>CM067476.1:37355351-37559271 GCA_034552555.1 Semaprochilodus insignis
GAGAGAGAGAGAGAGACAAAAAGAGAGAAATGTAAATTGAGAGAGAGAGAGAGACAAAAAGAGAGAAATGTAAATTGAGAGAGAGAGAGAGAGAGACAAAAAGAGAGAAATGTAAATTGAGAGAGAGAGAGAGAGAGACAAAAAGAGAGAAATGTAAATTGAGAGAGAGAGAGAGACAAAAAGAGAGAAATGTAAAATGAGAGAGAGAGAGAGAGAGAGAGGGAGAGTTAATGCTCTCCTGCCTTTAAATACAGCTGTGCAGGTTAAGGACAGTGAAAGTGGAGAAGGCATGGATGGTAATTAGACGTGTGTTCAGAAACTTCACTGGAGAATCTCCTTCTTCTGTCCCTCCTCATGAAACTCCAGCTACTTTCACTATCAGTCATTAATCATCAGTGCTGGAATCACATCAGCACACATCATCCTCACTGAAGTGTGGAGGAATAGCACAGCTTAGACATGAAACCAGCACTTCTGAACCTTCTGTGTTCAGCGCACGCTGCATACAAACAGATGCTAAACTGAGAGCAGCTAGCAGATTTGATTCATTACCCCTCAATGATGCTTTAATTGCCTTTCTTGCTATTTGAGAGAATGTCTCAGTGCCTCGATTACTGGAGACCAAATATACTAACACAGCGAAAAGCTAAGGAATTGATCAGGGAGCCGTCCAACTTCATTCAAGTCATCCTCTGTCTGTCAGGCCGCTTACCCAGGCGCAGTATCAGCAGATCTTCTGAAGGAAGATTCACTCCTAATTCAATTCTCCTGGAGAGACATCAGACACTTCAGACTCTCTTGATCACGTCGGGGAGAAGGAAACAATAACTTCAGCGCTTTCCTTTGAATCCATCCAGGATGTGTACCAGCACTTACAGTAACCGTAATGAGCAGATCCTCACTGTGGCTTCACTTCAAACCATTACGAAGCACAGTCCATCACTGATGATGAGACCGTAAAACCTCCAGCGCTCCCCAGTCTCCAATCTCCTATCAAGAGCCGCCATCCGTTTCAGGGATGTTCTGATCCGAGTACTTTAATCCTGGTTATCTTCTGATACCGAGCCCATCTGGAGATCACTTCATCACAGTTTTTAGACAAGAAGATAAAGCAGAAGAAGCACAAGAAGTAGGAGTAGAGGAAAGAGAAGAGGGACAAGAAGAAGGAGAAGAAGCACAAAAAAGAAGAAGGAGCTGAAGGAGAAGACTAGAGGGAGGAAATTTGAGGGAGACAGGAGAACAAGAAGCAGGAGAAGGAAAAGGACGGGAGGAGGAGGAGATTTAGAAAACAAGATGGAGATGGAGAAGAAGCACAACAGTAAAAGGAGATAAGGGAGAAGGCTAGAGGGAGAAGTAGGAGAAGGACAGGAAGAGACGAGAGATGAAGAAGAAAGAGAGAAGCGATGAACGACAAGATGAAGCAAGGAGAAGATGGAGAAGGAACGTGATACAAAAGACAAGAAGGACAATTAGATGAAGTAGGACAAGAAGAAGACATGAGGTAGAGAAAGAAGAAGAACGACAAGATGAGGAAAGGAGATGGAGAGGGATAGTGAGAATAAGGACAAGATGAAGACAAGATGGTGAAAGAGAAGAAGCACAAAACACTGAAGAAGATCAAGAACACTAGAAAAAGTAGGAGAAGGGAGAAGGACAGGAAAGAAGAGGAGAAGATGAAGGACAAGATGAAGAAAGGAGAAGATTTAGAAGAAAAGTGACGAGAAGGAAGTTGAACAGGACAGGAAGGAGAGGACAAGATTTAGAAGACATGACAGAGAAGGACAAGAACAATAATAGAAGGACATAAGGAGAAGACTAGAGGCAGAAGGAGAAGCAGGAGTAGGAGAAAGAGAAAGACAGAAAGGAGGAGGAAAAGTTGAATGATGATGAAGAAAGAAGCAAATGGAGAAGGAGAGTGACTCAAAAGAGGAGAAGTACAAAAAAAGACATGAAGCACAAGAAGGAGAAGAACATCAGATAACAGTGTTGTGCCAGGCCTAATAATAGCTCCACAGTGTGGTGGATCCACTGTCTTCACACTGCGGTATTCCTTCCCTCCGTCCTGAATGCATTGTTCCTCTTAACGTCTTCTGAAAAGTGGAAGCGGAGCCGTCGGCAGAGCAGAACGTTTTGTTTCCAACCAGTCACGAGTGAAAGTGTTTCAGGAGTGCATTTTGTACTGCTGGTGGTGCGGCGCTCGCGGTTAGAACCAGAAATGAGACCGGGAGCGTTATTTGCTGCCTGCTCATGCCGGTGTTTAGAGGAAAACTCTGGAGCTGCAGATATTACAGTTTTCATTTTCCACAGTAACGCAGGTCCACACTTCAGACCTTCAGATCTTCTGAAAATGCTCCATACTGCCGCTGGCTGTGGATAATGTCCATTCGCATCACCTCTATGACGGTGGAGTAAACACAACTCAAGAAACGAGAAGGGATCAGAACTGGATCTGGGTCAGCCTGATTTACAGCCAGTACCTGGTCCATTAGAATGGTGGTACCTAACCCTACTTTAACCGTACGTGTTGTCGCATGTGGGCGTGTACAAGGTCCAGAAAGATAGCTAGTTTTGAAAGCACATGTTGTTGTTGTTGTTGTTATTATTATTATTATTATTATTATTACAATTACAGACTATTGTATTATTACAATGTGCCTTCATGGCGTCATAATTCATTTGCATAAAGTTGAGAAAATCTCAAATCAATTATCATATATCGCTCTATTGCCATGTTGCTTGGCTACAAATCACATACTCCCATAGGAAATGACTGGTCGCTTGTTCCTCTGTCGCCTGCCTGTGTGTAGATAGATTAATACTCTAAGCACCCCTAAACTGGAACATACCTGCATCAGCTTCCTTGGATCATATGGGAATGTTCCTAATCCCTTCTGAGCAGAGATTTTGAATGACCTTGATCAAGCAAAACGATTAATCACTCAATTAGTTCTCTCAGACCAAACGCAGATCCAATCAGGAGAGCTGGATATCAAATAACAATATTTATAATATCCAGTGTCAGAGCTGCGGTACACGCTCAGAGCAGTAATGAGGTGGAGCATAACTGATGGAGACGCTGGGGCTGATTTGGTGGCAATGTCATACAGCATATAACGCTCCAGTTGTTCTGCGAGTTTTATAATCGCTGCTGTAATTACTTCTCTGCAAATCCAGACCAAAGTCCCTTATTTCAGATTAATTATAGTAATCAGAGCATATCAGAGTCAGATTAATATACAAGATGAGAATCTTCGGGGTGATGACATTGAAGAGAGTGATTCAAGCAAGATTCATAATTATGCAACCCGCATGCAGCCATGATGAGCATTAAGTCAGTGTTCAGATGCAGTGTCCCTTGAATATTCCATAAGCATCGTGTGCAAAGCGTCAAAACAGTTGGTTAATTTATTCTCTGCCTTTTTGTTATGAACTACAGTCCCGTAGAATTGAGGGCGTGTCTTATAGAGCTCCCTAGTTCGGCTAATGTTCTGCTAGATTCTCCCTCCAATCTACCAGCCTGGAAAGACACACCCAGCAGTCCAACACAACCAGCAGTCTTTTATTTAGAAGCCCCTGAAGGCCTTCAGTCCTTGAATCAGGTGTAGTAGAGTTTGTGTTAAAGCTAAACTCAGTAAGGATGGTAGATCTCCAGGACCTGGACTGAGCACCCCTAAATCAGAATGTACCTGCATCGGCTCCCTTGGATCACATGGGGACATTCCCTTCATCCATTACACTTACTGAGTTACTGTACACCAACACACTACTTAGAGTACACTAACACGTTACACTTACTGAGTTACTGAACACTAGCACACTACTTACAGTACACTGACACACTACACTACTGAGTTACTGTACACCAGCACACTACTTACAGTACACTGACACACTACACTACTGAGTTACTGTACACCAACACACTACTTACAGTACACTAACGCGTTCCTGTACACCAACACACTACTTACAGTACACTAACGCATTACACTTACTGAGTTACTGTACACCAACACACTACTTACAGTACACTAACGCATTACACTTACTGAGTTACTGTACACCAACACACTACTTACAGTACACTAACGCATTACACTTACTGAGTTACTGTACACCAACACACTACTTACAGTACACTAACGCATTACAGTTACTGAGTTACTGTACACCAGCACACTACTTACAGTACACTAATGCATTACACTTACTGAGTTACTGTACACCAGCACACTACTTACAGTACACTAACGCGTTACACTTACTGAATTACTGTCCACTAGCACACTACTCACAGTACACTAACGCATTACACTTACTGAGTTACTGTACACTAGCACACTACTTACAGTACACTAACATGCTACACTTACTGAGTTACTGTACACGCATACATCTTAGGGCAGACTTCCCAAGCACAAATTCAATGTTGGTTTCACCTCCACCCATATTTTTCTTCTCTGTTTTTCCCTCCATCCCTCATTTCTCCTATAGAATCTTATTCAATTTTTGGCCCTACCCAAATCCTATTGTCTTCTTTAACCTACAGCCACCAAACTGCATGTCCTCACTCAGGGCAGATCTCTAAACTCCAATCCACAGCCATACTGACCCGAACTCCTCTACGTATCGTTTATTTACCCCTCGTTCCTCCTATAGCACCCACAGCCTAGCATCAGCCTAGCAGGAAGAGGGAACCATTTAAGCTGCGCAACCATTCCATGTTTCCTTCAGGAAATGCACTTTTCTAGTTATCGTTGTAAATGCTATTACTGATATCAGTGATACCAATAAGAAGATTTCACCATATGTGGCTGTAATGAATAAGACCTGATATTACCTATTAAAAAGGGCTACATTGCAGCGCTGTGTGGCTTTAGCCTGGGTTCTGCTAATAAACATGCTCCACACTATTACTGCCTATTCTGCAGTAGTTTACTGGGCTGTAATCGTATTATACAAGGCCATGCTAACGGCCATGAAGGCTGAAATCAGTCTAGTTTCCTTCAGTGAATTGATGGTAAATGTGACTGTTTGGATTTACTTCTCTTCCTCAAGCTTTATCAACTCAAATGATTCCTGCAGAAACCCCAAGGGCAGTTCGGTGTACAAATGCGCCGAGCTCTGTTTAGTAAAAGACTGTAATTTTCTTTTATAGGTCACTGGAGGGTAATTATCCTCTGATTCAGAAGATGGTGAGGGTAGGTTCTTCCTCGTACTCAAGCTGGAAAATTGACATTTGATTCATCTTCTACAAACGACGAATAACAGAAGTGCTGAATCACGGCTCTTTAGAGACTCCATTACACTCTCCCATTTGATCATAAAAAACAAAACAGGAAACTTCACATGTGTAAAACACACTTTTAAGTGTTTAATGTTATGATGAATGCAAGCTCTGAAGTCTCTGAGTGCCATGTTGGTTGATGCCCACACAGGTTCCCGTATGCCCCTTGATTTTAACGAATGAACACCAAACAATGCTGCTATCCTTCTTTAGTAGAGCTTAAAACAATTTTAACAGAATCCTTTTTTAATGGAAATGGATTCTCATTTATTATTATTCTCATATTTAGCTTTCAGCCAGTTAGGACTCTTGCATATCAGAATCGGGTTATGAGTAGTGTCCATCTCGAGACCATAAACGTTTGGGCTCATTTAGGCTCTGCTTTCTCTTGGTCTCTGTGTAACTCTGACTTGGAAATTGTTGTTGTTGAGATAACTCGATTATCACGGGACATCAGAAAAACCGATATGAACAGAATGCCGCAAAGCAACTCCAAACTCAAACGTAAACTCTAAACTCAACCTCTACGGCAAACTTCAAACTCAACTCCAAACTCAAACGTAACTCAACCTTAACCCTTAACTCAGTTGCAAACTACATACTCAACTCAGCTCGACTCCAAACTCAACTCCAAACTTGAACTTAAACTCTGAACTCAACCTCAACTGCAAACTTCAAACTCAACTCCAAACTCAAACGTAAACTCAACCTTAACCCTTAACTCAATTGCAAACTTCATACTCAACTCAACTCGACTCCAAACTCAACTCCAAACTCTAACTTAAACTCTGAACTCAACCTCAAACGCAAACTTCAAACTCCAAAATCAAACCCAAACCCACACACAAACCAATCCAACTTAGTACACTATAACAAAACACTATCAGGCTACTTCTTCAGTGCAGTGAGAAAAAAAAAAAAAAGCAATAATGCAAATACAAAAACACAATAATCTGCATCGACAGTCAACACCATGAGCAGTAACTGTAGGTCAGAACATGACTACAAGTCAGATGCAAACAGTTAGCATAAACATATAGCAGAGTGAAATACAGCTTAACTGTTCTAAAGTGCATATTAGACAAGTTCAGTATGTTGACGTAGCCAGATGGGCAAATGAAGTAGTAGCTGTACTCGGTTGATGTATATTGAAAAGTGTACGGCGGAGGAGTGTAGCAGCTTAATGTTCAGGTTAAACCACTTAAACAGACATACAGCTTACAGGAGAGATGATCAGGGGTCCACACAACTGGCCCCCATAGTGATCCCATCTTTTAATTAATTAATTAATTTATTTATTTATTTTTGTTAGCCTAGCTACCTAGCTAATGCGAAGGCTTATGTGTGGCAGCTGCCGCATGCTGGATGCCAGGCTGAGGAGTTCTGTCTCAGTTTGACAGGTTTAGATACACTGGTTTTAGTCTCTGAGTGGTCGTGTTAATTGTTGGGATCTAAAGCTTCGTTTGTAAAGACAGAGCTACAATTACTTGTTCTCAGCTCCTTTGCGGGTGAAGACCAGAGCTACACATTCACTGTTACTGAGGATCTAATTGAAGATGGCTCGACTGGGTATTACTTGTTTGTTGAAGTTTATTGGTTGATTTTAGTCACATGATTCCGACAACAAGCAAAATCCAGACGAACAGCAGGGAATGAAAACCAGAATGGAGGAGATTGAAGCCCATTCTGAGCTGAAAGATTAGGTGCCGTTGAGTCAGTACATATAGAAGAACTACCTTCTCCTCCAGACGTCCTTCTAATCAGGAACACTAATGAAAGCATATGAAAGTATTGAGTAGTTGTTGGGCTGACCTTGGTGCCGAGGTGTTCTACAGAGACTGTGGTTGGATTAACCAGTAGCAAGCATTCAACTCCATTGCGCCTCTTTATATTAATGTTACAGCTGGTTACGTAACGCAGGTTTTAAATCTATCACTAGCGCACAGCCACAGCACTCACAGGAGGACTGTTCTAAACCCAACCTTCGCTCCTCACGAACGCACAGAGCTGAGGTCAGCTTTTAATTCACCAGTTTTCCCATTACGCCTTAATTAGTGTGGCAGGCACCAGACTGCCACTTAAAGCATAGACATCCATACTCAACCTCGATCATCATCGGATCCCAAATGGAACCTGGATTCATCACGAAAGATGATACGGTTCCTGTCTGTAGGAGTCCAGCTTTCTTGAAGGCGACGGTGGCTGCCTGCCAATGGCAGGACATGTAATGGTGTTGTGACACCATCTGGGTGGGTTAGCTTTTTGTCGTTGAGTGTAAAAGCCTTGGAGGAAAAAGCTTTACAGACGCAGTGATGCTAACAAAGCAGTGTGGCTCCTGCTTGTTATCACTGCAGCTGGATTTATGTGACTGAAGACGAGTGCAGAAGAATGAGCTGTAGTAGACTCTGGACTGTAGATGGCTAACCTACTGAGTGTCTGAGGCAAACAGTCAAAGAACCTCTCATCTCCCACCACTTCATCCCCAGATCAAACCACCCTTTCAAGTCTCGAGACAGAATCTCTCTCTATCTCTGTCTCTCTCTCTTTCTCTCTCTCTCTTTGCCCCGTCTGTCTGTCTATTTTGTTCTCTCTCTCTGTCTCCCCCTCTCTGTTTTTGCCTCCTTTCTGTTCACTCTATCTCTGTTCTCCTTCTTCTGTCTCTTTGTTTTTCCCCTCTTTCTGTCTGTCTATTTTGCGCTGTCTCTCTCTTTCCTTCCCCCTCTCTCTTTCTTCCCCCTCTCTCTTTCTCTGTTTTCCCTTCTCTCTGTCTGTCTATTTTGTTCTCCCTCTGTCTACCTCTCTTTTTGTTTTTCCCTCCTCTCTATTTTGTTCTCTCTCTCTATCTCTCTGTTCTCCATCTTCTGTCATTTGTTTCCCCCCTTTCTGTCTGTCTGTCTATCTATTTTGTTAGATGTCTCTCTCTCTCTCTTTCTCTTTCTCTCTCTCTCTCTCTCTCTCTCTCTCTCTCTCTCTCTCTCTCTCGTTCTGTATCTGTCAGCTCTTTGAGGAAGAAGCTCCTTAAAGCTGCTGAGTCCTCCTGTGATCGTCGTTTACGCTCTGCTCTATCAGGGCTCCATTAATTAGGCC
This sequence comes from Semaprochilodus insignis, assembly GCA_034552555.1. Classification (NCBI taxonomy): domain Eukaryota; kingdom Metazoa; phylum Chordata; class Actinopteri; order Characiformes; family Prochilodontidae; genus Semaprochilodus; species Semaprochilodus insignis. The sequence continues at coordinate 37,363,726 of CM067476.1, forward strand.
TGCAGAGAGATCTGACTCTCCACATAATCATTTCACGAGATCCTGGAGGGGCTTCCCACTTACTGTACCAATTAGCACAACATATTAGAATAATTTAGGGGGGATGAAAGGAGAGAGGGTTGAGCAGAGATGGAGAGGCAGATACAGAACTGAAAGCGGACTGGAGGAGAGAGAGAGAGAGGAAACCGTGGGAGAGAATGAAAGATAATAATGTGGCTTATTCTGTCTTTATTTTAATAGACAACATTAAAGTGACTCCTGTCCTGGTTTCATCACAGCTGAGAGACGACAATGTACTCGGTCATGTGTTAGCTCACGCAGAGGAAAGTACACAAGCTAAAGCTGTGTTCATAAATAGTTTGTCTGCTGTCCTCAGTGCAGTTAGTTTATTTGTGAAACTGTACGGTCGTATGGAGACGCATCAAATTTCACGTTCTGTTGATTTTCTAAGTGGAAGTAAGACACACAGACATGCACAATCACTCACACACACTTTTACACCTACTAGTTGGTGCTAGTACTCAATTCTCGTCTTGGTCTCAAGAATGAGACCATAAACTAGCAATCTTGGTCTCGTCTCGGTCTAGACCTCATTCTGACTCTTGACCAGGTCTTGGGGTAAAATTGTTTTTGAGTCTAGCCGAGTCCTTTGCCTCCATCTGAGTTAAGCTAAATGCTTGTTCCTGGGGTGTTTAAGAGCCCAGAGGTTGAAAACATATGTACATATGTAAATAAACTCTCCTGGTTGAGGATAATTTCCATGATGGCTTAACTGGGTATTATCAGTGTAATACAGTATAACCTGGTCTCGGTGTTGTCTTGGTCTCGGTCACTTCTGGTATGGGTCTTGACTTGGACTGGACATGTCCCGGTCACGGTCTTGAATCAGACTTGAATCTATTGGTCTTGACTTCAACACTACTTTGGACTGTGGGGGGAAACCAGAGCACCTGAAGTAAACTCACTTCCTGCAGACACCAAGAGAACATGCAAACTCCATATTTATCTGTCTGACTATATATATATATATATATACACACACACAGATACAGTGATGAATACAGGTGGGGTGATGGGGATTTTGGGGACTTTCCTGTGTTGGAGAAGCTGGTCAGGTGGTTGCATGTTTCTTGTCTCTGTGATATGTAACAGTGATATATGAAAGCAGCGATTATCTCGGATAGTGGTGGAGAAAAAGTCCAGCAGGTTTAATTATTCAGAATCAGCCCATGTGAACATTAGTAAAGCCAGCAAGAGCAGACGTGTGAGATGGGCTATTCTTCACATTGTAAAGATGCTTCAGGCTAACTGACTGAGCCAGCCTCTCCATGTAGTACACTAGCACACTTGCACGTCCGATACTGCTATTGAACAGCCAGTGCTTTATAAAGTCAGTTTAGAGCAATGGTGTGATGGACAGAGAAGGCTGTTTGCATGTGAATGGATGTGGCTGCCGTGTCCTGTGATTTAGCTCATCTTTGTATCTGGTCTGCTGCTCCTGATGGACAGCCCAGGCCTGAGCTCATCTGAAAGGGCAGCTTCAGACGAAATGAAAACCTGCTGCTTTAACGTTGAGTGTCCACACAATTCCCCCAGCCTTGGTTAACATACCCATTGTTTTCAGAATCAGAGTTTTTGTGCTGTAATTCGGCTTATGATCACCATTTCACGGACCTCAAACACCCCTGTATGCCTGCACTAAGCTTCCTGTAAAGCCAGGTGATTTCTGAGTAATTAAACGTATGTATTTCTCCAAAATCTTCCTTTGTGCTGCTGAACCTTCTGGTCTGCTAGTACAGGTGCTCTGCTACCAGGTAGCTTGACCTGAAGCTTTGACGGACATAGCAACAGTAACTGAGTGGTACAGACTTTTGTACATGGTAAGTTCTCCTCTTATTTCCTCTTGTAAGCTTCTGTCCAGCAGGAAATACACTGTTCTCTCTCTCTCCTGTGTCGAGTCTGGATCCTCTAAAGCAATAACAGTCCAACCGGTGAGACAGCAGAGTGCTGTAATCAGTAAAAGCCTGAATCAAGAGCTGAATTAACACCTGCAGCGTTCATTTAAATCCAGAGCTAATTCCATGGCTAAGAGTTAATGGCTAATTCAGCACTGGGGATTATATTATACCGGTAGGTGGATTAGCTGTGACGGCACTTGTGGATCCTGGGTTTATCGCTTGTCTTATTACTGCAGACATACGAGCAGCACAAAGCCTGCATGCAGACATGATGCAGTTTCTGTTCCATTGAAACCAATTAACACAAAACATATACAAGATGAAATGACCAGTGTGCTCATCAGTGGACTACCGTACCTTAGTTAGTCTTATTGAAAATAATAGCTGTGTTGAGTCTTATTGGTTTCTACAGCATTTTCTCACCACTGTTAGCTTGTTGTTCAAACAGGCTATATATGATGAGGGACAGTGTGTACACTTCTCTTTACACTTAAATATCATCACTGTCCAATGAAAAACATGTATTTCCCTTTTTATTAATTTTTACTTTTATGCATCATTTGAACATAACAGCAGCTGTTTACACTGTGTAAGAGATTAATAGGCCAATAGACCACGGTGCCTCCACACGTGGATTTGTTGGTCATGCCCACCAAGACAAAAGCGGGACTTGTCACTGAAGATGACCCGCTGCCATTCTGAGTCACTCCATGACAGTCTGGCACGACACCAATGGACTCATGGAGGGCATGTCCGCAGTCATTGCTGTTGGGTAACTCCACATGTTGGACAATCCATCGGTTCTTTCTCTTTGTGGTTTGTCCAGGTCTCCCAGATCCTTCATGTTGCTGGTGCATGTCCTTGTCTATCTGCTGCCAATAATCCATTGCCAGCAGCGTGCTATGGTAGTATCCGCATGACCGTTATGGCGTGCTATACATTGATCACGTATATACACTATATTGCCAAAAGTATTAGCTCATCTGCCTTCACACACATATGAGCTTGAGTGACATCTCATTCTTAATCCATAGGGTTTAATATGATGCTGGCCCAAACTTCGCAGCTATAACAGCTTCAGCTCTTCTGGGAAGGCTTTCCACAAGGTTTAGAAATGTGTTTATGGGAATTTTTGACCATTCTTCCAGAAGCGCATTTGTAAGGTCAGACACTGACATTGAACGAGAAGGCCTCCGCTCTAATTCATCCCAAAGGTGTTCTATCGGGTTGAGGTCAGGACTCTGTGCAGGCCAGTCAAGTTCTTCCACACCAAACTTGCTCATCCATGTTTTCATGGACCTTGCTTTGTGCACTGGTGCGCAGTCATGTTGAGAAGGGGAAGGGGCCATGTTGGGAACAGGAAGGGGCAATCCCAAAACTGTTCCCACAAAGTTAGGAGCATGAAACGGTCCAAAATCTCTTGGTATGCTGAAGCATTAAGAGTTCCTGTCACTGAATTGCTGTCATTCCCAGTCGCTTCCAGTTTGCTATACCACTGACAGTTGACTGTAATTCCTAGAATTTCCCAGGTTTTCAGGGTGGGTGGAGGTGCAAGGGTTGATCCCCATTGCTTAATGGAAGAATTCCTTCACAGTTATCAGAGTACGATAGCATCAGCTAATTTCCACAGACCGATAAAATGATGGCTGTCTGAAAATGATGAAAACCATAATGTTAGATTAGCAGTGCTGTTTGGAGATGTTGGCAAATAAACATGCACACATTCCGGCTGGGGGGGGGGCTATGCCGTGACGTCATGCTCCGCAACACCACTGTACATGTTTTCCATAACCACCGGCTCCAGTGAACAACTTGCTCACTCAGTTGAGACCAGTTTGGGAGGAGGAATGAAAACTGATCCACTGAAAGCGGCTGCAGCAGCAACTTTAAACCCTGAACTGCCTTCAATGTAATGTTTGTCAGCAGTGGAGAAATGCTGACACAAAGGTTCTTCCCTTCCTTATGACCACGCTTATTCCTTTGTCCCTCGACTGACCGCACGGACCCACTTTCCTCTGCTGAGAAGAAGCCTTGAAACTGATATAAGGCTCGAGCGATTGGGTACGCTGTTATTCTGTACTCAGCCATCGCTGTTATAGTTGAGCTTCAAGTACAGTTTCGCTTGACCCGCCATGCTTCAAAATCCATGGAGGAAAAGCATCCGGACCCGATTCTCTGTCCGGGCCCCCAGATGGTGGAACAAACTTCCACTGGCTGTCTGAACAGTGGACTCTCTTGTGGTCTGCAAACACAGACTGATAACCGTCTCTTTGCGAAGCACATAAGTGAGCACTAATTGAGGTACTTATTGAAATGTATTGAAGTGCATTAATACTGCACTTAACTCCTTATCTTCTTTCTATGTATCAGCACTGGCTCTTGTTCTGGCAGTGTTTGAGCTCAAGGGTAGTTTGAACTCTAACCTACAGTACCAGTCAGCTGCTCATAGAAGGTTCTCCTTATGTTTGCCTTAATGCTTTACTGTAGAATAAAAGTGAAGACATCAAACTATGAAATAACACTTATGGAATTCAGCAGTCCACCTTAAAAACCTCCAAAATGGAAATTTACAGGAGGATGAACCAGCTTTCTTAACCTGCAGTGGAGGCTGATAGAACAAGGTTTATTTCTAAGCAGGTTTGGAGCAATTCTATTGGTCTGTCCATCATGAATATTCACTAAACTGAAAGGAGAACTAGAGCTTTTACACTGTGCAGTTTTTACACCACTAAATATATATTAGAGGTGGAGATATGGAGAAATATAATACTGTGGTAAATCAAGAGTATATGTGGTATAACAGGATATGGACTGTTTCACACGCTCATCAGTTGGAGCTGTTAAGTGTAAGACTGTAGAGTCTTTAAGATCAACAACGACATCCATTTAGACATACTTTGACTGGTAGTGTATGTGTAATAGCTGGGATACATTCTCTGGCTGAACACTAAGCACTTGTGTAAGTTGCTCTGGATAAGAGTGCCTGCTAAATGCAGTAAAGGTACATGTCATTGTGGTTGTTTTAGTTGTGGAAGCCTGCAATGAGAAATTACAGCAGAAAACAGCTAAAAAGGGTAAAAAAGAGACTATTAACACAATAACCAGTCATTTCAGTGTTTCTTAAATAGCAGCGGTGGCGGTCTCTCCGTTTTGTAGCACAGTGGGTCATTTCTCCTTACGCAGCATCTGTCTTGCTCTAACTGTGGCTGCTAGCTCCTGCTTTCCTCACCAAGCTCTGTGGAGCCAGCAGTGCAGTTTTGCTTTGTCTGCTAGGCCTGGTATGCTTGCTTAGTGGCGAGCTGTGGGGTAATAGCACAGTGCATGAACTGGTTAACCAGCGCTTCCTGAAGGTGGTCTGATCTGACATACGAAGGGCTTACATACCATCAATATGGCCATCCCTGTTACTGTAGTTGTTCTAGTTGCATAAAATACAGCATGTATAAACGGATGTAAATAAATATGTTCAATGACTTATTCTGCAGGCTAGTGTCCCATCCCGATCACCATGGCACCCATCAACTTAAGAATAAAAAATATATTATTATAAAATTTATTAAGAAACCATTACATAAAGGAATGATCAAAAGAATAGCTGCACCCAGAAGGAATCAACGGACAGGAATGAAACTTGGTAGGTAGGTGTGACATCGTGAGACATGCGAATGATTCAAGGTTCACGCTCGTGACATAAGCAAGGACGGGCCTCATCGCTGTACCTGACTGACCCAACAGCCACGATTGCAGACATTCAGCGAGCAGTGATGCCCTCCATGAGTCATCCTGTTAGTGCCAGCACCATCGGCAGACGGCTGCACCACGCAGGACTACATGCACACAGACTGTTACGACCACTGTCCTTAACACCACGTCAGCGTCACCCAAGACTGCAATAGTGTTGTGCCAGACTGTCACGGAGTGACTCAGAATGGCAGCGGGTCATCTTCAGTGACGAGTCCTGCTTTTCTATTGGTGAAGATGACCAACGAGTCTGTGTGTGGAGGCACTGTGGTCAGCGCCAAAATGAAGTTTGTTGTCACGCATCACACGTCCAGAAGGCCTGGTGTCACTCCACCTCCACCCCTACCGCACCATCTGCAGGAACTGTGCGAGAATATTCAAGCTGCATGGGATGGATTATCACAGGACACCATTAGGAACCTCTACAACTCCATGCTGAGACGTCTGGGATGTTGTTACTGAGAGACACTACGTCTGTATGTGTAGCTCAATAAATATTCCCCATATCAGTCTAAATGTATCATCATTTATTGTTCCTGGTAACCTTTATCTTCCTTCCCAACAGCACTGCAATCCCACACTTCCGTCTGGGTGCAACTATTCATTAGATGATGAGTGTAACACAATAATGGAGATTTTCACAGTAAGATACCATCCTCTTAGCTGCAGTTGCCAGATTGTTGAATGTCTCCCATCTAGCGCAGTGTATCCTAGCTGTTAAAAGTTCCGTATTAACAATATCCACAAAGATGAGGCCTGTTGCCAGCAGCATGCAGACTATGGAGGTTGCCAGCCTAAGGGTAAGTATTATTTTAGCAGCTGTAAGACGAGCTAGCCAAATTCCTTTGTCAGCACAATTTAAATTATGTCCTTTGTCATCATTTTGAAGCAAAGTTTGGATTGTATTTGGGATATGTTGTGTTGTGGTGTTTAATGCTAATTACTGGGTACTGAGTTAATTGTAAGGGACCATTTACTTGGTGCTCATCAGTCAGACTGTGACTGTGTCTTTGTGTAGCAGATGAAAGTATAGAACTTTAGATGTCTCAGGCCCTGGTTTACCTTCTTCACCGTCCACATGAGCACTGCTTTTAAAAAAAAAACACCTTTGTCCACATAAACCACTAAAACACTCTATCAGGCGGCGTCAGAAGCAGCCAAACCAGCAGCAGCGATACAACCCTAAAGCCATTTAGGCCAATTAGTAGCCTGGCAGCATCCCAAACCACACACTTATATACTTTACATGCTGCACTAATTAATGCACTTTTAGCACTGCTGCACTACAGTACACACTATTTAGTGCTGTAGTGTGTGTTTTGTGACACAACCCCTGTGTGATGGGAGTGCTGGATATAGCAGTGACCTCTGTACCACATTCTGACTCCTCTGTTCTCCAGTATAGTGTAGGAGTCACTGTGTATTCATGAGTGAATATTCAAGATTCAGATTCAAGCGTTTATTGTCATATGCACAGAGAAACAAGCAGTTGCACTGTACAATTCTTACTGTGCACCAGCTCCCGGACTACAAGTACTAAACAATTACAACATAAATACTAAGTACTAAACAAGAAAAAAAGACTAGAGAGAGAATAAATATATATATATATATATATATATAATGACAGAACTGTTCAAATGACAGAACTGTGCAATAGCAGCCAAATATAGATTCAAGTATCCTTATTAAGTATACATGTATCATACACACAGTGTACATATGCAGTATAAACAGAATAATACTGGACCTGATATAGAAGTGAGTCAGTCAGTCTGTGTAGTTAAGCAGGCTGTAATGTTCTGGTGGTCAGTCTGTGCAGTTAAGCAGGCTGTAATGTTCTGGTGGTCAGTCTGTGAAAAGTTAAGCAGTCTGTTCTTGTGGTCATCTCGTAGGTGAGAGGACTGAGCATCGACTACTCAGGACCAGTCAGATGCTTGTGTCAGTGGAGCATGAGGTAGAATGGTGGTTGGAGGAAGCGAGGTGTTCAGAGCTCTGATGGCCTGGGGGTAGAAATTGTTCCGTAATCTGGTGGTCCTTGATTTCATGCTCCTGTATCGTCTGCCAGAAGGGAGAAGTGTGAAGAGGTCGTGTTGAGGATGAGCTTTGTCCTTGATGATCTTGTGGGCCCTCCTGAGGATTCTGGAGTGGTAGATGTCCTCTAGTGGTGAAAGGGCCGTTCCTGTGATTGACTGGGCTGTCTTGACCACTCGCAGACACTTGCGGTCCTAGGCGGAGCAGTGATGGAGCTGGTGAGAGTACTTTCAATTATGCACCTGTAGAAGTTCCTCAGAATTCTGGCTGGCATGAACATGGAACAAGTCCACTTTACCCAAGAAGGGGTTTTGCAAAAGCTCTGATTCCAGTGATCTAAAATGCTGTTTGCATGTGGACAAAACACCAAAACGCACTCATTACCTGGACGAGTGCCTTGGTGTGAAGCGAGCTCTGAATGTTGGAATAGTGTGCGGTTCTGTGTGGCGGGAGTGCTGGATGTAGTAGAGACCTCCATAGTGCATTCTGACGCCTCTGTTCTTCATCTTTACTCATTACCTGGACGAGTGCCTTGGTGTGAAGCGAGCTCTAAATGTTGGAATAGTGTGCGGTTTGAGATGCAGCCCATGTGTGGTGGGAGTGCTAGATGTAGTAGAGACCTCCATAGTGCATTCTGACACCTGTGTTCTTCATCTTTACTTATAACCTGGATGAGTGCCTTGGTGTGTAGTGAGCTCTGAATATTGGGATATCCAACCAAGTTCCCAAAGAGTTATGACCTTACTGGCCCTCCATCATCCGGAGTTTCCAAATAAGCCTCCGTTTTGCAACTGAATGCAGATTCCTCATTTTATTGCCTAAGTAACATGTTCTGTAACTACTCAAGTCTGGTGTATTTGAGTCTTAAGCCATATTCAGATGGGATTAGTTTTACATCGGGAGGTGGGATAATGTCATTTTACTACAGGACATCTGTTAATAATTTGAGGGTAACGCTTTACATTAAGTATTGACTAACTAACCTGAAGTAATGCATTCGTTAACATGGTTAACTAATGTTAAGCAAGCATGTAACAACTGTTACATGTGAACATGTAGTTGTTACATGTTTCCGTAACATTGCCATTGTAACTCTTGTTAATGGTGCCCTGCCGTAGACTATTAACTTGAGCCTCACCACAAGCATTTCAATGCCTAAATGTCCTGNTTAACATGGTTAACTAATGTTAAGTAAGCATGTAACACCTGTTACATGTGAACATGTAGTTGTTACATGTAGTTGTTACATGTTTTTAAAGGCAGTGTTTACACACTGCCTTTACCTCCAAAAACATGTGCGCCCACCAACCAAAGCAGTTCACCAACCAAACCAGTCTACCAACCAAATTAGTTCACCAATCAAAAACATCTAGCTGACAGCATCCCATGACCACCGATAAATTAATGGTTGATCACCATCTATAAACCCACTGAGATTAATATTAAAGACTTCAGTGTGAAAACTGTCAGCTACATGATCATAAAACGCATTTAGGCTGTAGGCTGCGTTACACAATGAGTCTGCGACCTAAAGCTGCCTGAAGTGTTGCGCCTCTGAGGAGGCCTTTGGCTCGTCTTCTGGATGTGATTGTTGTCTGTCATACGGTACCTGAGGTTTGCCACAGACTTGAATGACCCGAGGTATCTGTGCCATGCACGACAAACCCAAATGCCTCCTCGAGCTTCTCTATGCTGGAGGAAAACCATGAAAAACTCCTTTTCCACAGGATATGACGATATTTACCTACATGTCAATTTACACGGCATTAATATAACCTGGGGTTATTTCTATGGCTCATTTACAGGAGTGGGAATCTTTACTGAGGCGGGAGTGTGCTGTCGGTAAAATGACATTACCCCCTACCTCCCCATATAACACTAATACCGTCTGAATAGGGATTTAGATTACTCAGGGTGGTGTTGGTCCTTCCTTCACGTTTGCTCATTGACATGCTCAACTGGATTAATGAGAGTTTTCAGTTCTCCTCACAAGCATGACAGATACTGGGACACGAGATGACAAAGTTTTTGTTGTGCCGTATAAAGATCTATGAATAATGATTATCTGCATTATTTAGGAACATAATAAGAAACAGAAGTGTCGCTTTGTGAAAGCACTTCTTCACTGCCGTGTCTGTTTGTGCTCTCGGATTCCACTCATGCGTTTGGTCCATAGCCTGAAGGTGTCCGTGAGTGGCGTCTGAGTGCAGCTCAGCTAGAGAGGGCGTGGTCTGGCCGTCCATCAAAACTGTTTACGGTTCTGCAGTTGGCCGGCTCCGTGCTGACACCGACTGTGTCGGGGGACCTGAAGAGACCACCGTGAAGTCTGGGATATCCATCACTCTGGCAGACAGGCCAGACCACCCACCCCTCCCTGAGAGCCAGAACCCAGGACTCATAGTGGCAGCAGATTTATTCCACTCATAAATAAACTCAGCCGAGGGAAAACACACAAACAGCCCATCAGAGATGCTGAATTAACGCCACGTCCACACAGCACTGTGTGATCACGTTCAGCCATAGAGCGTTATACAGTAGAAACACACCGTTTCACCACATGTCCAGCATCTTTTAGCACCACATCTCAGTTAGGTAAACAATATACAGTGTACATATATTCAATTCTATTCCTGGGTTGAATAAATACACACAAGCTTTTAGGTTTAACAAGCAAAGTCCAAGTGTGTGTCGTAACATGGACAAAACATGAGTCACCATGTTTGTTAAAGGTGGTAGTAACTTCAGGCTCCTGAAGATGGCGCTGCACGAGGATGATATACGAGGGGCTGTAAATACCTGCACGGTGTGAGTGACGGGATTCGTAGATTGAGAAGAGGTGGTACAGTGCAGTGAATGTCTCGTTCCATGTGTGGAAAATGGCTCCAAAGCAGATGTTAATGATTGGCTAAAAGGAGTGACTGCATTTGGGCGTGCCAAAGACCATAGTGTGAAGGAAGTAGCTGAATCTGCAGGTGTATGGAAGTGTACGGTCATACGGGTCTACCAGCAGTGGCTAAAATCCCAGTCTACAGGGAATTCTCCTTGGAAATGTGCCAGGGAAGGCATCCACCAAATCTGGAACCAACTGCACAATTCTTTGATGTAAGAGTGTCTGAACATTGATGTGGCCTACATCCAGAAACTTGTCCAGTACAGGCCAAATCAAACTATATATATATATTATTGCAGAATGTAATAATAACACGTAATAAGGCCTACTCTGTCCCCTCATAGCTATAACACTGCTTTATACATTACAACAAAATCTTTCTTTAGACTCCCATTTGAGCAAATGTGATTAATGTTGATTAATTATTTAAACAGTTTGACAGCCATAAACTCCTAACACCATTAAAATCCTCCATCCTTTATAGCCACATCAATCATGGTTTTAGTGTGCTGCTGATTTGGACATGCACATCTAGTCTCTCATTAGCTGCTGCTGTAATTTGCTGATGTTGCACTGCAGTAAATTGTGTCGCCCCATGCTGAAAACCTCATCAAAAAGCCATCAGTCTTTCCCTGGACTCTCAGTCCCTATACTACTATACTGAGGTCCTCATACGGAGCACTGCTGACTAACGGTAGCCGATAATTAAAGATGCTTTTCAATCAAATATCAAAAAAAAAAAATACACTATAACATTAGGAGTATAACAATCCACAAAATGTTGTAAGCTCACCTGAGAAAACAGAGTGAGAGTGACTGCATTTGGGTGTGTCAAAGACCATAGTGTGAAGGAAGTAGCTGAATCTGCAGGTGTATGGAAGCGTACGCCCATACAGGTCTACCAGTAGTGGCTAAAATCCCAGTCTACAGGAAATTCTCCTCAGAATTGTGCCAGGGAAGGCGTCCACTAAATCTGGCGCTATAACTTTAGGAGAATAAAAATCCACAAATTTGATAAAGTACTGTTGTGCTCTGGTTCAAAAAAAATGTTTCAATACAGTAAAAAAAAAAGCTGCAACGCTGTCAGAGCACTAAACATTCTCAAGGTATAATGATACACACATGGTCTGCGCTATATAGCGTCCTGACCTAGCACTCTAGCATAAGATAATACACCCATCATCCAAAAATGGCTGAACCCAGAAGGAATCACCTGACTGGAATGAAACTTGGTGGGTAGGTTTGACATCGTGAGAGATGTGAATGATCCAAGTTTCACGCTCGACTTTCCATGTGACGTAAGCAAGGACGGGCCTTATGACTGTACCTGACTGACTACATAAGGTCGTCCTGTTGTGCGTGCTTTCATTCTCGTGCTGTTGTGTTGCTAGCGTGAAGTGGACTCAGAGAAGAGTTCGAAAGCAGTTCAAGCAGTAGGAAGAGTTGTAGGGGGGAGGCATTGTAGGGCTTCAGGAAGTGGGACGGTCTTTTCAATGTACTGCAAAGCCATACCGGTCGTGCAGATACTACCATAGCACGCTGTTGGCGGTAGTGGATAGAAGAAGGCTGCACTAGTTACATGAACAACATGCACGGACTGACCCTACAGCCACGATTGCAGGCATTCAGTGAGCAGCGACTCTGAGCAGAGTCATCTTCTTAGTGCCATACTGAGAGACACTACTTCTGTATGTGTAGCTCAGTAAATATTGGCCATATCAGTCTAAATTTATCATCATTTATTGTCCCTGGTAACCTTTATCTTCCTTCCCAATAGCACTGCAATCCCACACCTCCTTCTGGGTGCAACTGTTCTTTTGACGATAAGTGTATTTTGGTTAAGACACATCAATGCAGTATGATATGCAGTGATGCTATACCATATTACTATATGGTGGGCTGTGAAATGGTATGACATGTTGCAGTGTGCTGTACTCTAACATCCTTAATGTATAATATGCGATAATGGCAGAGAATGGAAAAGTGGAGTGAGATCAGAATAAGGCGTATATATGTAACTCTTATTAGATTCATCAAAGGCTTGTCCAAACACACGCAGAAGCATTGCACTACCTTCTAACCACCTCAGATGTAGTATATAAGTTAACATATCATCTGACATATTGTATATCTGACACAATGTTTATTACATCATAAACATTATAATTGGAAAAGACAATAATAAATAATAATAATAATGATAATGATGATAATGATAATAATAGAAGAGAAAATAAGTGAAATGGAGAGTGGGGTGGGTGGGAGGGTTTGGTGTATGAGTGTAACAGGAAGCACAGCTGGTCTGGTTAGTATTCAGTCCCAGCTCAAGGATGTGCTCTGGGCTTTATAGAGCTCTGCTGACAGTAAAGGTCAGACCACAACGGGCAGCAATCTGTTAAACCCTCTCCACACACTACACACCGCACGCGCCTGGACGACCCATCCTGAATTAAACTACACAAACACACAGAATCTGTTGATGTCATCAGTTTCTGTAGAAGCTGATCTCAGACTCGGTGGTTAATAGAGTGAGGAGAGCTTGAGAAATTTGCTGGGGTCAGTATCGGTGGTATTAAAGTAGCTTATTAGTGTGGAAATACCACATGAGCTGAAATCAACTCCACTGCAAGCTGCATAGGCCTGCACTGAAATACAGGCTCACAATCTAGACCATTAGGAAAGGACTAGACTGATTCAGTCATTCTTTCCTTCATTCGTTCCTCTTCTGAGCCGCTTATACTTCTAGGTTGCAGGGGGTGCTGGAGCCTATCCCAGTACTCAATGGGCAAAAGACAGGAAACATGCAAAATGTACAATTACGGATCATCTCAACATTCATTTATTCATTCGTTTATTCATTCATCCATTCGTTCCTCTTCTAAGCTGGTTTCACATCTGGGTCGCAAGGGTGCTGGAGCCTATCCCAGCACTCAATGGGCAAAAGACGGGAAACATGCAAAACGTCCAATTACAGATCTTCATTCATTCATTCATTCATTCATTCATTCATTCATTCATTCATTCGTTAATCCCTTAAGCCACTTATACATGTGGGTCACGGGGGTGAAATGGGCGAAAGACGGGAAACATGCAAAATGTCCAATTACAGATCTTCATTCATTCATTCGTTCCTCTTCTAAGCCACTTGTACATCTGGGTCGCGGGGGTGAAATGGTTGAAAGCCAGGAAACAAATGGGCGAAAGGCAGGAAACATGCAAAATGTACAATTACAGATCATCTCAACGTTCATTCAGTCATTAATTTATTTGTTCTTCTTCTAAGCACTTATACATCTGGGTTGCGGGGTGCTGGTGCCTATCCCAGCACTCAGTGGGCGAAAGACGGGAAACATGCAAAACGTCCAATTACAGATCTTCATTCATTCATTCGTTCATTCGTTCATTCGTTAATCCCTTCTAAGCCACTTGTACATGTGGGTCATGGGGGTGAAATGGGCGAAAGACGGGAAACATGCAAAACGTCCAATTACAGATCTTCATTCATTCATTCATTCGTTCATTCGTTCCTCTTCTAAGCCACTTGTACATCTGGGTCACGGGGGTGAAATGGGCGAAAGACGGGAAACATGCAAAACGTCCAATTACAGATCTTCATTCATTCGTTCATTCATTTGTTCCTTCTCAAAGCCGCTTATACATCTGGGTTGCCGGGGGCGCTGGAGCCTATTCCAGCACGCAATGGGCGAAAGACAGGAAACATGCATAATGTACAATTACAGCTTATCTCAACATTCATTCATTCATGCATTCATTCATTCCTTTTCTAAGCCGTTTATACTTCTGGGTCAAGGCGGGGTGGGTTGGAGTTGGAGCTTATCCCAGTGCTCAATGGGCAGAAGGTAGGAAACATGCAAATTGTCTAATCACAGATCATCTCAACATTCATTTATTCATTCATTTGTCTTCTAAGCCGTTTCCTCCTGGGTCGCAGGGGCGTTGGAGGACAGGAAGCACCCTGGACAGGCCATCAGTCCATCACAGAGCACAAACACATTCACACACACACACCTATAGGGGACAATTTAGCATCTCCAGTTCACCTGACTGCATGTCCTTGGACTGTGGCAGGAAACCCACTCAGACACGGAAAGAACTCCACACAGAAAGAAATCCAGATGCCCCAGCCGGGAATCAAACCCAGGCCCTTCACAAGGATGTCTTGCTTACTTGCTCCGTACAGCTTCAACATCAAGTTTCAGGAATAACATAACAGACCGGAATATCACGAATGCATTGACAGTTAAGAATGCTGTTCCTTCTCCTGTAAGGTTTCTGTTTTTCGAGATATGGGGTTTTGGTCAGACAGTGGCCATATGCCGGTAAACAGTATTTCCAGTGTGTTACAGAGGTTTAGATGGGAGTAATACTCGAGTCACAGATGATCTAATAAAATAAATAAATCATAAACAGAACCTTTTACACAGGAAAATAAGCTCTTACTCGCATATTGCATCATCATAAAGCGTTATCAATAAGACAGGAGCGTTGACTTCAAAAGACTTAATTAAAAATTAAAGCAGACGCACAAATACGTATGAACACAAACAAGTCACCGCAGCCAATGGGTTATATTTCACCCAGAACTGATCAGCTTTATTATTTCACACCACGAGCTGTTACAACCGCAAACTCTCACACTCGTACACCAAATACCCAGCAGCGGTGAGACTAAAGAACGGGATAGAATATGATGGAACAGAATGAAAAGGAATATAACAGAACCAAACAGAACAGAACCTTACGAACAAAATACAACAATGCAACAGAATGAACAGGAAGATGCTTCAAGTTGGGGGGCAGGGGGAGGGGGCTGCCAACTGAATCTTGAATGTGTAATGTCATTGTTTATTTATTTATCTATGTATTTATTTATTTATTTATTTATTTACTGCACAGTGCATCGCACATCATGGCCGCTCACTAGACTGACACTGGTGACCCTGGTCGTCCCAGTGCGGACAGTTGGTGCTAGTGGGCTGTTGTTTCCCAGAGCCCCTGGTGCTGCTCTCTCCTGGAATGGTTGGCTGTGCTGCGCCTCTGTTGCTAAGACTAGCTTAAACCTTATCTATGGTAGCTGCTGGAGTGGGTTTAGTCTCAGCAGCTACAGGATTGTATATATACAGTATAGACAACGCCTGGCCAAAAAAAGGTCACCACCTGGATTTAACTAGGCAAATAGGTAAGGGCCTCCCATTGGATAATTACTGCATGGGTGAAGTTATTTAACCCTAACTGATGCAGTGAGTAGCTTCTCATTTGTTAAACAACCATGTGGAAAGACACATCCTGTGGTCATGGAAAAGATGTTAATCTGTTTCAGAAGGGTCAAATTATTGGCATCAAGCAGAGGAAACATCTAAGGAGATCCTGAAACTACTAAAATCGGGTCAAGAACTGTCCAACGCATTATTAAAAAGTGGATGGACGGTGGGGAAACATCATCTTCGAGGAAGGAATGTGGTCGGAAGAAAATCTTGAATGATCGTGATTGGTGATCACTTAAACGTTTGGTGAAATCAAATGGTAGAGATACAGCAGTAGAACTCAGAGAAATGTTTAATAGTGAAAGTAGGAGCATCTCCACACGCACAATGCGAAGGGAACTCAAGGGATTAGGACTAAACTGCTGTGTAGCCTTAAGAAAACCACTTGTCATTGAGGCCAACCGGCAAAAATGGCTTCAATTTGC
This sequence comes from Semaprochilodus insignis, assembly GCA_034552555.1. NCBI lineage: Eukaryota > Metazoa > Chordata > Actinopteri > Characiformes > Prochilodontidae > Semaprochilodus > Semaprochilodus insignis. The sequence continues at coordinate 37,380,059 of CM067476.1, forward strand.
TAGGGAGCATAAAGACTGCACTCTGGAGCAATGGAATGAAGGTCATGTGGTCTGGTGAGTCCAGATTTACCCTGTTCCAGGGTGATGGGTGTATCAGGGTAAGAAGAGAGGCGGCTGAAGCGATGCAAGCATCATGCCTAGTGCCTACCGTACAAGCCTGTGGGGGCAGTGCTATGATCTGTGGTTTCTGCAGTGGGTCATGTTCAGTAACGTTATGTGCCCAAAGAATGAGGTCAGCTGACTACCTGAACATACTGAACCACCTGGTTATTCCATCAATGGATTTTCTCTTCCCTGATGGCACGGGCATATTCCAAGATGACAATGCCAGGATTCATCGGGCTCAGATTGTGAAAGAGTGGCTCAGGGAGCATGAGACATCATTTTCACACATGGATTGGCCACCACAGAGTCCAGACCTGAACCCCATTGAGAATCTTTGGGATGTGCTAGAGAAGACATTGCACAGTGGTGCAGTACAGTGAATGTCTCGTTCCATGTGTGGAAAATGACTCCAGAGCAGATGTTAATGATTGGCTAAAAGGAGTGACTGCATTTGGGCGTGCCAAAGACCATAGTGTAAAGGAAGTAGCTGAATCTGCAGGTGTACGGAAGTGTACAGTCACACGGGTCTATTAGCAGTTGCGACAATCCCAGTCCACAGGGAATTCTCCTCGGAATTGTGCCAGGGAAGGCATCCACCAAATCTGGCCCAACTGCGCAATTCTTTGATGTAAGAGTGTCTGAACATTGATGTGGCCTACATCCAGAAACTTGTCCAGTACATGCCAAATCCAATCCCAGCTGTTATTGGTGCTTGTGGAGGTACTGCACATGTAAATTTGTATAGTTTCTTATTGTATTTAATTTTTTACCTAACAGTAGAGATTTATTTATTTTTTGTAATTTCTTATATTTTGTGTTTTGCATAACTTGCTCTTTAGTCTACCTTTTGCTCTGTATTCTGCTGTAACGATGCAAATTTCTCCATGTGGGATAATAAAAGTCTATCTTATTACACTCTATTAGGTACGTCTCAGTCACAGGTGAGCTTGTACACATGTTGACACTACCTGAGTAAAAATCCACGTATGGACGTGGCTTCCTGGTGGAGGAGGGGTCTTCGCAATTACGAATATGTAATTAAGATAACTGAAATATACTTTTCCACCCATCCCTACTATGGAGAACAAGTCGTGCCTAACTAAAATGCAGTCACCACAATGGAAAACCGTGAACTGCATTCCACACATGGCATCGCTTTTCCATAGTAGCAAGCTGAGTATGTGCCAAAATGAAACAAGTAACCTCTATGAGACTCTTTTCACATCACTTGACCACAATACAGGAGGATTTGCAGTACACATCAATGCAATGGTGAATTAAATACAGCCGCACCACCACAGTGAAACTAAATCAGGGCAAAGCTAATACAGCTTTCCTCCGTGCTGCACTTCAAACATGTTTAAACGGGTGATACATGTGGAACACGTGCCTAAAGCAACAGTAAAAGATCTGTTGCTTTGATTTAATGCTGCTCAAACCCCCTAACAGAAAGACAACACATGCAGCTTTACATTCAACAGAACGAAACGCTGAATTAGTGTCAGAACTGAATACAAATAACCTTGAAATGCAATCTGCTCACAGCTGAACTACATTTACTGTGTGGTGCTGTAAACATGCTGCAAAACAAACAGTACAATCGCTGCATTACAGTCCAGGCAGTGAGGAATTCACACCACACTGAAATGTACGGAATGGGGGGGGGCTTTCGCATACTTGCCAAATCAACAAGAGGCTGCGCATAAGTAGCTACTTCAGACGGGCTGGTGCGGTTAATCCCAGGTTAAGATAGCAGATAATACTGCAGATTGGTTCAGGTACTTTCAAGCACCCTGCTCACGGTTGGGCTGCTGGAGCCTGGGGGCGGTTGGACTTCAGCGCACTTTCTTAAGAATTCAAAGGGCTCTTCACCACCGACTCCGAGGATCTGGCCCACAAAGACCCTCAGTTGTCTGTAATTGCACCATCCTCCACTTGTTGAACTTGTAGAGGTGTTTATCTTCTCATTTACTCCATAGCGAAAACACATTTCCTCTGAATGAAGTTATAGCTACGAGTGATTACTTCTGCCTGGTTTCTTAGCCACGCCCCCCACCAAAGGGCTGCAATTGGTCATTGATTATGTATGCCTTATAACACCTTATAAATGCATTTCGATAGCATTATGAAATTAACAAATGAAGATATATCAGCTAGACACAAGCTAATTTTACTTGCCAAGATATCACCTTTTGCCTTGTGAATGAATGAATGAATTAATGAATTATTTAATTAATTAATTCATGCTGAAGTAAAAATACAATTAAGTAGTTCAACCCAGACTCCTTTCTGAAGCTGGCACAGCCATTCAGAACAGGGCTTATTTGCATATCAGTCTTAAAGATACAGTAATAAAAATTGTAGTCTGTTTAATTCTGCAGTGATCATGGACCCTCCTCCCAGACATCTGCTTTCCTGCCTAGTTTAGACTTCCATGGTGCTTGGAGTGAAAGACAGACCCTCCAATTAGAGCCGGTCTCAGTCACCTGATTCTAATTGCCCACACCTGTTTTCCTCAGTATATAAGCCAGTGTGTTGGTCTCCATGTTTGTGAAGTACTGGCACTATTTTCTGTAGTGCATACCGAGCGGTTATCTGTTTGGATCGGCTTCCTGTTATGACCTTTTGCTGTTTTCCAGTTTTTGTATTTTGGCAATCTGGTTTTTCACTCCAGCCTGCTCCTTGACTACTGTCTATGAATGATCCTGCTTTGTGTGTTTTTGCTCCTTTGTTGCTGACTTGGACTGGTTTTACGACTTCATTTCTGGATTGGCCTTTTTCAAATAAACCTTCAGATTAGTTTTTTGTCTGCGAGCATCGGTCCTTTTTGACCAGCATTACACCAACTGTCTGTAAAGCTCTTTGAACTGCCAGCGGTATGAAAAGTACTCTATAAGTAAGTTATTGTTGTTGTTGTTGTTGTTGTTGTTATTGTTATTATTATTATTATTATTAGATTTTGCTACATATTAAGGTCAACATACACCACCCTTATATTTCCTTATATTAAACCCTAATGCCTTAAAACCCTCGAGCAGTGATCTGAAAACACTGTCATCAACATCATCATCATAATCATTGTCATCTTGGCCAGGACCACCGCACCAGTGAATCCCCTCAGCCAGTGACATTTATTGTGTGTGTAACTGCCTCTGAGACCTGGAGCGGTGGGATCACTCGTCCTCTGAAGTGATGCTAATTGTTACTGAATATTCTGAATCATCGGATCACTGGGAAAACCGAAAAGGTCAGCGCCACAATGATGACCACAAACACTGTCATTTCAGTGCTGAGGAACGTGTCAAAGATGTTCTCTTGTTTAACAAACACTTGATATCGAACAACAACAACAGCCTCTGAAAATGCACGGTATTGACTCTTATCTACTCTTATATATAGGTATATAAATGAGTGTGTGTGTTTGCATGTGCATATATGTATATGTATATAATTGAGGATAAAGGGGCTTATTGGGCTTTTCTGGTTTGTCCCTTTCTTTTAGTGTGCATGTACTTGTAGAGGTTCCTACTGGTGTCCTGTGATGATCCATTCCATGCAGCTTGAACTTTCTCACACAGTTCCTGCAGATTGTGCAGTAGGGGTGGAGGTGGAGTGACACCAGGCCTTCTGGACGTATGATGCGTGACAACAAGCCGTTCATCTTGGTGCTGACCATGGTGCCTCCACACACGGAATTGTTGGTTGTCTCCACCAAGACAAAATGAGAACTCATCACTGAAGATGATCCGCTGCCATTCTGAGTCATTCCATGACAGTCTGGCATGACACCATTGCAGTCTTTGGCGACATTGACATAGTGTTAAGGGCAGTCATCGTAACGGTCTGCATGCATGTAGTCCTGCGTCGTGCAGGCATCCGCCAATGGTGCTGGCACTAACAGGATGACTCATGGAGGCATCACTGCTCGCTGAATGTCTGCAATCGTGGCTGCTGGGTCACTTCCTCCCACAGTGCACAGGGATGCAATCATGTGGACTGGAGATGCTAAATTGCCCCACTAGGTGTGAATGTGTGTGGCTGTGTGTCTGCCCTGTGATGGACTGGCGGTCTGTCCAGGGTGCTTCCTGCCTTCTGCCCATGTAATGCTGGGATGGGCTCCAGCTGGAATGGGCTCCAGATGTGTGAATCCCGACTCACTGTACTGTTTCACTGTAACATACTGGCAGCTTTTTGTAGGCCTGATAATGTGTCTTCAGCACCGAGCATGTTCAGCCAGCTCAGCTCAACAGCCTTGTTTATGCAACAACCTCTACTATATTAGTAATAAATATGGTATTCATGTTAATATCACATGACCAGCATCTGGGACAGTCCAGTTTTCATCAATAACTATGGTATTTAAGTAGATATCACATTTCCAACATGCGTGCTGCACAAGCAGGTTTACCAGTTCATAAAACATCACAGGAGCTCATGTGAGGTTTAGCTGTCAGAACAAACAGACAGGTCAAGACTGAATTCCTCAACTCTGCCTCAGCTGAAAAAGGTGTGCAGATACTCCTCCAGCTGACTGACACTGAAGAACTCTGCCGGATATTTTTCTGATCTCGTACTGTTTAATTGCGGCTTCAGAGAACGTGACAGCTGTTCTCTGAGTGTCTCTCGTTTGCTCCTACAGAGGAGAGGCTGACGTCCTCACTTAAGGAATAAATTGAGCTGTGGACGGAAGACCTGACAGGAGAAATCATGGAACGAAGCGGCAGCTAAACGAGGCTGTCATGCTGCAGACTGAAGGTGCAACACTGAGTGTTTGGAGCCTTTTAAGGTATTTGGTCTTCAGGCATTCAGACTTTACATAAAGTCTGAGGGTCTGTTCAAAGTCAGTTGTGAAACGTGGCCTTCAGCTTCTCCTGCCCCAACCTTTCTATGTAAAACCTGCAGTAAACAGAGTTTGGCTTCAGCAAAGAGCGCTAAAAGGACTTTAAGGTTGATGTTCCTCAACTGTTATCTTCAGCGGTTTTCTTTAGGCGCATCTTAAAAGCAGAGCACTTATATCGTCGCTGTCCAAAGAAAAACAAGTATATCCAAAATGGTAACTTAACAGGAGAGGGCAAAAACCTAATTCAACTTTAATGGAAGTCAATGGAACCAGACTTCTTTCCAAGCAGTTTTGGGCCATTGCTATTGGTCATTTATCGTGAAATTCTCAAACAGTGTAAACAGCAGCTAATGTGTTCAAATGATGCATAAAAGTCAAATTAGACAAAAACGGAGATGCATGCTTTTCATTGGACAGCGACGATATGCTGGAGCAGACGTCCGACAATGGAAAGCCCAAATGAGACATTGTCCAACAAGATGAATTCTGATTCTGAATCAGTTTGTGTGACATGCACTTCTATGTTGTGCCTGAATTTCTGTCACTTTTATCAGTTTTCCTTTGTTCTAGCCGTAGTTTGTTAAGCCAGCTGTTCATTTTATTTTTTTTTTGCCAAGTTTGATAACGAATAGATCAACAGAAATGAACTTGATTAATTCTTAACCTAACATAAGAGCCTTTAACTATCCCACATGGGGAAATTTGCATAATATACAGTAAACAGATACAGAGCAAGAGGCAGACAAAAGTGCAAGTTACACAAAATACAAAATATGAGAAATAGGACCATAATATGATGGTAAAGGGCCGTTAAGATTCTACTTGGCAACCCAGTTAAGTCTTTCCAGCTTGCTTGCTTCTATGCAGCTCCTAATCACGGTAGCCTACATCATCTAAAGGTTCTTCACACTACTGTAGTGGATGGAAGCATGACTTAATTCACGCCTTAATTCAATCCCTTCATTGTAACTGACATGAGTAATGCTGTCTTTTTACAGTCTTTGGGGGTTCTTTAGTAAAGTGAAAGGTTCTGCTTAGAACCATGAGCTCTATATAGAACCATTCCATGCCTACAGGGTTCTTTATATGATTAAATGGTTCTTCAACTTGATGCCATAGGTCAGTAGAGGCTTACCGAGGTTTGCCCCCATTTCTGACCAGGTTACCTACCATGGAGATCCATGCTGTCCTATGCTATGTGGAAGCTTTGCCTACATCCCGTTGACCCATCCTGCTTATTTAATCACAGACTTCCATTTCTTCCTCCACCCTTCAAAACACTGAAACGCTGCTCTTATTCATCCCAATAGATCATCACTGTAGACTTTTAGCAGCAGTTGATGACGTTCAAGATCAAGACTGTGATAGATTCCTTACAGTGGTCATTGGTTTCCTTTCTTTGCAACTGGTATTGCTCGCTGTCCTTAACAGTCTTTGGGGGTTCTGTAGTAAAGTGAAAGGTTCTGCTTAGAACCATGAGCTCTATATAGAAATATTCCATGCCTATTCCATGCCTTGTTAGGCAAAAATAAAATACAATAAGAAACTATACAGATTTACATGTGTAATATTGCACAGTTACTGTATAGATATTGAACAGTTACTGTTCTCTTATCCAGTTACATGTATACTGATGATCTTGGCAGTCACCTAAACACTCACAGTCAGAGTACATGAATTATAGTGATGTTGACATTTACAGGTGGTATTACAGGTAGTATACAGGTAATGAGGTACAGCAGTAAATACTGCATAATAGTTAAGTCACATTGAATATATGGATAAATATGGGTCCATATAGTGTGCTACAGTAGTGAGTGTCAGATGCTCTGCTTGGGGAGGTGCCGGTTGTAGAGCCTAACAACAGTAGGGAGTAAAGAGCTGCGGTATCTCTCCTTTACACACCGCAGGTGGAGGAGCCTGTCACTGAAGGAGCTGGCCAGTGCAGCAACTGTCTCTTATAGTGGGTGAGAGGTGTTCTCCATTATGGATGCCAGCTTAGCCAACATCCTCCTCTCCCCAAGTACCTCCACTGAGTCCAATGCACGGCCCATGACAGAACTTGTTATATTAACTTACAGTGATGAGTTATTAACTCACAAAGTGCAAACAGTGGTTTATGCAAGATCTGCAAAATCATACAAATGACTACCAGGTCAAATAGTTCTTGCAAGTAAAGGCATGGATGGGAATGAAATCATTCTACTTGGTGACTACTGGAATAAACTGAACACCACCACCTAATGTATGGGCTGTAGCAAGACCAATACAAGAAAAGGCAGATCACGTTGGTCTAGCTGTTCATTTCAGACGGAGCTTAAAGCCGAGAAAGAATCTTAAGTACTCTGTAGCAACTGCGGCAATTCGTCTCTTTTCTGAAGGCCGCTAAGTGAGAGTTAATTGAATCATTATCTTCCCATTAAGTGGTGATTTTCTTATCAGATACAGCTGCTTCTGACAACAGTACCTACAGCTACCCACTCACTCTGTCTGAGCATTAATCAGTTCTCCTCGGGGAGAGCCAAATTGCTGGTTCTACCTGGCGTGACCTGCTTTCAGGTCAATCGGGAGACTTGGCACCCTTCAGGCCTGGTTTATGTACAATTATCGCTTTTCTTGACTGATGATGAAAAATGTAACTTCATAAAACTCATATACAGTGTTCATGCAGCCGTATGACCATCTTATCTTCAGTTAATCTTCAGCGTCCTTCACCAGCACGACACCATGTTCTACAGGGCCAGGGGCTAGCTTATACGTTTGCTGCGTCCTGCTACTGGCTCATGCAGCTGTGGATATGTGAAGGCTCATGGGAAGCGCTGGGTGCTGGACTCACAGTAAGAGAGACATTACACGTGTGAACAAGTGTTTAGCTGAAAGATCTGTCCGTCTTCCTCTTTCTATTTTTTTCTCTCTCTCTCTTTATCCTTCTCTCCCTTTGTCTCTTTCTGTCTCTCTCCCTCTCTCTGTCTCTCTGTCTGTCTTTGTCTTTCTTTCTGTCTCTCTGTCTTTCTCACTCTCTGTCTGTCTCTCTCTCTCTCTCTCTGGGCTGTGGGTTAACCCTGTGTGCACACCGTAAGTGCCAACATGGCTTGATGTTCACCGCAGCAGGCGATGAGCCGTTGGTGGGCGTGTCCATCAGCATGCAGCCAGGCAACATGTTGGACTGAACTGCGTCGTCAAGCGAGCCACCTCTCATAAAGGAACAGCAACCAGTAGAACTCTAAGCTACACTTGATTGCGCTGCTGAATTTGCCTGTTGCTTGTGGTCGCGTCACTGAACGCTCCAGGGTGTTGCTGACTTTCACTGAAAATGAATGACCGGTTGCTGTGTCGCTTTTGTTGCTTTCGGTATGCACACACAGTAATACTGCAGTGTTTGTGCCCACCGTCAAGTTGAACTGTAGGGCTAGAAAAGAGCTGCCTGCTATCACGGCCATTTCAGGAGCTCTGAGTGATGGTTTCTTCAGGAGCTCTGAGTGAAGCTACTAAACCACCATGCGTCCTAAGGCTAGAGATATGCTTTGTTGTTTGACCATGCATTCACAGTGTCATGAATGTAACTGTTCCCATAGTTGCCTATGTGCTGCGTGTGTTACTGGGGGCTCCCATTAGAGGGCAGACCAGAGATCACTGGCCATAAAGAGCTTCCTAGTTTATGTAATGTTGTTTCCACATGGACTTAATAATAATAATCTCTTGCCAGCTGTTCTCACAAGCGTATCTGTCACTGTGCAGCGGCAGGGACACATCTTACATACCATGGCTGTCCAAAGAAAAACAAGTATCTTCAAAATGGCAATTTTACATTCAATTGTAATGGAAGTCAATGGAACCAGATGTCTTTCCAAGCACTTCTGGGCCATTTCTGTTGGTCCATTCATCATGAGATTCTCACACAGTGTAAACGGAAGCTGCTGTGTTTAAAAGATGGATAAAAGTAAAAATGGACAAAAATGGAGATACAGCCTTTTCACTGGACAGCAACGATATGCAGGTTCAGGTACAGGGACTTGGTCACACGGTCTGTCTTCAAAACTTTCCGCCATTCTGAAGCTGCTGATGCTGCTGCACTGCCCCTGTGCAGTAATGTTTGAGACCGAGATAATTAAATCCTGGTCAGTACTTACTAACATTTTGGATAGAGAGTATTTAGCGGTCGCTATTTAATAATGTTTGGTTTAAATATATTTAAATGGTGTCTATTACAGGATGTCCAGCATGGAACAAGATATTGTTCACCTTGTTATGTTTGACAATGACATAAAGATCAGGAAGGACAGAAAATGAGAGAATTAAGTGGAAATGAAATAATGAAGTTACACCATTCGGATCCACACCTTAGGTTTTGACCACATATTTCTTTATTAAGAGGCATATGGCCAGTAGATTATTCCATGTTCAGTCTTTTCTTTTAAAGCCTTAAATAACTGAATGAGTTTCTATATAGAGGACAAAGAAGCCAATCATTTTCTCCATGCAGGACCACATAAGCTGCTCCATTGGCACTGCTTAGAGCCTTCAAAGCTCTGTCTTTCATCAGAGCGCTCTGTTTGTTGCATAAAGAACGGAATCCCACACGAAGACACCGCTCACACTGTAAATGATTCAGGATCCAGTCAGGCTTTATTAGACCCACGCTGCAGATATCACAGAAAATGGAAAGCTTGTGTATTCGACATTCCCGTCGGACTGGAGACAGCAGGATTCCAAATTCTTCACTTCAGAATTATGGTTCGGAGAGCGGCCAAGCATCCTGTCATTTCGTACAGTAGAAGCAGTTTTACTGATTCTGGCAACAGGGAATGACCTGTTCCAGCAAAAGATCAACCATAGTGCCCCGAGGATTCCTTTTACTGGACTTCATCATTTCACCTCCCAATAGCTGTGATTAATATCATTTCTCTTACTGGCTCAAGTTTGACTCTAAAGAGAGATTTGTTTCCATTTAAATAGTGGTGCCGTGTGTTACAGATATATAAGCGGACAATGTCAACTTCACCAGAATGTAATAATTAATTTCAATGATGTTAAGTTCATGAGAACCTGAACACAATATTGTGATCTCTGAACATGGTTTCCAATTTTCTGCATGTTCCAACAAAGAACTCTATATATCATATAAACAGGAAATTAGTTTATATATCATATACATTATATATGGAAAAAATGAGTGCATCATACACACAGTAAAATGAGTGTATATATTATATACAGTAAATGAATGTGTGTATATCATATACATTACATATGCAAAAAAATTGTGTATGTATCATATAAACAGTAAATGAGTGTATATATTATATTCCTTAAATAATTTTTAGTTTGCTTGTAGCTCCGCCCCTTCCGAGGTGTTCCTTGTTAGTCCTTGTTCATTTATACTCCCTGTTGTTCCCTTTATTCTTGCTTGGTGTTTTGTCTCCATGTCCATTATTTTTGTAACTTTATTAGTGTATCAGTGTTTTTGGTTTTGTTTTAATTTGAATCCTATTATAGACTTGCACTTACATCCTGCCTCCTCGTCTTGTTCCATGTGACACTCTGTGAGTATCTACCCAGTGTAGCCGGTATTTGCAGGAGAGCACTACAATCTATCAGAGCTAAATACAGCGTGCTGCAGCTGGGCTTCAGCCTGCAAAATGCCTGGAAAATGCATTAACAGGGCTTTTTTTTGCTTACTAGCCATCAATACTTAGTAGGAGTAGCTTTTAAAAGATGACCGAAACAGGTGAAGCTCAAATAAGCAAACATTGCTCTCCGCCCCCTAAAGGTGTTTCAGCACCAGATCCATTAAGTGTCCAAACAAGCACACTTTGCTTTGCTGCTCATAAATCTGGCCTCTAGACAAGTGGACCCTGTTAACTGCACGGGCAGGAGACCTCACACAGAGCTGACTCTAAATACTCATCAGTGAGCTCACTGGACATGCTCAGACTATTAGGGCCACAGGGTGATGGAGAAACAGATTGTCTGTGGCGTGTGGTGGCAGCAGCCATGCAGGAAGCTGCACTGTAGCAGCGTGAGGCTCATTAATTCAAAAGCTCTCCTGATGTCCATTCAAATGATCATAAGCACAGAACACTGAAGGAGAACAGTTTCCATTAGCTAGAACCGAGCTCTGTCCAACAGCTCAAAACAAGCTCAAAACAAAGTGGCTGCTGTTCGTTGACTGGTGGACTTCATGCTTCTTTCTTTTGGACATGTTAAGGTTTTATGCACACATAAGCCAAAAGGAAGAACAGATGCACCAACACACTACTTACAGTACACTAACGCGTTACACTTACTGAGTTACTGTACACCAACACACTACTTACAGTACACTAACGCGTTACACTTACTGAGTTACTGTACACCTACACGCTACTTACAGTACACTAACGCGTTACACTTACCGAGTTACTGTACAGCTACACGCTACTTACAGTACACTAACGCGTTACACTTACCGAGTTACTGTACACCGACACGCTACTCACAGTACACTAACGCGTTACACTTACTGAGTTACTGTACACCGACACGCTACTCACAGTACACTCACGCGTTACACTTACCGAGTTACTGTACACCTACGCGCTACTTACAGTACCCTAACGCGTTACACTTACCGAGTTACTGTACACCAACACGCTACTTACAGTACACTAACGCGTTACACTTACTGAGTTACTGTACACCGACACGCTACTCACAGTACACTAACGCGTTACACTTACCGAGTTACTGTACACCGACACGCTACTCACAGTACACTAACGCGTTACACTTACCGAGTTACTGTACACCAACACGCTACTCACAGTACACTAACGCATTACACTTACTGAGTTACTGTACACTACTGTTTGGTAAAGTCTGAGTTTTTGGGTTTCGTATCTTGTTTATGTGGTGGGTTTCACACTGTAATGGTGTAAGCAAATGTAAAGTGCAGCAAATGACGGACCGGAGCTGTTTCTTTATTAAACACAAGTTTTGCAGGTATTAAACCACATTCACCTTCACCACCATCCGAGCTTAAAACTACAACTCTGCATGAAAATAGAGATGCTCAACGTGTGCAACACAGTCAAAGCAATAATAATAATTAACCTTGCATGATATCTGCTTCTTTATGATTGGTCTATTGATTTGGATATATTGTAACTAGTCACGTTCTGTGCTTTTCCCATGTACCAAAATCAAATGCATTGATTTGGTGTTATACAGCTCACACACAGCTCACACTGCAGGAACAATATGAGCATCTGCAAAGAGTGAAATGTTAAGATAGGCAGATTATGCAGACAGCTCGGCGCTGATGAGCTGCTAGAAGGAGAGAAATCATCTTCTGATGTTGAATTTGCATGTTTTTGGTATAAAAATACAGCAGAAAACTCTGTCTCTGCAGAGAATTGGTCTCTCTGGCGTGGATTAAAGTACAGGTGGAATGTTCACACCTGATAAAACAAACCAAAGAACAGCTGCAGAGGTGAAAGCGATGGGATAGATGTGAAATAATAATAATGATTCCCTGTTATATAACACCTTAGGTGAATTACAACTAGGGGAACAGTAACTTGGAATACTGCATAGGGGGAAGAAATACATAGTACATAAAACTCTCTTCCACAGAAACCCCTGAGAAGCCTCGTCAGAATTCCAGCCCATTTTCTGTGTTACAAGCTGAAATCATCTCATAACACAGTCCTCATTGCCTTATTGCCTACATGCCTACAGGCAAGACTGACACAACCTCACACACCGCCAGCAGAGAGCTATAACAGTAAACAGTGACCACTCTAAATTGGTGGTCTGTGTGCAGTCTGTGTACATAGTTTATCTCTGCCTCTGAGTTAAAACTCCAGCATGTAAAGAAGAAACCACATATAAACAGGTCAGGAAACGCTGCCGCCTTCTCTGGGCCTGAGCAAGCAAGAATGGGAAATCTTTTACAGCAGTCAGCTTCTCAGTTCCCAAATGCTCACAGGGTGTTGGTAAAAGAAGAGGTGATGAGCACAGTGGTAAACACGACCCTGCCTGACATCTGCTGCCATATTTCAGTATTTGCTATGGTGTATTTGTGCTACTTTCAAATGAATATGGGGCTTAATGCTTTGCACAGCATTGCATTCTGTTTTATTCCCGTTTTGCACAGCATTCCAGGTCTTTTGGAAACAGGGTTGTAGTTAAAGACTGCATTCCATCTGAGGAGTGTTCCCGTTAGGCCAAAGCACAGCACAGCACAGCACTGCGAGACACACTGACCATCACAGAACGCCTAGTTCACACTTATCCGCGATGGCTGAAAACTACAGAACTGCTATTATGCCGAGTCAGTTAAGCTGAGAGTGGAAGAATGGCAAAGCTGCACTGACCTCTCTGTTCTGACCAGTGGACGGACGTGGCTGTAGATGCTTGGTCCCAGTCCTCTGTTATCTTTCGTCTGCAAGCTTTCCTGAAATCCAAGAGAAACAAATAACACACAGTCAGTTTACAAAAAGACAGTAGATGTAGTCGTTCTCTAAGCATGTCTGTGGAGTGATCCAACTTCCTGAACTCCACCTTTTACTGTCTGTCCAGCATGAATTTTACCTGTGGTCCCAACAGTATATCAGTGGACCAACAAATCATGGTTTTCTTTTATCACAGAGCTGATTCTGAAAATTAACAGCTCCTTTTTGAGCTTACGCTTATAATCTCCTGATGATGCAGTTAAACCTCAAACAGCTGCTCCACTGTGGAACCCAATGTCGTCAATCTCTTCAATTGTATGCTCACCGGACAAAAAGTTAGTGACTGAACGCACCTATTAGAGTAATAGCTCCACAAGCACAAATAACATCAACGTCAATGTTCAGCCACTCTTCCACCAAATGGTGGTAGACCCGTATGACCGTACGCTTCCATACACCTGCAGATTCAACTGCTTCCTTCACACTATGGTCTTTGGCACACCCAAATGCAGTCACTCCTTTTAGCCAATCATTAACATCTGCTTTGGAGCCATTTTCCACACATGGAACGAGACATTCACAGCACTGTAGCACCTCTTCTCATCCCATCACTCACACCTGTGCAGCGCCATCTGCAGGAGCCTGAAGTTACTACCACCTTAAACACACAAGGGGACTCACGCTGACCCTTTGCGGCTGCAACTGCCCTCCCTCTTCATGTAGGCTTTCCACAAGATTTAGAGCGTGCCTGTGGGAATTTGAGCCCGGGGATCTTCACCAAACGTGTGTCACAAAGTTGGACATGTATAACTGTGTCAACTGTCTTTGTGTACTGTAGCATTAACATCACCCTTCACTGGAACTGAGGAGCCCAACCCCTGAAAAACACTCCCCATCGTCATTATCCCCCCTCCACCAAACTTTAATGCTGGCACTGTGCATTCCGGTAGGTAGCGTTCTCCTGGATTCATCCACCAAATCCAGATTCCTCCATCAGACCACCAGACAGTGAAGCGTGATTCATCACTCCAGAGAACACGGTACCACTTCAGTCGACACCTTGCACTGTACATAGTGATCTTAGGCTCACACATGGTGACCCATTTCATCAAGCTCCCCACGTGCAGTCGGCAATTCTGTGGTGAGTGAGGCAACACTATGTGCTTTGGCACTTGCCTCTGCTCTGTGAGTTTGTACAGTCTACTGCTTCATTGCTGAGCTGCTGCTGTTCCTAGATGCTACCATTTCACATTAATAGTACTTGCAGGTCACTGGCGCAGATCTAACAGGGCAGAAAATGGGCAAACTGACTTGCGGCAAAGGTGGCATCCTATGATAGTGCCACAACCTCCCTGAGCTCTTCGGTACGTCCCATTCTACTGCCAGTGTTTGTCTATGGAGACTGCATGGCAAGGTGCTTGGATTTATAAGCCTTTTAGCAGAGACATGGGAAGTGGGGGTGCTGCAACACCTGAAACACCTGAATCTGGCCGATACACCTGAACTGCCTGACACGACCAGAGCTCTATTAAGTATAAGCATAACAGCTATTTTATAAAGAGAACTGATGGGGGAGGGGGAAAGTGAAATTAAAGGTAATTAAGAGACGCCAGCACCACAAGGGATTCTGGGTAGCTCTGCCCCTCCACCACTCTTACAATACTTGTTTTATTTAGCTCCTTAAAATCTCAGTGTTGGCCACAAACCTGATATTGGTTAGGCCAATATGGTCAAGTAAATATCAAGAAATCTATGGCTGCATCTCAACTACTTCTACACAATTTAGTCCTACAATTTAGTGTAGTAGTTTGCGGTTTGAGTTTCTGAAGTACTGTACTTCTCTAGTGACCTTGAGTCGATGGTTAGTTTACTGTGCTGTATGTCCCGCTGTAGAAGCTCTGACATTTGAGGAGCATTCCAGTTGTTCACTCCCTCACATACCGAAGCCCAGAATGACCATGACAGATCAACAGTGTCACACCTGGGGTCTCATTTATCAACTGTGTGTACAACTCTACACACACATTTTTAATGTATGGAAGGTGATATACTATGATTTGTTTTACATTGTGCATGAGAATGTGTGTATAGATATAACTACAGCTGACCAGCGTATGAAGAATCGTGTATTTGCTGGCAAACTAATTACGATGCACAAACCCCCATAATGATCTGCCATTTAGAGGCTTACCAAAGGAGGGCCAGGGGTGGCCTGTGTTGACCAGGGGTGGGCACAGGCGGCCAGGGAATGATGGGTGATGGCTGGGGGGATTTGCCCTTAAATGAAGCATGGCTGCCCTTATGGTCACCCCAGTTATGGAAAATATGAATGTAAAATGATGTACAGATTAGTTAAATTTGCCTCCCAATGAAATGGTCACCTTACATGGTCCCCACATTCTAAAGCTACGCTTCTGCAGTTTACAGTGAACATGTTATGCTGCCTGTCACACCTGCTTAAAAATAATAATATTGTAATTTTTAGAGGAATAGCAAACAGTAGAAGCAATAGGACACCAAAGGGTCAATAGGACACCGAAGGGTCAATAGAACACCGAAGGGTCAATAGGACGCTGCTAAAGTTAGGACAGTATGTAGGAAGTTGTCATGGTCAGGAAGAAGTAGAGCTGGGTAATAAGGCTATATTTATTATTATCACAATAAATTACATCACAATATGTCACCACATGCATTGTGTATCACAAGAAACTGAATAGGGATGTTTCTGGAATTTGGTACTTTAGCTTTTAATCCACTTTGTTAGATCACAAATTCAACATAATCCAAAAAAGTTAAATATTAATGCAGAACTATATCTAACATAAGCTCAGAGGACAAAGAACTTGCATGTTTAAGGTGGTAGTAACTTCAGGCTCCTGCAGATGGTGCTGCACGAGGATGATGGGGCTATAAATACCTGCGGGGTGTGAGAGACGGAATCCATAGATTGAGAAGAGGTGCTACAGTGCAGGGAATGTCTCGTTCCATGTGTGGAAAATGGCTCCAAAGCAGATGTTAATGATTGGCTAAAAGGAGTGACTGCGTTTGGGCGTGCCAAAGACCATAGTGTGAAGGAAGTAGCTGAATCTGCAGGTGTATGGAAGCGTACGGTCATACGGGTCTACCAGCAGTGGCTAAAATCCCAGTCTACAGGAATTGTGCCAGAGAAGGTATCCACCAAATCCGGCTCAACTGCCCAATTCTTTGATGCAAGAGTGTCTAAACATTGATCTGGCCTACATCCAGAAACTCATTTTTTTGTCCAGTGAGTTTACTGATCTGTCCAGAGAAAATCATGTATCTTCATTTTTGTCTTTATCTTTTATTTAGTCATTTTTACTTTTATGCATCATTTGGACACATTAGCTGCTGTTTACATTGTTTACATTTTCTGTTTACTGTTTACATTTCATGAAGAACAGACCAACAGAAGTGGCCCTAAAAAAGTCTGGTTCCATTGACCTACATTAAAGTTAAATGAGGTTTTTGGCCTCTCCTGTAAAGTTGCCATTTTGGAGAAACTTGCTTGTCTTTGGACAGCGACAATATAAGTACTGAATTATGAGATGCAGGATGTGCTTCATATGCTACAGGGGACTGCTGTTTACCTTATATTGCCATCGGGAAGGGCGTGTTTTAAATGAGTCAGATTGTGCATCGCTCTCTAGCAGGCTTGCTGATTTTCCAGTGTGTATTGCCACGACTGTAAGAGAGTCTCATTGACTAAACCTCGCTAAACAATCGCCTACAATCTTAAGAACTGAGAACACTTTAAAAGCACTTCTTTTGAAGCATCCGCTCATTTATAGCATCCTCACTCAGGTCTTTCTGGGGGCACTTTGGAAGAGACGCTTATGAAACGTGTAACGTGAGTTTTATTAGCGTATTTGTTGAATCATAACTGCATGCTGTTTAAGCTGCCACCGACCGGCCTGCTCGCTGAAGATGGAGCAGCCTGAAATGGAAAGTCTGAAAGTGATACGGGATCGTAAGCCTTGGTAAATTACGTTTGGGTTTCGTTTTACATACAGAATGCTTCAGATAGTGAGTCATGTTTACACAGGCAGCCCTAAATTTACTGACCCTCACACTGGAGCTTTGATGCACATGAAAACAATGAGAACCAGGGATGCATGACGACTGGAATCATTTCAGGTTACTTTGAAAACATTCCAGGTGGATTTAGCCATACTGTTTACAGTTTGGACATTTATTGGTACCAGCATTCACGCTTATGAAAAGCCTGGATACTGGAAAGTGTGCCTCAGTGAAAGTGTTTGTCTTCAGTAAACACTATATAACACTAGAATACAGCAGTCAGCAGACAGAAGTTGTAGTTTTCAGTCAAGTTATGGATATATAGGTTAGAAGGACGGATAACCTGATGGCGTGGGGGGGGGATGTGTTATGGCCATCCTTAAATGAAGCATGGCTGCCCTTATGGTCACCCTGGTTATGGAAAGCGTTAATGTAACATTTTATTGATTTGAAAATGATGGACAGATTAGTTAAATTTGCCTCCCAATGAAATGGTCACCTTACGTGGTCCCCACATTCTAAAAGGTCTAGCTACGCTTCTGCAGCTCACTTTACAGTGAACATGTTATGCTGCCTGTCACACCTGCTTAAAAATAATAATATTGTAATTTTTAGTGGAACAGCAAACAGTAGAACACAGTTAGAAGAACACAGGTTTGGTTCCTGGCTTCAAGCTACTCTGCAGCCAAGTTAAGTGTTAATGTAACTAACATGAAGTAATGCATTAGTGAGCATGAAGTAATACATTAACTGTGGTTACAATGCTTAACTAATGTAAACATATAACAACTACATGTCTACATGTTAACAGTAGTTACATGTATACTTCACATTAGTTAACCATTGTTCACATATAACTTCATGTTAACTAATGCACTTCATGCTAGTTAGTCAATACTCAATGTAAAGTGATACAGACATGTTCAGTTCCGTCATCTGATTTAATTAAAGTATTGTTGATAAAAGGTTAAATAGCTTTATGGGTCCTTTCCCAGGTGCCTTTTGCATAGTACTGTATCATCTTAGAAGCTAATGCTACATTTTCTTGGATTTTATTTTTTGCCCTTATGATATTTGTGTCAAAAATATTTAGAATGGGCAGGGCTAAACTTCTGCAGACTAAATGGGTGGGGCAAAACTGCTCTTGGCTAAATGCGTGGGGCTATATTGCTGTATAGACTGAATGGGCGGGGCTAAACTTCTGTAGGCTGAATGTGTGGAGCTAAACTGCTGTAGGCTGAATGAGCAGGGCTAAACCGCTGTAGGCTGAATGTGTGGAGCTAAACTGCTGTAGGCTGAATGAGCAGGGCTAAACCGCTGTAGACTGAATGGGTTGGGCTAAAATGCTTTAGACTGAATGGGTGGGGCAAAGCTGCTGTAGACTAAATGGGTGAGACCAAACTGCTATTGGTTGAATGTGTGGAGCTAAGCTGCTGCTGGCTAAATGGGTGAGGCTAAATTGCTATAGCCTGAATGTGTGGGGCTAAGCTGCTGCTGGCTAAATGGGTGGGGCTAAGCTGCTGTAGGCTGAACGTGTGTGGGGCTAAGCTGCTGCTGGCTAAAAGGGTGGGGCTAAGCTGCTGTAGGCTGAACGTGTGTGGGGCTAAGATGCTGTAGACTGATTGGGCCGGGCTATACTGCTTTAGACTGAACGGGTTAGGCTAAATTGTTGTAGACTGAATGGGTGGAGCTAAACTGCTGTAGGCTGAATGGGTGGGGCTAAACTGCTGTAGGCTAAATGGGTGGGGCTAAACTGCTATAGACTGAATGGGTTGGATTGGGCTAAAATGCTTTAGACTGAATGGGTAAGGCTAAACTACTGTAGGCATAATGGGCGCAGCTTAACTAAACTGCTGTAGAATTAATAAGTGGGACTAAACTCCTGTGGGCTGAATGGGCACGGGGTAACTGTCGTAGATTGAATGGGTGGGGCTAAATTATTGTAGGCTGAATGGGTGGAGATAAACTGCTGTCGGCTGAAAGGGTGGGACTAACACGGGGTGAATATTATGCTTTAAAGCTTTTTTTTATGTAATACACTGAACTCTGTTATTTCAACAAATATGATTCCTAATAAGAGCACTTTCAGGAAACATGGCTTTAATAAGCCGTTTTAGAAAACGTTTCTGCTATGGGAGAGACTTTCCCTCTCTGACCTTGGCATGATGTTGACTGATGTAAATTTAACTGGGGCTGTCATCTGAGAATAGAAAACACATCTATTAATGTGGGTGCAAATTTTAAAGGATGTGAAATGGCTATGTACATTTAATAACACAGTAAATCTAAACACACTTTCAACATCTAGGCCATAGGTATATGACATCGGGTGTATGTGTGGTGTTACGTCGGTGCAGGGTCTAGATGAAAAGTCAATTTAAATCTTGAAATCTTTATGAGACGCCAGTGGGCTGAAGCCAAAAATATCAGATCGCCGTTAACGTCACATCAGTGGTGCTAACTGCTGAAAGCTGGGTTATAGTTAGCGTGGTGGACACAGCGTACCAAACACAACGACCTTCAGCTGCATACAGTTCATAGCCCTAACCACAAAGCCCTACAGGAATGAAACACGTATTTGCTGTTCCACGTTATAGTTAAATAACCGTGACACTGCCTGTTTCGCTCTCAGCCTCTAAACATGTTTATTCTGAGGAATATACACCCATCATCAAAAGAACAGCTGCACCCAGAAGGAGGTGTGGGATTGCAGTGCTATTGGGAAGGAAGATAAAGGTTACCAGGAACAATAAATTATTATAAATTTAGACTGACATGATCAATATTTATTGAGCTACACATACAGAAGTAGTGTCTCTCAGTATGGTGTCGGGCCGCCATGTTTGCTAACCCAACAGGCCAGACGTCTCGGCATGGAGTTGTAGAGGTTCCTAAGGGTGTCCTGTGGTAATCCATCCCATGCAGCTTGAATATTCCCACACAGTTCCTGCAGATGGTGCGGTAGGGGTGGAGGTGGAGTGACACCAGGCCTTCTGGACGTGTGACACATGACAACAAACTGTTGGCACTGACCACGGTGCCTCCACACACGGATTCGTTGGTCGTCTCCACCAAGACAAAAGCGGGACTCGTCAATGAAGATGACCCGCTGCCATTCTGAGTCACTCCATGGCGCGACACCATTGCAGTCTTTGGTGATGTTGATGTGGTGTTAAGGGCAGCCGTCGTAACGGTCTGCTCTCCTGTAGTCCTGCACTGTGCAGCCGTCTGCCAATGGTGCTGCCACTAACAGGACGACTCATAGAGGGCATCACTTCTCACTGAATGTCCACAATCGTGGCTGTTGGGTCAGTCAGGTACAGCAATAAGGCCCGTCCTTGCTTACGTCACATAAATCATTGTTGTCTCGCGATTTCAAACCTACCCACCAAGTTTCATTCCTATCGGTTGATTCCTACTGGGTGCAGCTATTTTTCTGACAATGACTGTATTCCAAATTAATAACATACAAGCCTAAATGTGTCCACTCAAACTGGAAATGAATGTGAGACTGCTCTTCATTTGACAATGCGAGATGTTTGGATGGTCAGAATTAAAACGGATGATGTCTGCTCGGTGCAACTTTACACAAGCATAACTCCAGGCCCCCAAGCTGATCTGGACATTCAGTACGGGCTGAGCTGTTACAGAGACTGCAGACAGAAAACAAAATCAATACATGAATACATAAACAATAACACAGAACTGAAAACCTTCTGGCAACACTACTCTTAAATATCAGAGAGAGAGAGAGACAGAGAGAGAACGAGAACACAGTGTTTACTTTGCTCTAGCACTCTCAAACACCATGAACAGCACAAACAAGCTATGGAGAGCACTCAACAGGGCAAAACAAAAAGCAGCGCTGTAAATACACCAGCTACATTATTTATTAAAGCGATTCAGTGTGCTTTAAACAGAGGAACGCAGGACGCCTCTGCTTTACATCTACATTTACTGCCAAATACAAGCCCTACAGAAACACTAATTCTAGTTAATGACCACTAGTTAATGGTCATCTTTAGAGTCACAGGACACACAGAGTGACTGTTTGTGTGATGCTGAACTTGAGTGTTCTATGAAACATCCAGCAAAGCTTGAAAGAGAAATATTAGATACACAAACGATAAAACACGGCTTAAAAACCACTGATCAGACCTATCTGGGAACTGGGTGGGTGTGGCTAATGAGCAGCTCGATTGACAGCTCTCTGTCCAACACTCCTGGCCTGCTCTGCCCCTTATACAGAACTGTGTGACCCTAGATGGTTGGCCAGATGTTCCACTGAACAGCTGAACAAATGGACAGATGAAGCAACTTGTGAATGAATGAATGGATGAAGGAACAATGTAGGTGTATGGATAAAGGAATGAACGGATGAAGGAACAATGTTGACATATGGTTAAAGGAATGAATGGATGAAGGAACAATGTAGGTGTATGGATAAAGGAATGAATGAATGAAGGAAAGAAGGAACAGCATTGGCAAATGGATAAAGAAATAAACAAAGGAACAACATTGCAAGAATAAATTAATCAACGGATAAAGGAACAATGTTGGTGATGGATAAAGGAAGGAATGGAAGAAGGAACAATGTTGGTGATGGATAAAGGAATGAAGGGGCGACAGGCAGCTATGGACGAGTGGTCTAGCTTGCTAGCTGTTGGTTATGCTGGTTAGCTTTACCTTGCTAAGGTTCTCTGACTCTGAAACTGTTTTGTGTGGGAGGTGCAAAATACATCAGCCTTGTGATTGGTCAGGGGAATGCTTATGTAAGCACTACCCCAGATTGGGACCGCCCAGTTTACATGGAGAGGAAAGAAATATGGTGAAATATATAGGCCATTTATTGTTGAGTGGAACCTTATTTAAAGGGTTTACTTGGCGCATGTTTACTGTAACCTCATTAGAAAGAACACACAGACTTCTATCAAAATAACATGCAATTTGATCAAGGGCACCCAAATTTTTGCACACAACTATACAACACAATCTTTCTTTACAAGCTGTGTCACACAGTAAAACCCTATGACCTACAGTACTGTGGAGAAGTTAGAGATCCACCCTCATGTTAATTTAATTTCCAGTCAAAACAGCCATAAGGTACCAAATGTTATTGAGTTTTACTGACTGCTATTTGTGAGCCAATTAGATAAAACATAATCCACTTGCATGAGAAGGAGAAAGTCAAACTGGAAAAAAGCAGGAATTTCCAAATCTGGAGTTCAAATCGAATCAAATTGGTGAGGCCAATCATTCTCTGAGTAGAGAGTTTTTCAGCCATTTTGTACCATTTGTGATTTTCACACAGAGGAATTTGTGTTCCACATTTAACCCATCGGTAAAGTGAAACACCCACATACACACACACACACACACACACACACTAGTGAATACACACACTAGGGGGCCATGAGCACACTTGCCCGGAGCGGTGGGCAGCCCTATCCACGGTGCCCAGGGAGCAGTTGGGGGTTAAGTGCCTTGCTCAAGGGCACCTCAGTTGTTACTGTCGGTTCAGGGAATCGAACCGGCAACCCTCCGGTCAGACCCTCTGGTCTGGTTCCCTAACCTCCAGCTCACAACTGCCCCTATTCAAAACTGCAATAGAGAAATAGGAACTCCTAACAACCCCCTGGAAGACCTGGTAGGGCCACTAAAACTATCCCCATCAGATAAACAGAACTTTGAAGCTTGCTTCAGATCTGAGAACATCCACAGATGTTGCTGTCCATCCTTTAACTGCGAGGAGACACCTCAACGCTATGGAGGTCTGAAAGGATGTGTAGCTGTTCAAGAAGCTCCTCACTCAGAGAGTCCAGAACCTCAACACCACTGAATGTATTTGGGCTTATTTGGAGGGTGAGAAGAAGCAAGAAACGCTGAACCAACTTCTAAGACTGAACTTTGGATGGTGAAGAGAATGGAAGCTGTAATAAAGGTGAAGAGTGGACACACTAAACGCTCAAACTGCTGATACTATATTGAGCTGTTGAGGCTTCTATGTTGTTTTCTGCTTTTCTTCTGATGCTGGAAATGAATAGCTTGTCCTTAATGGCTGCTTGGACTGGAAATTAAATCAAAGACAAATGAACAGAATGAAAAATGGTCACTATCAGCATATAAGTCAAAAGTCAGCATATAAATCCATCAGAACGAGAATAAAGGAGTACACCAATGTTTCACGTCTTCCATAACTGAGAGATGTAAACAGAGTCCTTCAAAGTGGGTTTGGTGTAAAACAGCTCAGATCTCTTTACAGTGGTGGTGATGGGAACCAGGGGTCACCATGTCTACAACACAAATACAGCCATTTTATTAACTATCGAAACCACCAGTGAACATGTGCCTTATGGATATGGAATGTTGATGATGGCAAAATAGTGGACAACCTGGAAACAATGTTTTTTGGGGGGACTATTTTAACGCCCTGCATGCATCCCTCCACGATGACTGGATTTTATAGCCACAAATCATTTCAAAACTATCATAAAGCAGTTGTGCATCGCATTCATTCATTGTACTATGCATACTCATAACGATTCCATGTAGTAGCTTTCTATGAGCTATTAGAGGTGGACGTCTGGTTCCCATCACCCACCACCACTGTGAACAGTTTTGACTCGTATATGTATTGGTGGTGTATGACATAACATACTGAACAGACCAGACACACACACACACACACACACACACACACACACACAGACCAGCATCAAATATATAACCAATAAAAATAAAACAAAATAAAATAAGATACAATAAATAGAACATAGAATAAGACTAATAAAGAGCTGGGAAGGAGCTAATAAGAGGTGTGAATACTTGTGCATAGATCTAACTATCCATGCACGTCCACATAGGAAAAACTATTTCAGAGACCATTTCAGAATGAACATCTGCAACATCTGGAGAGCTATGCAAATATGCATTATGTTACAGTGGCATACAGAGTTATTGTAACACAGTGAAGGAGGGTAGTTGGTCCAGGCTAGGCTTAAAGTCTGAGCTGACCATAGACTATATTTTTGCATAATCCAGCATCCGTGATGTGACATAAATGGGCTTTATTCCCTCTGGTGTAAATTTAGAAGAATAAAACAGAACAACAACAAAAATAACAGTCCAGTCTCTAATTAATTATTAATTAACTTTATTAATGGTCATTTATTACATGCATTAATGCTATTATATGCACAGAGGTGTAGAGACAGGTGCCTTGCATGCATCCTCATCCACAGCCAGAGCACACAACAATTCTTACTCGAACTCTCCGTTCCACCTTAAATGGTGCAGCAGTTACATTCTAAGGCGCCAGAATGTAACTGCTGCACCATAAGGTGGACCGGAGAGTTCCGAGAGGAGCTCGCGAATAAGACAACTTCCGCCGCACAGCGAGAAATTACTCCACTGCTAAGTTTACACGACACTTTATATCCTTCAAAAAACGAGCGAAAAACAGCAACTCGCCCCTTTAAACAGACGAAAAGAGCCGAAGGAAGAAACCAGGAAGAAGGAAAATCAAGACCCGGTCGCGTTAGCATCTAGACCACCATTTAGAAAACCTGGCCACAAAAAACCCAGCAAAACAAGAAAGACGTGACAAGCTAATTCAAGAAGGTGGCAGCCCAAATGAAAAGAAGAAAAAAGAAGAGGAAGAGGAGCAAAGAGAAAAGCGAAGGAAATGTAGACGAAGGTACTCACCGATAAAATTTCTGAGAGAGGGAAAAAAAGGTTGTAAGAGCGGACAGACACAGAGACAGACACACAGGCGGACAGTCAGCGAGAGCGAGCGAGCAGCAGCGCAGTGCTCCGGAGCTTCGCTTCAGCCTTTAAAGACAGCCAGTCTGGATCAAACCATCAGCAGGCAGACGAAGGGGGTGCGCTGTTACAGCTACACAGGGCCTGGACGGCTCCGACTGTGAATTTATGAATGCAGACGGTGCAGTGCTGCTTCTGTGGTTGCCAGATTTACTCCGAAGGGAAAATATAGGCCATTATGTCACGGTACGAAGCATGTACAGTAGTGCAAAAGTCGGAGACCACTCTACATTTAATTCCTAGTCAAAACGGCCATTAAACGGCCCATATAGATGATGTAAAGTGTGCACATAAGCATCCCGTTTTGAAGCCACTGTTTTTATGATGTCACAAAAACTCAACATGTTTACTAACACACACCGGCCACTGTGTTAGGTACACCTCCTTGCACCAGCTCTGCTTACCATATAGGAGCACTTTGTAGTTCCACAACTACAGACTGTAGTCTATCTGTTTTTCTGTATACTTTATAACCCTGTTCTTTGGTGGCCAGGACCCCCACAAGACCACCACATAATTACCTGTATTATGTGGGTGGTGGATCATTCTCAGCACTGCAGTGATACTGACGTGGTGGTGGTGTGTTAGTGTGTGTTGTGCTGGTGTGAGTGGACCAGTCACAGCAGGGCTGCTGGAGTGTTTAAACACTGTGTCCACTCACTGTCCACTCTGTTAGATGCTCTTACCTTGCTGATCCACCTTAAGTCAGAGACAATAGCTCGTCTGTTGCTGCAGAGTTTGTGTTAGTCATCCTTCATCAGTGGTCACAGGATGGTGCCCACAGGACCCTGGATTATTGTCCAGCAGTGATTCTGAGGTGTTTCAAAAGTCCAGCAGCGCTGCTAGACTAACATATTACAACATCATTGCAGGGCAGTGATAATGAGCGCACGTACAAGGTTAGCTAGTTAGCTTGATAACTTTTTAAGCATGCTAACGTTAGCGATGTAACTAGCTTACAGTAATGTCACGTTGGACAGACGGTCAAAACAGCTAAGTAAAGACAAGGCTGAAGTCGGCTTCTTATTCGCCAGCTTCTTGTTGGCGTTTTCCTGTTCCACCTTAAATGGTGCAGCTGTTACGTTCCTGTGCTGCAGGTGAATAGGAAGCCAGCTTCAGCCTCATTAAATAAGGAGTCTTAATGACAGAAAAAGTGACAGATGTCTGAAAAATGATTTCAGGTAGTTAGATATGGCAGGATATGGCACCATTGGTCACTGAGAGGAGCTGTTTGTCCACTTTGATGGAGGCAGACAGAAAGGACACTCATCCGTCCAACACTGATCGTTGATCAGCAGTGACATGATATAATTGCTTGTCTGCCTGGCTGCAGGATATGGCCTCCTAATGACTGTAAATCAGGAGAGTATTTTTATTTTATGTTATTAGTTGTCCAAGACCTCGAATTTGTAATTACAATCAATTCAATTAAACTTTATTGTCATTACAAAATACAGGGATGTACAGTATAACAAAACACTGTCAGGCTACTTCTTACTTTTCCAGTGCAGTGAGTAACAAGAATAGATAAATAGTAAGTACAGTGCAAATGCCAATAGACAAAGACACAATGCAACATGTGCATATACAGTAGGACACGTGCAAAATGTGCAAGAGCTGTAACTGTACGTCATTGTGTTAGAATACTAGAAATGAGGTGCAAACAGCAGTTAGCATATGCAGTACAGTGAAATACAGCTTAGTACATATAGGAAAGTACAGTGTGTTAAGGTAGCCAGGTGTGCAGTTAAGTACATGGTTGTAAACAGTATATGTATACATAATAGTGTACAGTGCAGGTAGTGAGAATAGCAGCTCAGTGTTCAGGTAAACAGCTTACAGTACAGATGTTCAGTATATAAAATACACAGCTCAGATGTTCAGATATACAGGTCTAGTTAAAGTGGAAGTGCATACAGTCCCGTGGGTGAGTGGAGCCCAGTGTGTATGATATGGGCAAATCAGGGCTAGATCAGCACAGTCTATAGTGCTGTAGTCATGTTCTGGTAGATGCTGCTGGTGTGATCAGGGCTAGATCAGTAACAGTCTATAGTGTTGTAGTCATGTTCTGGTAGTTGCTGGCAGTAGCCACTGGCAGTAGGCACTGCCAGTGTGATCAGTTTGACAGCTCTTGGGTAAAAACTGTTCCTGAACCTGGTGGTTCTGGTTTGCATGTTCCGGTAATTCTTTCCGAATGGCAGAGACTGGAACAGGGGATGGCCAGGGTGTGCTCCTATCATATATGTCCTGTATGGGTGGGAGGGCAGTTGCGGTCAGTCAAACTAGAACGGCTGCTTTTACCCAAAAAGGGGCGGGGGCATAACACAAGGGTAAAGTCCCCGGATGTGTTTCTCTTTCATCTATTGCCACATAATGCTGTTGAGCCTCGAACTGACCAGCTGAAGCAACCCCAGATCATAACCCTGCGTCCAGAGGCTTGTGCAGTGGGCACTATGCCAGATTATTATATAACACTCAATACATGTATGTACTCTTTGATCAATACTTATAAGCAATTATACAACCTCATGCCAGGCGTGATAAGGCTCATGTCTGCCTTCTGAATGCGTTTATAAAGTATTATGAATGCACAAAGTGTTATCCATCATTCTTATAACCAACAGCCTTATGATCGATCATCCTTTACCTTTATCTCATGCTGCCTTTGTGTCTGCAAACAGGTCTCTTGGTTGGTTCCTTCGTTTGTTTACTAGGAAAACCGGCTAGTGATGGTAATACACTAGCATTCAATCCACCCCCTCGTTCTCCAGCCTCTTCAGTGGAGGTTTCTCAGCCTCTTCATCCCCAGCACTTTAGGTCTGGATTACTGAGATGCTTTTCTCGCATATTTGTCAGATTTCCAGAGGCTTATTCAGCCATTTCACATTTATTTTCTGTTTATGTTTTGATGGCAGCATCACACAGCGTGCCAGCAACATCTGACCCTCCGGTTTCGATGAGCTACAGGATTAAAATTAAACCTTAAGCCTAAACATGTCATTACACAGAGGACAGGCAGTTTTATCTCATCAGTGGCCAAAAGTATGTGGACACCTGAGCATCACATCCGTAAGTGTTTTGGTCCAAGTTTGTTCCCCTTCGCTCCAGTAGCAGCCTCTTCTCTAGGCCTTACTGTAGATGTTGGAACATCGCTGTTCCACACTAGCGCTGACATTTCCTTTCCTTGTGCACAGAGGGTCATACTGAATCAGACAAGAGCAGGGCTTTGCCTGAACTGTTCCTGGAGAAGCTGGAGGCATACACTTCTCTAAAACAGTGATCAGCAGCCCTGCTCCTGGAGATCTAGTTTCCTTTAGGGTTAGGTCTGATAGAATGTGGTTAGAACTAGATTCTACTGGAATGTTGACTGTGTTCAGACTGCAGGCAAATCAGATCTATTGAAGCAACTGTCTGCACTGTTATTTTGAAGTGATCAGATCGGATTTTTGAGTCCAGACATCACTAGTCTATCTGCATGAGTGCTTGTGGTAGCGACGTAGGCATCAGCAGATACATAACCACATATGGCTTATATAGGTGGATGCAGGAGAGACGGAGATGCATTGTCTCGCCCTCCAAACAATTCCTCTGTCAAGTCACGGTTCACGACTCTTCGGCACTCTCCGTGAATCCCAGCTCTGTCACATCATTATCGTGTGGCACATTGCAAGTGACACAAAAGACATTTTGAAATCCAGATTCGATAGGCAGAGGGTCTATACTGAGACACATCCATTAAAATCTGCTTGGAATCGCATCTCAAACCACCTGCAAATGTGTTTTTATTCTGCTGTCTAGATTATAAACAGTCCATCTGGGTACAATCTGGACATGCCAAAAAATCTGATCTAGGCTGGCAGTCATACATAGCCATAGATCTCCAGGTCCGGTGTTGGTGGCCACTGCTCTAGAATTGTGTTTCTAAGATTGGGGGCCAAATCCTGAAAAAACCCAAAGCCCATTTTTCCTCCTCCACCAAATGCATTCTGGTCCACACTTAAAAATTCCATCAACACAGAATAGTTGCAGCACTTTATACAGGACTACCACATGCACAAATGAATAGTATTATTGTTGGTTTCTGATTTTATCATTACGGCTATATGGTGGTGCAATGGGTAGAGCTGTCACCTCTTAGCGAGAAGACCCTGGGTTTGAGCCCAGGATCTTCCAAAGACTTGCTATTGGGCTGAATGGAGACTCTAAATCCCTAGGTGTGAATGTGTGTGTGAATTTTGCAGGTGCCCATTTTACGATCAGATTTGAATGCATGCAGCTTTGCATAAGATCCAGTGTCAGGTATAACTGTTGTTAATAAGCTCACCGATCAAAGAATGAGTCACCTGTGACTGAAACTTACCTAACAGTGGGTAATACTTCCACAGGCACCTGCAGCTGCAGTTTGATTTGACATGGACTTGAGTTGTAGAGGTTCCTAATGGTGTCCTGTGATTATCCATCCCATGCAGCTTGAATATTCTCACACAGTTCCTGCAGATGTTGCGGTAGGGGTGGAGGTGGAGTGACACCAGGCCTTCTGGATGTGCGACAAGGGACAACATACTGTTCATCTTGGTGCTGACCACAGTGCCTAAAAATACAGATTCGTCCACCAAGACAAAAGCGGGACTCGTCACTGAAGATGACCTGCTGCCATTCTGAGTCACTCCATGACGATCTGGCACGACCAAATTGCAGTGTTTGGCAACGGTGACGTGGTGTTAAGGGCAGTCGTCATAATGGTGAGTGTGCGTGTCGCCCTGCGCTGTGCAGCTGTCTGCCAGTGGTGCTGGCACTAACAGGATGACTCATGGAGGGCATCACTGCTCACTGAACGTCCGCAATCGTGGCTGTTGGGTCAGTCAGTAACAGCGATAAGGACTGTCCTTGCTTACGTCACATGAAACTTGAATCATTCACATGTCTTATCATGTCAAACCTACCTACCAAGTTTCATTCCTGTCTGTTGATTCCTTCGGGGTGCAGCTATTTGTGCAACTATTCTTTTGATGATGAGTGTATGTACAACGTTGGAATACAAAGTTAATTCATTCATGTGTCGTTCAAGTTCACAAGCTAATTCCCCCAAAAGATCCCCCAAATCTCTGTGCACGGACCTGCCTAATACACTGTGTTCCAAATTATTATGCAAAAAGTGTTTAGGAGTGATAAGGTAAGAATTTTTTTGTTGTCAGTTAAACTTATTGATGGTGATGTGTGTCAGGGCTCTTTATATCACTGAAAGCAATTGCAGACACCTGTGCTAATTAGTTTGGCAGGTGTGTCCAATTAAAGGCAAGACTACTTAAGAAGGCTGTCCCACATTATTAAGCAGCCTACATTTTCAGCCAAAATGGGAAAGAAAAAGGATGTGTCGGCTGCTGAGAAGCAACAAATTGTGAAGTGTTTAGGTCAAGGCATGACTACAATCAACATTGCCAAGACACTTCATCGTGATCATCGCACAATCAAGAAGTATGTAGCTGATTCAGAGCACACACGTGTGCGTGCTGATAAGGGAAAATTGAGGACTCTTTCCAACAGTCATAGCAGCAGACAAGTTTTTGAAGCTGCTGGTGCCTCCAACGTCCCCTGAACAACAAGATGCAGGGTCCTTCAGAGGTTTGCAGCTGTGCGTAAGCCATCCTGTCGACCTCCTCTATCCACTGCACACAAGCAGAAACGGCTCCAGTGGGCCAAACAATACATGAAGACTGACTTCAAAACTGTTTTGTTCACCGATGAGTGCCGTGCAACGCTCGATGGTCCAGATGGATGGAGTGGAGGATGGCTGGTTGATGGACACCCCATGCAAACAAGGCTACGGCGCCAACAAGGAGGAGGTGGAGCAATGTTTTGGGCTGGAATCATGGGGAGAGAGATTGTCGGCCCCTTTAGGATCCCTGAAGGGGTAAAGATGACCTCCATAATGTATGTGGAGTTTCTCAAACAGCACTTCCTGCCATGGTTCAAGAAGA
This sequence comes from Semaprochilodus insignis, assembly GCA_034552555.1. NCBI lineage: Eukaryota > Metazoa > Chordata > Actinopteri > Characiformes > Prochilodontidae > Semaprochilodus > Semaprochilodus insignis. The sequence continues at coordinate 37,411,276 of CM067476.1, forward strand.
AGAACCGTGCATTCCGCAGCAAGATCATTTTCATGCATGATAATGCACCGTCTCATGCTGCAAAGAACACATCTGCATCTCTGGCTGCTATGGGCATAAAAGGGGACAAACTTATGGTGTGACCCCCATGCTCCCCTGACCTCAACCCCATTGAGAACCTCTGGAGCATCATCAAAAGGAGTGTCTATGATGGCGGGAGGCAGTTCACATCTAAGCAACAGCTCTGGGAGGGTATTCTGTCCTCATGCAAAACAATTGAAGCAGATACCATCCAAAACCTGACAAATTCAATGGACGAGAGAGTTCAGAAGCTCCTTTCGAACAAGGGGTCCTATGTGCAAATGTAACATCACCTAGAATAAAGTTTTGACTTGAAAACTGTTTGATTTCAGTTTGTAATAACCTGCTAATGCTTATAATTTCACAAATGACCATTTTTTAAATTCTTTATAAAAATGAAAAGGTTGAAAACTCTGCTGTGCATAATATGCATTTTGAGTGCATTTTGAGTGTTTTATTTTTTTTAAAATATACTGTTATCATTGGCAGTTTGTTCAAAAACCTTTCAATTGTACAGTTAATAGTTGATGACTGGAAAATTACAATGACTGTAATTCATATAGGTAATTTTGGAAAATCTGAGAAAATATTATTTGCATAATAATTTGGAACACAGTGTAGTCATGTCTGTTGTTTGCATTGAGTGTGGCTGGAGTAACTGAACACATTCATTAGAAGGGCTGTCCAAATAGCAGTTTAGGGTATATTCCTACTTGTAAGGATGGTGAATGTGAAAGGGTTGTGGGAGAAACTCTAGTTAAAAGGAAAGAGGGGATGATGAGATGAGGCAGAGAGGCCGAGTGTGGAACAGAACTGGTGAGTGTGTGAGAGAGGAATCCAGACATTAGTAACAGACGTTAGTGTTCCACATCTGTTACTGCAGAAGCTCTGCCAACTTCACGGCTCCTTTTCATCCCTCGTTGTTTTTAAGATTCGTTGGATCCTGTTATCGTCAGAGACCCTCACAGCAGTGATCCTATTACAGCTTTTGGTGGAGACAAAAGAGGGGTTCTGCGTGTGGATTTGTTGCGCTGTGAATTTGCTTAGTGGAAATTCAAAGGGAAACAAAAAGCAACTAAACTAAATGGCACATAAATCCACAGAGAGAGTTATAAAGCAACAAATAACCTCAATGTTGCAGCAAAGGGGCTCTAAATTGGCAGCTCCCAACTAACATCTACACCACACCCTGCATCCGCAAAACCACCAGCATTGTGGACGACCCCACCCATCCCTCACATGGACTTTCTTCACTGCTGCCGTCTGGCAGAAGGTACCAGAACATCCGTGCCATCACTGCCAGACTCTGCAACAGCTTAGGTTCCTCAAGCGATCAGGTTTTTAAACTCACAAGGACTGATCTGAACCCCCACTCACACACATACTCTACACACACACCTCTTTTAATGCTCGACTTGCACTATCTGGAACATTGCTGCTAACGCTGTGTTTAAACTGTTTATTCTACCTCAGTAACTGCTGTGTGTATGTATGTTATCACTCACAGATCACAGCATGCTAAATCTCTCTGCACCATATTCTGCTACCTCATGTCCAGAAAATGAGTGCTGTGTCGGTGCTGCACTGTCCTGTCTGTTTACTGTGTCTAATGTCTGTTTGATTTATCGTATTTATTGTATTGTTTCCTAGTTTAATTTTTCGTTTGCACACTTGTGTCTGCACGTTTGCACTTTGTACTCTTTTGTTCCATGTTGCACCTTGTTCCTGGAGGAATGTAATGACAACAAAAGCCTCTTGACTTGACTTGAACAGGTGCAAGAGTCAACTTCATTTTCCACCAGTTGGTTAAAAAAGCAATTTGTCAACCTGTCAAGCCATACTCCAAACAAACAGGGGGCAACATATCACCAGAGTGTTGTTGTGTCCAGCCCTATTGTAAGAAACAAAGAAATGCAAAGTCCCTCCTCCTCCCTCTGCACTCCTTACCAGTCTAGAAGAATCATGGTAAATTCAGCGTCAAGCTTCCTCCCTTTCCTCTCCAAGAGCGTCTCCAGTGGTGGAAAGCAGCACCAGTGTTAACTCTTCTTCTGCTTCTATTATATCACTTCTTTTGTTTGCTGCTAAATGTGGTTTCTTGTCAAGAGTGGGCGGTGGCAGCAGCAGCAGCGGCAGTCGCTTATCTACAGCTTTGGCCATCGTTGAGTTTACACATCCTTTCATTGGCTTCCTGCCCTTAAATGATGGAACCGGTAGCAGCAGCACCTTCAACATGATTGATAAGAGGTTAGCATACGCTGTCGGGGCAGCAGAGCTACTTCTTCATCCTCTCATGTTGGACTGATTCCACTCCTACAGCGCTACAGTGACTCACTATTAAAAATGGTATTGTGAGATAGGAGCAGGCTGGCTTGTTAGCATACAGACTTCAGAAGGTATACCTGCAACATGATTCAGAGACGTCCTTGACATCAAAGTCATATTTCTTCATATTCTGTTGATCATTGTAATTCATTTAGGAATGTTGTAAGTTAAAAAACAATCTTACAAATTACATCTTTGCTGGTGCAAAACATGCACACAAAAGCAAATCTATAATAAAAACAAATACTTATAGTGTTTCCAACACAGGTTCTACTAGGCTAGAACCAACTATATCAACAGCCACCAGCTTAGCTGTTCAGAACTCTGACCATAAGAATGCGGGTAGAAACTACCTTTCCTTGGCATACCTACAGCTTCCAGTCAAAAATTAGTCACCTGTGGCCGAAACCTAAAAGCGTGTAATACCTCCACGAGCACCAATAACAGCTGTGATTGGATTTGGCATAGACTGGACAAGTTTCTGGATGTAGGCCACTCTTGCATCAAAGAATTCCACAGTTGGGCCAGATTTGGTGGATGCCTTCCCTGGCACAATTCCGAGGAGAAATCCCTGTAGACTGGGATTTTAGCCACTGCTGGTGGACCCGTATGACCGTACGCTTCCATACACCTGCAGATTAGGCTACTTCCTTCACACTATGGTCTTTGGCATGTCCAAATGCAGTCACTCCTTTTAGCCAATCATTAACATCTGCTTTGGAGCCATTTTCCACACATGGAACGGGACATTCACTACACTGTAGCACCTCTTCTCAATCTATGAACACCACGTCACTCACACCCCGCAGGTATTTATAGCCCCATCATCCTCGTGCAGTGCCATCTGCAGGAGCCTGAAGATACTACCACCTTGGATATCAGAATACCCCCCCCACAAACTGCTTTCATGATTGTTTCAGACCTATCTGAAAGAGTGAAATACCTCTGCTCAGTTTCTATAATCCTCACTGCTGTTCTGATTCATCACCAGATTTAATAGAGTAATGTGTGCAATATAATGCAATAATACAGTAAAGCTATAATAAAGTAACACTGTGCTGTGGGGTGTGGATGTGTGCGCCCACTCAACCTAATTATTCAAATAAATATATTGTAAACATTTGCATAACAGCTTAGATAAGTAAATTGTAAGTGTATCCAGGGTTATAACTATATCCAACAAATATAGTTATTGTTATTATTGTTTATGCCATCCAGTGTATAAATCAGTCCTTTCAGTGCTGCAGTTCTTTTCTCTGTCCACTTCAGCTGTTTGTTTGGGTGCAGTTCTGATTGTGTTCCTCTGTTTTGGAATGCCATTGGTCTCTGCTGTCAGAGGTAACACAAGGACTAAGCTAATGATATGTCCCCCCACCCACCCCTTCAACACCCCCCAAGCCCTGAAGGCCAGAGTCATAAATATGCAGTGTGTGAGTGAGAGGCAGTTTTGCACCGTAATAAATGGTTTTGTGTGTATGTATTAGTCAGCTGTCACTGCGGTGAAAACGCCAGACCAACAGCGCTAGACTTTCTTTTAATACAGTTTAGAAGAAAGTATAAGAATCTGAATTACATCGAGCCTTTTATCAGGACAAATGACCATGAAATGTAGGTTCTAAGGTTCAAGTATATTCAATCCATAAAGCGTAAACTCACTAATCTCATGTTTATTAAACTTGATAATTGTGCATTTCAATTCACAACCTTGTTATCCAATGCATACATTCTGTATATGTAAGTTCTTCTTCTTCTCTTCTTCTTATTTGTCCTCTTTTTTCTTATTGTTCTGCCTGATTTTTGCCTGATAACTTGTCATGCAGTTTTTGATTTGTCTGATCGTGAGATGTATGCTTATGAGTTAATAAATAGCAGAACTACTTGGCCAAATTTTTGTCACCATGATGTAAGTACACCATCAGCACTACTGCAATGAACTGGGATTCTATAGCAACATCCTAGTAACCACCTAGCAGCCTCCTGAGATACCATAGCAACCACTTAGCAACATCCTAGCAACAACCTGGAATTCCATGTCAACCAGTTAACACCATCCTAACAACCACCTGGAATTCCATATCAACCAATTAACAGCACTCTGATAACTACCTGGAATTCCATATATACTTGTTAACAACACCCTAACAACCACCTGGAACTCTGTATCAACCAGTCAGCTAAAACCCTAATAACCACCTGGAATTTCATATCAACCAGTCAGCAAAAACCCTAACAACCACCTGGAATTCCATATCAAATAGTGAACACTACCCTAGCAATGATATTTGTTCAGTAAATGTGATGGAAGGATTTGAAGGGTCTTGTTAAAATTGAGAACTGGACAAAACTCGTTTTAAAAATGGGTCAAAGAACACACACAGCTGGAATCAGCAGAGAGAGGAAATCCAGGAAACTATAAATGCCTCCACGGCTGTCAGCTCTGTGGTGCTGAATATTCATTTGTTCTTTAGAGTAAACCAGCTCAGATCTCTGGTGGAATCTCTCTCTTCCCGTCTCTGTCCAACAGGACATAAATAATGATGTGGAGCTGCAGCCAGAAAGTAATTAATAGGACGAGTCAGTCACATATTAATGACGAGGAGTCGGTGGAAGACGCTTAGCACTCATCGGTACAAGCTGGCAGTCAGTGTTGTTGGAAGGCAGTCAAACTGATACCTCCAGCACATCTCGACACAGGGGGGTCTGGAGGAGTAGTGGGGGGGGTCTGTTGGTGAGGCTGTTCTATGTAAATAAGAACGGTGGTGAGCATGTACACTCATCAGACGGTGCTGAATTCCAATAGCACTCATACTAACACAGCCCTCAGCACACCGCGGGGAGAACGCTACTGAGTGTCCGCCAGATGTCTGAGCAGGTTTTATGAGTTCAGGAACAGGCTGAAGAGGTGTTCATGAGTCATTAAGCCTAAAGTGGACATATATTCACATAAATGTGCTCAGGAAAACTGCTGGCAGATCAGTGTCAGACCTGGAATGTTCTGTGAAGTGCTGATTGTAAATGAGTAAGAACCTCGTAACACTGTGGCATCACGCCTAGTTTAGAGGTGTTTTACCTGTGTGTGTGTTGTGCTATGTTCGGCAGGGACTTGCTGAAGGGTGAGGCTAGGTTCTGGAAGGTGTGTTGTTGTAGCAAGCTTCATTGGGTCTAGCAGTAAACAGTGCGAGAACCATAGATATGCATACACAGAGGCCATGCTGGGTCCAGCCAGGCACGTCAACAACGCCACCATGTTGAGCAGTCAGCATCGCTGCTAAACTGGACTGAACTGGTACCATTACAGTGAGGCAGGTTAAGACAGGTATTGTGCTCAGAAGGTGGGACTGTGGGTTATATATGAGAGAGGACACAGCAATCAACACTCATGTCTGTGCGATGTTTCTGTGTAGATTTGACTGTGTGGTTGGTGACGCACCGAGAACTTGTTGGTGTGATTATTTTTCCTGGTTTTATACTGTTCATTTATTCATTTATTCATCTTTTAAGCCGCTTATGCTTCTGGGTCAGGAGGAAGACCGCTAATAAATAATCAATAATAATTCAATATTACATATACAGTTACAGCTTGCTTTATATCAGCACTCTAAGACGCTGTTACACGAGGACAGGGCAAGGAGACGGGATGCAAGTGCAAGTCTTTAATAACAAACTAACACGGGAAAAATAAAAACCAAAGACACTAGAAAAACTAAGAAACGAAACACTACAGAGGAACAGGATAACAGAAACCACTAACAGACAAAACACCAAGCAAGAACAAAGGGCACAACAGGGAGTATAAAACAACAAGGGCTAACGAGAAACACCTGGGAAGGGGTGGAGCTACAAACAAGGGACAGGTGAGGGGCCTGACAAGGGGGCGGAGACAGGAGGAGCAACAACCAAAACAAACAGAAGCACATGGCATGGGACAACAAAAGGCACATGGAAATGACAAGACAAAAACGGAAAACCGAGGAAAACAGGGGCTGGACTAGACAGGACGTGACAGACGCTGTTAATACGGTTACCATGGGAGACGTTTATGTACCCACTCAGTCTGTACTGTATAGGATTGATAGTGATTTAAATGCTGTTGGATTAAACCAGGAATGAGGGAAAGTTTGGGGCGCTAAAATGTTCGGAATGAACAGATCAATAGAATATGTTCATGTCAGACCACTAATACGTCTTTAGAATGAGCTTTTTGTAAGTAAGCCCAACTGTGACCGGTCAGACTGTTAGTATGTGGCTTGCGTTTGTTTGACATGCCCTCAAACTGACCAGCAGCTCTCCAGGGAAATTATTTGGCTTGCTGTACTGAAAACACATTGTTCACAGTTATTAGATAGGAATAAAAGCCACAGAGAGCAGTCTAGAATAATGTATGCCTGAAGAAATGTATGCCAAAAAACGAATTTGGGGAAAATTGGTCAGGTAATAAGGAATATATGGCCAGGTATGGAGAACCAACAGACAGTGTGGCATTTACATATTTATATCTATGGTGCGAGATAGAGCTAACAGTATGAGTCATTGGTTAACCTTATTGCTGCGCTTTCTCCTCCTTAAACTCCTCTTCCTCACCTTCTCCTACTGTATACACGATTCCCCAAAAACGCTTCTTGTTAGACTGGACCAGACTGGACAGGACTGACAACCTAAGCCTGGTGCCCATGCATGATTCTGCATGCACGTGAATAAGATTGCTGATCGACCGAGCCGTACCCATACATCTCTGTATGCTCAAGCTTCAGTCTCCTGACTCCTGATTGTTCCTGAATACCCAGATTTCTAACAACACTGTAGCAACCACCAGGGAATCCATATCAGCAACACCCTAGCAGCCACCTGGAATTCCATATCAGCCAGTGAACACCAGCCTAGCAACCACCTGGAATTCCATATTAGCCAGTAAACACCACCCTAACAACCATCTGGAATTCCATATCAGCCAGTAAACAGTACCCTAATAGCCACCTGGAATTGCATATCAACCAGTTAACACCACCCTAGCAACCACTTGGAATTCCATATCAGCCAGTAAACACCACCCTTACAACCACCTGGAATTCCATAACAGCCAGTTAACACCATCCTAACAACCAACTGGAATAGCATATCAACCTGAAACACCATGGACAGGCCATCTCATAGCACAGATGTATCTATGCTAATGCAGAACAACAGTCGATGTGGCATCTACATATTTATATCGATGGTGAAAGTTAGAGCTAACAGTATGAGTCGTTAGCCAACCTTATTGCTGAGTTCTGTCTGCTGGGCTGAGTTCTAAGTAAAGCAAAGTTATGGACAACAACTTCAAGCTTAGTTTCTTCTGCGAATCCCATATGCCACAATATATACACTAGATCATGTTAGTCTTTTAAGCCGTTTAAGCTTCTGGGTTGGGGGGCGGGGTGATGGAGCCAATCCCAGTGCTCATTGGGTGGATGGTAGGAAAGACATGAAACACTCTGAACAGGCCTCCAGTCCATCACAGGGCAGACACACACACACCATTTCCTTGGTATTGCACGTTTAGATAGATCTTGGGTTCTGAGCATTCTTCTAAACTGCAATCAGACGCCACCTATAGAACCACAAGTTCTATAGAACCAAAAAACTCCAGTGCCTACAATTTTCCAGATGCTTCTGAAACTTTTAGTGGGACCATGTTGTACGGTCAGATGAGACCAAAATAGAGCTTTCTGGCTCTATTCACCAGAGGTGGGTTTGGTATGGGTTTGGTAAGCTCCTCATCCCCAGCATGGTGATGAACCTGTGATGCTGTGGGGCTGTTTGTCTTCCAACAGCTCTGGACAGTTTGCTCAGATTCATGGTACCATGGACTCCATCGAGTACCAGTATCTAATAAATCAATACCTGACTGCCTCAGCCAGGAAGCTAAAACTGCTTCCAGCAGGACCCAGATTCAAAGCATACTTCAAACGCAACACAACAATGGTTCACTGACCAAAGAATCAAGACCTTGCTATGGCCATCCCACCCCACTGACTTAAACCCTGTGGAATGATCAGTAGAGGAGAGTCCACAAGAGTGGACATCGGAGTCTGAGGGATCTGGAGCGGCTCCTTATAGAGGAGCAGTCTCTGATCAATTGTCGTGTGTTCTCCAGGCTTGTTAAGCATTATAGGAGATTCGAAGCTGCTACCCCTGCAAAGAGAGGCTGCACAAAGTATTACATGAAGGGATCAGTCTACGATTGTGGGGCATTTGGTAACACTTCCTATGAACCTGGTACACTGTATAATACCTTACAGGGTCTTGTATAAGTTACATGCACACCACTTTATAAAATAGGGGTATGTAGCTTTACAGGACAGGTTTCATAATGCGTTATAATATCTGTTCATACACTGTAAACATGAATGGTGTAATGTACTATAGCACACTATAACAATGTTGAGTTATAATTTCAGCATCACAGTAGACGGCAGGGTGTCGCCTATAAGTAATTAACACTCAGAAGCCAAAGCTAAGTGGCTAGCAGCACAGAGAGCTGCTTTATGTTAGCCAGTAGATTAGAACAGTAAACTACAGTAGCTATGTTTAGGCATATTGTGTACATTAGCAGTGGCTTAAAACTAGCTTTCCTCACCTCTTTTAAGTCCTGTGTTAATGATTAAAGATGCAGTTATCTCACTTCGCCTAAAGCCTGTAATGAACTGGCATAACGCTCTATAACATTGGCGTCTGAAATGCCTGACTATGAAGTCATATACACTCATCATCAAAAGAATAGCTGCACAACTAGCTGCACCCAGAAGGAATCAACCGACAGGAATGAAACTTGGTGCGTAGGTTTGACATTGTGAGGCATGCAAATGATTCATACTCGACTGTGCATGTGACGTAAGCAGGGACGGGCCTTATCGCTGTACCTGACTGACCCAACAGCCACGATTGTGGACATTCAGCGAGCAGTGATGCCCTCCATGAGTCATCCTGTTAGTGTCAGTCACACGTCCAGAAGGCCTGGTGTCACTCCACCTCCACCCCCACCGCACAATCTGCAGGAACTGTGTGAGGATATTCAAGCTGCATGGGATGGATTATCACAGGACACCATTAGGAACCTCTACAACTCCATGCCGAGAAGTCTGGCATGTTGTGTTAGCAAACATGGCGGCCCGATGCCATACTGAGAGACACTACTTCTGTATGTGTAGCTCAATAAATATTGATCATATCAGTCTAAATTTATCATCATTTATTGTTCCTGGTAAGCTTTATCTTCCTTCCCAATAGCACTGCAGTCCCACACCTCCTTCTGGCTGCAACTATTATTTTGATGATGAGTGTACTGAATAAAGAATGTGCAACTATGCAACCTCATGTCTGGTTTTGTGAGGCATAATGTATGCCATATAATGCCTTATTAATACATTTAGAAAGCATTATGAATTTTTTTAATCTTCCAGTCTTCCAATTTTTTAAAATCTTCCAGTTATTGCACTTCAAATAAAGATTTATTATTATTAATAATAATATTATTATTATTATTATTACATTTTGGTATTATTATTTTTGAATACACATGTAATATTTTGAAAGAGAGATCAAAAGGATCAGCAATATATTTGTAACAGTCTGTTTTGATTGTATGATGAGAAATAATCTCTAACAAATGAAAACAAAACCAAAAGCTCATTTAAGTATGTTTATGTTTATATACAACAAAATCATTATAAAGAATCTGAAACAGACAATACGAATGAATCCAGCATGAAATTATTCATCACTCGTTCTTCATCCTGGACACTGGGAGGGTTGAACTCCAGGTTAATGAGCTACTCAATAATGTATTGATGTGTTCGTAAGGTCAGCATTGTACAAGGCTTTCTCTCAGTGTCATAAATCATCAGGGAATACGCTTCAAAAGTAAAGCACTGCGCTATCTGAGAGTCTGGATCTGCCACAGTGAATACATCACAAGCCCGAGCAGGAACTGTGACAGTCTTTGAGTTCTGACAGATACTGCATTGGAACCATATTAAATTATCAATCACTAAAGTGAATATCTGAATTTAATTTCAGGACTGAAATATAAATGTGACATCTTTTTAATAATCTCATCAGATTAAAGCAGTGGGCACAGGTGATGTCAAAACTCATGAAGGGTCAGAAGGTAACAAGTGTCAAACTGTTATTGGATTATTACCAATGATGTCCAATTTCATCTTGCATTAGTAACAGTCATGCAGTATTCAACAGAAGCATAGACAGAACTACTGTACACGCTCTATAAGAATGTGTTGGTTGCCATGTGTGAAGGAAAGTGTTCTTTGACCTCCAGTGACCTCACACCTGATTAGCTAGCACCGATATGAAGTGTGAAATTGTTCTATAGTGATGACAGTTCTGTCCAAATAATCTCACAACCAACTCGGCGTTGTGTTCACTTTTCAAACCAGGACGAAGCCTCAGGTAGCATCGTGGTGACGCCACTCACTCGTTGGGAAGGTTGGCAGCTGACTCGTGTCGTATACAGAGATGTTGGCAAGTCACTTAGTGCGAGTCCAAGTCGAGTCTTCAGTATAAAATTATTCAGGGGTTGTTCCGTATCTTTTATCACAGAGAAACTTCAGTCTGATGGACAGAACTGAAGAGCTACATGCACTAAATACAGTGTTTAAAACAAAGAGGAAAAAACTACTTGAAATGGCCACTAAGTCTGGAGTCTGTCACGTTTAAAACCATCATAAAATCTAAAAATCCTAAAAATGTCCTATTTAAAAAACATCAGAACACACAAAAAAAACTTTCTGTAAACAAATCTTTAAATCTCACCCAAATTTTCAGATTGTTCACAAAAATCATTTTCAAATACTTTAAATTTTGCATAAATCTCTTACCTACAAATTTCCAAATCTTACAATAAAAAATCTAATTATATGCAAAAATCCTAAAATCTTACATAAAAAACCTTAATATCTTAATAATTATGCCCTATTAAAAAATAATAAAATCTGCACAAAAAAACATTCTTTGAACGAATCTTGCACACACACTTTTCTGATTGTTCACAAAAATCTTAGAACCTCCAGTCTACATAAAATCTTCAAATTGTACACACAAAGATTAACCTTCAAATGTTATACAGAAATCTTCATACCTTTACAAAACAAAAGCTTTACAAAAATGACAAAATCTTTACAAAATATCCTTGAGTCTTACCCAGCATCTTCAAACTGTACATACAAATCTTCTATAAAACTCATAAAACTTGAAATAGTATACAAACATCTTGAAATCTTATAAAATTATCTATTTAAAAAAAACCTACACAAATCTTTAAACATTATACACACATTTTCAGAATGTTCACAAAAATCTTAAAATATTCAAATACTATTAAAAAATGCAAATCTTATACAAAATCTTCAAGTTGTACATCCAAATGACACAGAAATCTTTTCAGCAAACATCTTACACAAAAGCACAAGCTGTTCCAATATAAACACAGTAGTACAACTCATTTCCAGCTTTCCTCAAAGTGGACGTGAACACAACCATGAAACATTGTTTGACCTCATTTTTCAGGTCTTTTTTTTTTATTTATTTATAATTTTTTATTGTGCAGTTTTTCTTTACAGTGTAAGTGGGTCTCACACTGAACATGCTTTACCCCTGCCAACATTTACCAACGCTAAGGCTTCAAAGTTGAGACCCAGCAGCTCAGGGTTTGGTCTGCTGTGCAGCAACTGGATCCTACAGGAGAGTTTCATGGTTCCTTTAAAAGGTCACCAGAAAAGTTCTAACAGCTCAACCATCAGGAAGAATCACCACATCTGAATCCAGCATCTCCAGCTCGGCTTCCCTGTCCCCTCTCTGCGGCATATTCTAAATCTGCATAATTGAACGAGTTCATCAGTCAGGTCATATACTGCAGATGCACTTGATTCTACACAGAAAATGAATTTCTATATGTTCTATTTCAGCATAATAAAGTGGCTCTTCAGTAGGCTACCATCATCACTGCAGAGTCCTCCGACTGAGGCACGGAGGAACAGGAGAAAGCTCTTCTGTGTTTAGATCAGATGGTAATTCGACTCCGAGGGTCTGAATTCTGCATGTTTCTTTTTCTTGTCATTATCTTGCATCTCTCCCACTCGGTTCCCCAGCCGATGAGCTATAATGAGAGAAAAGGGGGACAAATGATCGCTTCGCCCGGTGGTTTAGAAAAGCCACACTCGAAAAGACAGGTAATTATTCCTGAACCAGGATCAGCTCAGCTCAGTAATTGGTGGCGAGAAATATGAGGTGGCTATTACTTACACAGCTCAGTGTAGCAATCAATGTCATATTCGCTTTCTATCAAAGGAGAGAACCAAGAGCACTCTGCAGCAAGTGCCCTTCCTTTAATAGAGCACTGTATGCTCACATCGTGTCCTTGTAGACTCCAGACGAGACTGAAGAACGTGCAGTAAAAATAAAACAGCGATTAGGAAACTGTAGGTTCTTCCAGATTTAGTGCTCACCAGTATGTTTCTTAAACGGTATTAGAAACACAACTGTCTGCTAAATAAACTGGAAAATGCTATTAGAATAATTCCAGCTATTTTTCTACATTTGCATAAACAAATAGTTCAAAGAACGAGTCTCTCATCACCCATTGTACCAGGGAAGGCATCTACCAAATCTGGCCCAACTGCACAATGAGGCCTACTTCCAGAAACTTGTCCAGTACATGGCAAATCCACTCACAGCTGTTATTGGTGCTCGTGGAGGTATTACACGGTAGTAGGTTCCGTTTCAGTCACAGGTGACTCATTTTTTTGTCTGGTGAGCTTATTTGCACACTGATCATAATTTTCATTTTAGAAAATACAGATTCACGGGTTGTGCATCTTCTACATATGAGCCGAAAGCCAAAAGAACAGGCGCTTAAAGTAACAAGGAAATACAAGGGTTGTTTAGCTTGTAGCTTGGAAGTATGCTTACACAAAAGTCCTTACATCATAAACTAAGAACTCTTAAAATTGTAGACAAAAATCTTCCACAAACAGGAAAATCATACACCAAAATACTCTCACATTAAACACATTAAAAACTTCTAAAACTTACTCATACTTATCTCATAAGTTACTTTGTCTTATATGAAAAATGTTTCGATCTTACACAAAAATCTTGATATTGTGCATAGAATCAAATCAAATCAAATTGTATGCAATCATCATTAAATGTTATGCAACAACCTTCAAATCATACACCAGCATCTGCAAATTGTGCACAAAAATGTTCAAATCTTACACAAATGTCTTTTAAATCTTACACACAAATTTTTGAGTCTTAACACAAAATGTTGAAATTGTACACAAAAATGTACACAAAATTCAAATTTTTAAAAACATTTCATTAAATTTAATGTGGATTAAAATATTTCCAATTTTGTGCAAACATTCTTCAGATCGTACACAAAAAGCACAATCTGTTACACTTAAACTCCCAGCTTTACTCAAAGTTTACTTTAAACACAACTGTAAAACTTTAATCTAATTTTTCACATCTTATTTTTATTCATTTTCAAAACGCAGGTTGTGCATCTTCTACAAACAAGCCAAAAGGACACATTTAGCTGAGCCCCCTGCTTTGCCACCGTGTGTGGTATCATATTCCCCGCCACATATACACACTGATTTGCATTTGTCTATTTAGACTAGGCTAACTTTGATGTGCTTTAGGGCAGTGTTTCTCAACCCTGTTCCTGAAGGCACCCTGCCCTGCACGTTTTAGTGGATTCCCTGCTTTAACACGCCCCCTGCATCTCGGAAAGGGCCCGTTAATGAGCTGATAAGGTGAATCAGGTGTGTTGGGAGCAGGGGAAGCGCTAGAATGTGCAGAGCAGGGTGCCTGTAGGACCAGGGAGGGGAAACACTGCTGTAGAGCACCACTGGGATGCTTTTGCCATAAAAACCTGGCGCCCCTGCCGAAATACCCATTCAAATGTTCTCGGCCTAAGCAGCAGCTATAAATCTTTCCCTGCTGCGTTTGCTGTGCGTGTGCACACGAACAGAGCGCTCTCGACCAATACAGAGAGCTTCTGTCATCCTCTCAGTCTGATAGCACTTTGATCCAACGTACCATTTTCAATCAGAACACCCCTTCATCTGCAGCCGCTCCACTAGCAGCTGTCCTTGAAGAGCCCTTGACAAGAACCTTGGTAGCCTCAACAACTCCAGCCCCCGTGTGTTCCTTAATGATGTCTGCATGTGGTGTAGTTTAACTGGATGTGAGAACAGCGGTACGGCTTGCATATCAGCAACAGCGCATTCATTAAAATCATTTTATTAGGGCTTTATTAGTTTCTCATTAGGCTGAATGTACAACTCGCTCTAAATGTACAGTACAGTATGACACTTTGATACAATGTAAAGTAGTCAGTGTACAGCTTGTATAAGGCTGCGCCCAAAACCAGCTACTACCATACTACTCAGTAGGCGGGAATGTGTAGTGTGTCCGAATCTGCAATAGCTGAAAGTCCCCGGCTGACGTACTGCTTCCGGTGAGATTTTCAAGTATGCGAGCACAGCACACTGTGCTATCCCATGATTCCACTGGAGCTGTGGAGGCGTTCCGAGCTGAGGAAGAAAAAATGGCGGAAAGCGGGACGTCGGCTCTGTACAAGTGTAAAGTAATCTACGACTAAAAACATCTTAAAATGTTCAGATTGTGTGCAACACCAAGTAACGTTATGAACCGCTTTGCAGCGAATATAAAGCCCGTTTTACATGTTTATATGTTTTTGAAGTTAACGTAACTTGCGAATGTTTAAGGCTAGCAGTGAATGCAAGCTAAAGCAATATAACTTCATGCTATACTTGCTAGCTAGCTAGTTAGCCAGCCAAGTTTCCTGTTGTACCGATAGTGAATAAAAAAACAACCCAAAAAACAACCCAACAACCCAAAATACGTGTGTGCTAGTAGGACTTTGAATGAATGGCGGGACTTCTACAGTGGTGGCGTGACGTCTTACGTCAAATGACGTTGGCAAGATGGCAGACGTAGTACGTCTGAGGTTGCGTGGATACTACGTGCTCACGTACTGAAAGAGCCTGCTGCTTCACCGGTCGAGCAGTACGCGCTGGGTTCAATCTAGTACGTACTGACTAAGTAGGCGATTTCGGATGCAGCCTAACAGTGTAAATTTGCTGTGCCCTCAAAATAACTCAACACACAGCCATTAATGTGTAAACCGCTGGCAACAAAAGTGAGTACACCCCTAAGTGAAAATGGCCAAATTGTGCCCAATTAGCCATTTTCCCTCCCCGGTGTTATGTGACTCATTAGTGTCACAAGGTCTCAGGTGTGAATGGGCAGCAGGTGTGTTAAATTTGGTGTTATTGTTCTCACACGATCTCACACTGGTCACTGGAAGTTCAACATGGCACCTCATGGCAAAGAACTCTCTGAGGATCTGAAAAAAAGAAGTGTTGCTCTACATAAAGATGGCCTCGGCTAGAAGAAGACTGCCAACACCCTGAAAATGAGCTGCAGCACGGTGGCCAAGACCATACAGAGGTTTAACAGGACAGGTTCCACTCAGAACGGGCCTCGCCATGGTCCACCAAAGAAGTTGAGTGCACGTGCTCAGCGTCATATCCAGAGGTTGTCTTTTGAAAATAGACGTAGGAGTGCTGCCAGCATTGCTGCAGAGGTTAAAGGGGCAGGGGGTCAGCCTGTCAGTGCTCAGACCATACGGTGCACACTGTATCAAATTGGTCAGCATGGCTGTCGTCCCAGAAGGAAGCCTCTTCTGAAGATGATGCACAAGAAAGGCCACAAACAGTTGCTGAAGACAAGCAGAACAAGGACATGGATTACTGGAACCATGTTGTGAGGTCTGATGACACCATCTGAACCAAATAAGTCAAGTGTGTCTTGCCTACAGTCAAGCATGGTGGTGGGAGTGTCATGGTTTGGGGCTGCATGAGTGCTGCCGGCTGTGGGGAGCTACAGTTCATTGAGGGAACCATGAATGCCAACATGTACTGTGACATACTGAAGCAGAGCATGATCCCCTCCCTTTGGAAACTGGGCCGCAGGGCAATATTGCAACATGATAACGACCCCAAACACACCTCCATTTACAAAAATTTGTGATTACTCAATTTTTGTGAGATACTGTATGTATTGTGATATAAACCTAGTCATGTTCTACAGTTTCTCATTAGGTTGAATGTATAACTCACTCTAAATGTGTGTGTGTGTATGTGTGTGTATGTATATATATATGAAAGCTGATTTTGACAAAACTATAGTTCATTCCAAATTAATTGACCACTCTCCAGAAAAGGTTCAACGTTTCTAGAGGCCCACTTGAGCTGATTCCAGCCAGAAGGCAGTGGCACACGGTGCTCAGTCAGGGATGATTTTGCTCATGTGTGCATCCCCCCCAGGTGATGTGCTGCAGAGAGCAGATGTACACTGATAGTGACACTTGTCAGGGTTCTGTTTCTGTTCTTTTGTCTTTGAGTCAGCCTGCATCCCTGTAAAGGAAATGATTAGTGGAAATGTCAGAGTGCAAAAGAGTTTTATCTCTAAGTAATGCTGAGCCTTTATTAATATAGGAGCTTGTAGTGCCTAGAATCATAACAAAGCACAATGGGGCAGTGTTTAGCTCCTCTGCTGCCCAAATCTGGAACCGGCTGCCAGAAGATCTCAGACAGAAGTTCACAGACTTCCTTTTTTCATGTGCCTTTGACATTTAAGAGCTTTTTGTTTAGGCTCTGCACTTTCGTTTAATTATTTGTATTTTCTTGAGCAGTTGCACATTTTAGCCGTGATTTATTATTTTTCCTAGGTTTCAGTCTCAGAGGGTGAATCCAGTGATCTATACACTGTTAAAGAAAGCACTGTTAATGATTGCACAGTGCTAAGCATTGTGTTCTTTGCGTGTTCATGATTCTATATAGAACCATTGTCTTCACTAAATTGCTAAAATTGCTTATCTATCTATCTCTCTATCTATCTATCTAAAGAACCTTTGGAGAACCTCTCACTCTGTCTGTGTCTGTTCTTTGCACAGTATTGGTCCTATAGAGCTCCTTATACTAAATAAGGATAATCAAATAATAACAACAAGTAATAATATAACTCCTACTCACCTACAAACTTCTTACCTGTCTGATCTTCTCCTTCCTTACAAACCCTCTCGCTCTCTTAGGTCTTCTAGAGCTGGGCTACTCACCCTTCTTCCGTCCAACCTGCATGGCTTTGGTAACCGAGCATTTTCTAGATTTGCTCCTCGACACTAGAACTCCCTCCCACTACTGTTCAAACAATCTAATTCTCTCTCTGTATTTACATCCAATCTGAGGACAGATCTCTTCACACTCGCTTAGAACCTGCCTCAAGCCTAAACTGCTCGTCCATAAGACCCTGCTCATATTGTCTGTTTGTATGTCTTTGTTGTCTGTTGTTCTTGTGTACTCTTGGGAAATTACAACTGTAAGCGTCTTTGGGTTCTTGAAAAGTGCTATATAAGAATACATTATTATTATTATTATTATTATTATTATTATTATTATTATACCGTATAATCCCTAATGTAGTTCAACTAGAGAATGAATGCGAGTTCTGAAACTATAGTACAGAGTGTAAAGAAAGGCCTCCGACATTCCGGCTTCAAAGCCGTCATATATGTGTGCGTGTTCATTTATTTATTTCATAGATGTTGAATGTTTCCCCCCATGGGGGGCTCTGTCAGTACTGGACTTTATGTTCCGAATGCCGATATTTGGTCAAACTGCCACACGTTTGTCAGACCTGCTTGTTATTTCTGATAAGTTGTCGCCGCCGTTTGATTTGAGATGGAGCCGCAGTGACAGCTGGCAGAGAGAGTTTGTGCTCTGCTGAGCTGCTGCCCTGGTTTCCTCCTGAATGAATTACTTGAGGAACCTCATCAGGTTGATCGGACCCCTGTAAACATAAACGTCCTGCCAAATGGATTATTGCTAATGTGTATTCTTTCATTTTGATTTAGTTTTTTTTAGTTTAGGGACGCGTTTTGTCTGGGAAGTACAGCTGCAGTTTTGATGCTAGTTTTAACAAGCCCTGGTCCACTCGGGCCTCATCCTTTCCCCTCGGGGGAATCTCCAGCGCCACCTTAAGGGCTGTTCTGTCACTTCATTAGCGCAAGTAAAGGGTGTTAGCTGAGCCCTTGGACAGAAGAGTGAGCACCACTGTTAACGTCCGTAGGAGAACCATTGTAACCTGATGTATTTCCCCTTTTAAACCCGCAAAATTATATTTCTCATTAATTTCACAAAGACTGTTTCTACAACACTCTGATCAACGCTGCTGAATAACTCCATGTT
The DNA here is from genome assembly GCA_034552555.1 of Semaprochilodus insignis. NCBI lineage: Eukaryota > Metazoa > Chordata > Actinopteri > Characiformes > Prochilodontidae > Semaprochilodus > Semaprochilodus insignis. The sequence goes on from CM067476.1 coordinate 37,429,995, forward strand.
TGGTGGATATGTAAGTCTTTCTATGCTAAAAATAAGCTGACCGGACTAAAAATGAGTCCCCTGTGACTGAAACATGCCTAATAGTGTGTCCACGAGCACCAATAACAGCTGGGATTGGATTTGGCGTGTACTGGACAAGTTTCTGGATGTAGGCCACATCAATGTTCAGACACTGCATTAAAGAATTGCGCAGTTTGGTCAGATTTGGTGGGCGTCTTCCCTGGCACAATTCCAAGGAGAATTCCCTGTAGACTGGGATTTTTGCTACTGCTAGTAGTCCCGTATGACCTTACACTTCTATATACCTGCAGATTCAGCTACTTCCTTCACACTGTGGTCTTTGGCACGTCCAAATGCAGTCACTCCTTTTAGCCAATCATTAACATCTGCTTTGGAGCCATTTTCCACTCATGGAACAAGAAATATTGACAATATACGTGTGTGTGTGTGTATATATATATATATATATATATATATATATATATATATAACTGACAGCAGCTAGACGGTTTGGGAGTGATAGTGGGAGTGACAATAAGGTCCTGGTAGGTTGACACAGGTTCCTCGAGCCATATTGACTGCAGTGCATCCCATAGCTGCTGGAGGGTGCGTGGGGGAGGATGTATAGAGCGAACACAACAATCAAGGTGGTCCCATAGATGCTCAATTTGGTTTAAGCGTGAGGAATTAGGTGGCCAGGGTACTTGGAAGTCTTGGTCATGCTCTTCCAACATTGCTCTTCTGACATTTCAAGCCATGTGACATGTCGCATTGTCTTGCTGGAAGATTCCATCCACCTCAGGGAAAACAATCAGCATGAATGGGAGTACGTGATCGGCAAGGATGCATTCATACCCAAATCGGTTGAGAGCGCCTTCCACGTGGATGAGTGGGCCCAGAGAATGCCTCGAAAACGTGACTTCCTTCATAAGCTATGCACTGCTGCTGTCGAGAGTGGTCATAATAATGTGACTGTACTGTATATATAGTCAATATTCTGCAATGAATGGCACAACCCCTTTTTCTGTAACAGATGTATCTGAATTAACGGAAAAAAAACAGCTTAAAAATGCTATTGCACGCTTAGGTTGCATTGCTGGTCGCATACACCTGTTTGATTGATTTCTTGGAGCTTTGGGACGTTCTAAATGTCATTGGAGAAACACAAGCGCATTTGTCTGATCATTTAAACAGCCAGTCTGCCTTAACGAAGATGGTTAAAGCACTTACGGGAGCGTGCACTGCATCATTCTCCCAGCAAATGATGTTAGAGGTCCTATTATGTCTGGTCCTATTAGTGGGAAGAAGGCAATATGCAATGTTTCTAATCTGCTGGGAGCAATTTTTCATACAGGTTGCAGCACACCTGGTGACTGAACACATCGCTCCCGTTCACTGAGATCAGTATTACTGCCTTGATCTCCCGGGAATACTTCTCTGTTGCCCTTTTACAAAGGTGGTGATATTAATCATGAGAGCGATTATGGTCAAATTTCTACCAGCTTCTATTCGATTCTTGCAGATATATTGTTCTAATGATCTGCTACCTGCAGCTTAAATCAGAAGTATTTATCTCCCCCCCCACCAAAGCTACTTAAGTGGAAAGAACTGCACATTCAAACAACTGCAACCCTAAGATTAGTTTGTTTACATTACTAGTACAATTTACACTCATTATCAAAAAGCACCCAGAAGGAATCAGTCAATAGGAATGAAACTTGGTGGGTAGCTTTGACATTGTTAGACATGCAAATGATTCAAGTTTCACGCTCGGCTGCACATGTGATGTAGGCAAGGACGGGCCTAATCACCGTAACTGACTGACTACATACACGTCCTGTTATGTGTGCTTTCCATTTTGACTCGTGCTGCTGTGTTGGAAGAGTTGGAGAGGGGTTGCATCGTAGGGCTCCGGGAAGCAGGATGATCTTGTCGCGGAATTGCACACCATACCGGTCGTGTGGTTACTACCATAGTACATTGTTGGCAGCAGTGGATAGAGGAAGACATGCACCAGTGACATGAAGGATCAGGGAGACCTACACAAACCGCAGAGAGAGAGAACCAACCAATTGTCCAACATGCGAGGAGTGACCCAACAGCCACGATTGTGGACATTCAGCCAGCAGTTATCCTGTTAGTGCCAGCACCATCGGCAGACGGCTGCATGACACAGGACTACAAGCACGCAGATCATTACGATGACTGTCCTTAACACCACATCAGTGTCACCAAAGACGCCAATGGTGTTGTGCCAGACTGTCATGGAGTGACTCAGAATGGTAGCGGGTCATCTTCAGTGACGAGTCCCGCTTTTGTCTTGGTGGAGACAACCAATGAATCCATGTGTGCAGGCACCGTGTCATATGTCATACGTCCAGAAGGCCTGGCGTCACTCCACCTCCACCCGTACCGCACAATCTGCAGGAACTGTGTGAGAATATTCAAGCTGCACGGGATGGGTTATCACAGGACACCATTAGGAACCTCTACAACTCCAAGCCGAGATGTCTGGCATGTTGTTGACGCCATACTGAGAGAAACTATTTCTGTCAGCTCAAAACATATTGCCCATATCAGTAAATTTATTATCATTTGTTGTTCCTGGTGACCTTTATCTTCCTTCCCAATAGCACTGCAATCCCACACTTCCTTCTGGGCACAACTATTCTTTGGTGATGAGTATAAATGTATAAATCCCAAAAAGCTTAAGGAATTTAAAATGTGCTTCTTCTAATTAACTTGTATGTGGTGCGTCATAGGACAAAGCCTATCTGTTCATGTGGACAAGTAGGATTACAATTTCATTGTTGGAATTAGAGGAACATATATGATAGAACCTAAACACGCTGGGGGAGCTGTTGTTCTATTAGCTGCTGGTTTTACTGGCAGGTTTGACTGTGTTTGGCGTGAGAGTCTGTGCTGATGGAGAGACACCCGATGCCGTGCACTCACATACCGCAGCGATAACGGATGCAGAGGCAGGCACGGATTAGATTTAGTCAAGGAGTCTTAAAATTTTACACATATAGCCTGCGGTGGTGCTGCGTGGCTGCTAGAGCTGAGGATAGATTGCTGCCATGGGTGGATTTCAGAGCATCGTGTGCACAGAAATTCCAGTCCACTCCGGTAGAAAGAGGGTCTACGAATATATGATATAAAAGTTTATCTACAATGCAATCTGTTCTGTGCCAGTTTCCCCAGAGTGCTGATTAATTTAGCCTGGTCTAATTCACTTTAAGACAATGGACGTTTTCACAGTTAACATTGCTCCCAAGAAGCCTTACCCTGAGATTCAGGTCCACACCACTAATGAGAGATCTGGGGGAAACAGTTGGGGGAGGGAAGAAATTAAAAGCCTTTGCAATAAAAATCATAACAATCCACACAGTAAGCACTCTGGAGTGGGACTGAACCTTCAACATCCAGTACCTACATTGTACAATGTTGTACAATCTGTACAGTCATTGTAACCTCTGTACAATGTTGTACAATGTACAATAAATTAAGCTCACTGCATAAAAATGAGTCACCTGTGACTGAAACATAGCATGTAATACCTCCACAAGCACCAATAACAGCTGTGACTGTATTTGGCATGTACTGGACAAGTTCCTGGATGTAGGGCAGTGTTCAGACACTCTTAAATCAAAGAATTGTGCAGTTGGTTCCAGATTTGGTGGATGCCTTCCCTGGCACAACTCCGAGGAGAATTTCCTGTAGACTGGAATTTTAGCCACTGCTGGTAGACCCGTATGACCATACGCTGCTTCCATACACCTGCAGATTCAGCTACTTCCTTCACACTATGGTCTTTGGCACGCCCAAATGCAGTCACTCCTTTTAGCCAATCATTAACATCTGCTTTGGAGCCATTTTCCACACATGGAATGAGACATTCACTGCACTGTAGCACCTCTTCCCAATCTATGGATCCCGTCACTCACACCCCGCAGGTATGTATGGTATGGCCCTATCATGTTCGTGCAGCGCCAACCAATCTGTCAGAATCTATATTGCGCCAAGTATGTCAATAATACAAGGAACTGTCTTGGTGGGTCATACATGTGTGACATGATATAAGAGCACAAACTGTTAAGAAGTATTACACTAAGGGAAAAGTACAATAAGATACAATAAATAGAATAAAGAACAAGAAAGAATAATAATAAAGACCCAGGAAAGGAGTTAAATAGATATATAAATATATGTATTTCCTATACATGGATATGTCTGAAGATACACATATTGTAAGACTTGTTATTTACAGAATATGTAAAGCTGTGCAAATAAGCCTTATATTACCGAGGATTTACTGCAATACAGTGAGATTCAGTTCAGGTATGACGTTTCAGCGACTTCATTGAGTATTTGCTGCTTTATTTGATTTGTGCTGCCAGTTAAATGAATACGGTATGGAAGATTTCAAGTAGACTCAGGAAAGCATTTATCACATAACAATCCAAGCTCACACGCCTCCCCCCGACACAGCCACGGACATGTACAAGCTCACATTATGACTGTCACTGAGAGGAGAACAGGGGCTGTTAAAGAGATATATACGGGCCATTTACTCAGCCAGCTCATGACAAGGTTATTGTTGTGTGCAGCAGCAGGTCTGGGATGATGAGGAGGAGTAATTGAGAATTTTGGAAGGACATTCAGAGGGTGCAATTAAAGTTCTGTTGTAGGAAGCTCTGAAAGAGTGCTGTCAACTATACAGACACCCCAAAGAAAGTAAATCAGGAGACTGTACTTACAGCAGAGTCACCTCTGGTCCCCAACCTGCCCGCCACCCCATTCTCTTGTTCGGATGGACTACCAAACATGCTTGTTTATGAAACGTATACATGTATTTGTTACAATGGGAGTTCACAATGGTAAAGCTATGTAATGTATATAGAGCTCTGTTGTACACTATTCTTGACAACACCGTTCCCACCAGTTCTCTTGATTCAGCCATCGATCTCTGCAGTGTTGTCTTTGGTTAGGTTAAAATTTGCCATCTAGGGACATGCTATAAGAGAATACCATATACACTAATCAAAAAAATATCTGCCCAGATAGTTTCACCCAGAAGGAATCTACCAACAGGAATGAAACTTGATGGGTAGGTTTGACATCCTGCAAGGACGGGCCTTATCGCTGTACCTGACTGACCCAACAGCCATGATTGCAGACGTTCAGCGAGCAGTGATGCCCTCCAAGAGTCATGTTAGTGCCAGCACCATTGGCAGATGACTGTACGACACTGCATGCACATAAATCGTTACTACGATTTAACACCACGTCAACATCGCCAAAGACTGCAATGGTGTCGTGCCAGATTGTCATGGAGTGACTCAGAATGGCAGCGGGTCATCTTCAGTGACGAGTCCCGCTTTTGTCTTGGTGCAGACGACCAACGAATGGAGGCACTGTGGTCAGCACCAAGATGAACGGTTTGTTGTCACACGTCACATGTCCAGAAGGCCTGGTGTCGCTCCACCTCCACCCCTACTGCACCATCTGCAGGAGCTGTGTGAGAATATTCAAGCTGTATGGGATGGATTATCACAGGACACCATTAGGAACCTCTACAACTCCATGCCGAGACATCTGGCATGTTGCGTTAGCAAACACCATACTGAGAGACACTACTTCTGTATGTGTTGACAGCTAAAATATGAACAGGACACATCACATATCAAATACTAACACTGATCATTCAAAATGATAGCTTGAGGCCTCCTAGGACAAATTATTCTCTCCCTCCCAAACAATTCCTGCCTATGACCCCTGAAATACCAGAGCTGGACCAGTTAATCAGAGTGTAACCAATACATAATACATTTTCTGTTTTTCTTATTTATGAATTCATGTGATAAACTCCTCAGCTTCTTGAATTTCCAAGTGATATTCCCAGTTGACAGAGCACTTTCCTTGTTTTTTCCCAGTTGGAAGTTTGATATTCTGGGTTATGTGCTTCAGCGTTAACCATCTAATTATTAATTGACACATTAGCACTTGCCAGTGTAGCTTGTCAGTCTTATTTCAATAGCGGAGCGCAATGTGATGGTATTAGATGCTAGCAGTCTGACAATAAACCATCCTGAGCTAACTTATAGTGCAAGGGGTCTATGCGAGGTCCCATGTGTTGCATGTGTGTTCCAGAAGAACAGTGGAGGTGGTTATTGTGTTTGTGCACCCACATTGGAGGGGGCAGGTAATAAACTAGTATTAGCACCTAATTGAGTCACGCTCTCCAGAGAAATAGGCACATCATACACCAGTTGTTTGTACTATGACTGTGCGTGTCTGACTGCAAGGAAAAACATGAAAGCACAATGTAAATGTGTGCAATGAAAAGATGAACCATACACTAGAAGACTTTGAAAAGACTCTTGTAAGTTTTTAGTCACAGGCTAAATGCTATTGGGAAGGAAGATAAAGGTTACCAGGAACAATAAATGATGATACATTTAGACTGATATGGGCAATATTTACTGAGCTACACATACAGAAGTAGTGTCTCTCAGTATGGCGTCAAGCTGCCATGTTTGCTAGCGCTAATGGTGTCCTGTGATAATCCATTCCATGCAGCTTCAATATTCTCACGTAGTTCCTGCAGGGTTTTTTTGCGGTAGGGGTGGAGGTGGAATGACACTAGGCCTTCTTGACATGTGACATCTTGGTGCTGACCACGGTGCCTCCACACACGGATTCATTGATCATCTCCACCAAGACAAAAGCGGGACACTGAAGATGCAATGCAGACCTGCTGCCATTCTGAGTCACTCCATGACAGTCTGGCACGACACCATTGCAGTCTTTGGTGATGTTGACGTGGTGTTAAGGGTAGTCATTGTAACGGTCTGTGTGCTTGTAGTCATGCATTGTGCAGCTGTCTGCCAGTAGTACTGGCACTAACAGGATGACTCATGGAGGGAATCACTGCTCGCTGAATGTCTGCAGTCGTGGCTGTTGGGTCAGTCAGGTACAGAGTAAGGCCTAATCACATGCGCAGCGTGAAACCTGAATCATTTGCGTGTCTCCCAATGTAAAACCTACCCACCAAGTTTAATCACTGTTGGCTGGCTCCTTCTGGGTGCAGCTATGTGTGCAACTATTCTTTTGAGGATGAGTGTATTTTATTATACATATTGTACTTTTATGTTGATGCCTGCAGCAAGTACAATAGATTCTGCTTCAGATTTGGTTAGAAAAGCTACTTAAATGCTGCTATGTTATGATATGCTCATGACTATATGACCAAAACAGTAAAAGGCTCATGAAACGATCCCCCTTATCTGTGATACAATCGCTGTAAAGTGTGGCCCCTCGTGGCTTATTACTTTAGCAGTATGCAACCTCAGTTCACATAGGAATGAATAGAAACTACAGTGTGAGGATAAAGAGATATATGACACCATAGCTTTTATATTTCGGTTAGTGAAGAAATCTAAGGAAAAATATGGTCATGCGATAATGAAGGACTTTCTGCGATGCTCACTGATCTCATTATCATTAATTAGTGCGGGATGTTTGTGTGCGTATGAGAGTATCTATGCGCACGCCTGAGTGCGTGAGTGAGCATATTTAAAGGCTCAGAGTCTAACTGAAGACTCCAATTGACTACATTATCATGCTTCAACCTAATTAGCTTCAGCTTTGATCTCACAGTAATGCAGAGATCTTTGGGGCCAAACCCTCTCACTGCGCAACTATTAGCAGAGGGGACGCAGATGTGTTAAAGCCACTGGCCTGTAAGTCCTTTGTAATACATGATATATGCCAAACACTTCAAGCATTCATGAGGACGACAAGCACTTCTGTACTTTTCTGTCCACTGTTATTGGAGTGCTATGCTCAGAATGAGAACTACAATAGGATCCAGTGCACAGTTAAGATCAGGATGATGCAGTAGAACCACTGGAAAGTGACGTCAGGAACGTTAAACGCTGCACTGAACGAAAGTACTAAAACAGAAGGAGCTCATGCAGCATGAAATTTTCAGACTGTCACAAGAAAGTTGGATTCATTTGTACTGTAGTAACACCATTAGAGCTGAGCCTTCTTCAAAACTTGATTCATCTGAAACAAAGACCTTTATGATGATGCTAATTCAAGCTAGCAAGTCCTAAGGGATATCTATTTGTATGTTAGCGCTAAGCTAACAGCAGTTTGCGCTAACCTTCATTCGTCTTCCTAGGTTAAACACAAGGTTGAATGGGTGGTGCTGTGTAGCGCTGTCGCCTCACAGCAAGAAGGCCCTGGGTTTGATTCCCAGGCCGAGCGCCCGGGGTTCTTTCTGGGTGGAGTTTGGATGTTCTCCCTGTGTCCGCATAGGTTTCCTCTGGGTGCTCCGATTTTCTCCCACAGTCCAAAATGACTTTACAGGAGAGGCCAAAAACCTTATTTAACTTCAGTGGAAGTCAGTGGAACCGGACTTTGTTTCCCAAGCAGTTTCGGGCCATTTCTGTTGGTCCATTCATTTTGAATTTTTCACATATTGTAAACAGCTGCTGTGATCAAATGATGCCTAAACGTTAAAATCAACAAAAATTGAGATGCATGTTTTTCATTGGGCAGTGAAGATATATCACACTCATGATAGTTATATTACATAATGATGAATTAAAAATTACATACATGTAACTTGTATTTCACAGGAGCCTCTCAGAACCGCGTAAATGAAGAGTAAAATGCATGAGGTTTTATTGTGTTTTAGTGTGAATCCAGATGGGCTCAGTCTAATAGTAGGCAGAGAACTGTGGAGCTACTGTTTCATGTTCTCCACTGAGCTGAAGTTTCTGCTGGATGAAATGGCGATCAGTGCGGTGTGCGGGCTGCTAACCTGAGCAAAATTCTGAATGGTGGTGAAGAGATAGACCTGACTGGTGTATACAACAGAGACAGGACATGAAGTGCTGCTGTCAACACTGATTTTTTGGAAGTCACATTTTGGAAAACATGCTGGTCTATAGCAGAAATCAGGCAGTAATCTGCTATATTCCATCTGGGCACAACTGTTTGGTGGGCCCCTACCTGGCTGCCTCTGGAAGGTAGTTTTCATGATATTACAGCAGGTTACACAAGACCTATGTATAGTACGATGGCAGCATACTGACCACAGCTGGCCACAAATATTATATTAAGTAGTGTGTTGGTGTACAGTGACTCGGTAAGTGTAACGCGTTAGTGTACTGTGAGTAGTGTGTTGGTGTACAGTGACTCAGTAAGTGTAACGCATTAGTGTACTGTGAGTAGCGTGTTGGCGTACAGTGACTCGGTATGTGTAAGGCGTTAGTGTACTGTGAGTAGCGTGTTGGCGTACAGCGACTCGGTAAATGTAAGGCGTTAGTGTACTGTGAGTAGCGTGTTGGCGTACAGCGACTCGGTAAGTGTAAGGCGTTAGTGTACTGTAAGGTGTTAGTGTACTGTGAGTAGCGTGTTGGCGTACAGCGACTCGGTAAGTGTAACGAGTTAGTGTACTGTGAGTAGCGTGCTGGCGTACAGCAACTCGGTAAGTGTAATGTGTTAGTGTACTGTAAGTAGTGTGTTGGTGTACAGTAACGCGTTAGTGTACTGTAAGTAGTGTGTTGGTGTACAGTAACTCAGTAAGTGTAACGCGTTAGTTCACTGTAAGTAGTGTGTTGGTGTACAGTAACTCAGTAAGTGTAATGTGTTAGTGTACTGTAAGTAGTGTGTTGGTGTACAGTAACTCAGTAAGTGTAAAGTGTTAGTTCACTGTAAGTATTGTGTTGGTGTATCTGTCCTTCCTTTTGACTTATATGAGCATAAAATACCAAAAAATGTCTAAAAAAAAAAAGTACCAAAAAATGTCTAGCGTGAATTGAGTCCACCAATCAGGGAACAGCGGTCTCATTCAGAGCAATCTAATATTCAGTTTCTGTGAATCACTTACGGATTGAAGTTTGTGGGCTGAAATCTTACCTTACACAAAAGAGTTTAAATCAAGAAAACAAACTCTCCCTCCCTCTCTCTCTCTCTCTCTCTCCCTCTCTCTCTCTCTCCCTCCTCCCTCCCCCCCTGCAGTGTCCATCAGTGCATTAGAGTGAAAATGCTTACTGCCGTATTACAGCGTGATTAATTCAGCTTCATTATCGGTTGTATATTTGCTTGTATGTTTCTCGGCAGTGCCTTTTCGTTCCCTGGAGCTGCAGCCGATTAAAGTGTTCTGGTTCAGGGATGAATGCCTAAGTGCTCTATTCCCACATACTAAGAGCAGAGATGGCATTTTCTGCACAGCATGGATGCAGGTGAAACAGCCCGACTTCCTCCAGCTCTCATTCATCACTGTCCTCACTTCCACTCCTGCTACCTCTTTCAGTCACAGCGCACTGAATTTGTTATCATTTAATCTGGAGGACTCCGAGGCAGGCCTATAGATAGTATTCACAAAACCCAGAAAAAGCTTCTGCCATGGCTGCATTCATAGCTAAAGCACACTGGGTTGAGATGTAGTTAGGCTGCAGTCAGTTCTCAGCTGTTAACTCTGAACAATTCTCAACATTTGATCATAAATCATCTGTCAGCTAATAGCTCAGTGTCACCGCTGGACTGAGAACAGTCCACCAATCTTAACTATCCGGCCAACAGTGTGTTGTGACGGCACAGAGTTAGCTGGTATGGATATTTATTTGGAAGCCACTGCTGGAGCACATGCACATTATACTGAAGGAGTGTCAACACTACACCCAGGGGATGCTTTGTTGGGGTTTCGCAAATACCATCCGACCAAAATGAGTCGCCTGTGACCGAAACGTACCTAATAGCATGTAATACCTCCACAAGCACAAATAACAGCTGTGATTGGATTTAGCATGGACTGGACAAGTTTTTGGATGTAGGCCACATCAATTTCCAGACACTCTTGCATCAAAGAATTGTGGCGTCAGTTCCAGATTTGGTGGACCCCTTCCCTGGCACAATTCTGAGGAGAATTCCCTGTAGACTGGGATTTTAGCCACTGCTGGAGGACCCGTATGACCGTACTCTTCCACACACCTGCAGATTCAGCTACTTCCTTCGCACTATGGTCTTTGGCACACCCAAATGCAGTCACTCCTTTTAGCCAATCATTAACATCTGCTTTGGAGCCATTTTCCACACATGGAACGAGACATTCCCTGCACTGTACCACCTTTTCTCAATCTATGGATCCCGTCACTCACACCCCGCAGGTATTTATAGCCCCATCATCCTCGTGCAGCGCCATCTGCAGGAGTTACTACCACCTTAAACATGCAAGGATGACTTTTTGTCCGGGGTGCTCTTTTATTGAACACAGCAGTAGGTCACCCAGTGGCTGTTGGGGACCAAGGCGAAAATTCACCGGGGGCCCCTCCAACCAGCATTCATCACCATTTCGTCATAAGTGTAAATGGAAATAGTTACCTGCCTTGCCTCGTGGGAATCGGCGCCTTTGAGATCATCACTAGCCACGTGACTCTAGCGCATGGTAGCCCCACAGCCCACCACGAAATAGCTCAGGCAAAACATGTACCCTACATCTTATCCTGCAGTTCCAGCACATGGTAGCAGCTTGGCTTGACTTGACTCGACTTGACTCCACCTCGCCTTTTTGGCTTCCATAAGGCAAACCCGGTGCTATTTTTGGCACCACCTCCATCAAGGTTCCAAGTGGTCAGTTCCAAAAGGTGACTACTGATTGGTCAGCAGTTTCATGTAACATCACTATGATGACTAGATAAAGCCAAATAATAACCGGAATATAGAATCCCCTATATAGCAATATGGCCATACACAGTGAGCAAGATGTCCAGTCGATGTTGATGATGATACTGCGTCATTGCATGCTGTCTCCGCATCTGTGCCGCATGTAGTTGGGCTGTGAGTGTCTTAATACTCCTGGTAACAGGGGCCTAGTCTCACAGGCCCAGATCGACCTGGAGAAATATGTAGACCTATTGACCCAAACAACCCTGGTTCTTAAACTGGTTCTGTTCTGGCTTCTTAGAACCTTGGTGGTATTCAGGAGACCAGCCTGCATTTGCACCAGTTTTTATTGGAGCTTCACAGAATGTAGCAAAATCAACGTCAACAGGGGGCGCTGCACAGCGGTAGTAAACAGTGGTAACAAGACGGCGGAGCATATAGATTACCTGCGAGTGTTTGTGCTGTTATTCCAGATGTTTGTTCATATCCAGAAAGCAAGCACGGATCAACTACTGGAGATAAGAAGACGTAGGAGAGGCTCTCCAGCAGACCACTGGATGTCGCCATTGTTCCCCTCTCTTTCCTCAACAACCGGCACACCCATGGGTGTCATCACGGTTCACGCTGAAGAACCTACTGTTCTTTGGTTCTACCTGAGCTGAACTAACTTATTGGGTTTCACACCTATTTGTTTTTGGTGGAAATGCACCAGACAGTTCAAAATTAGGTGCACGAACCGGAACAGAACCCGTTCCACGTTGTGGAAAATGCTTAACTCTTTAGGCTTAAACTTTTGTTGCTGGATTGTGGTGAAACCAGCTGACAAACCAACAAACTCTTCCCCACATGCCTCTAGTCCAGCTCCTTGAATGTGTGGAGTACAACTGATAAGACAAGCTCGCTAGGGCAACTTGACTCGCTTCTATATGCTTAATTGGAGGTTTCTTGGTTTTTCAGCCATGCTACTTTACGCTACATTGACATGCTAACGGACAGCTTGTTGACATGTCGATGTACAATGTTGGGAAGCGCACTAGTGCCCATCTCCCACTGCGAGCTCTGCGTTTACAAGGTGTTAAATTGGTTCCGTAATTTCACACTCAGTCAGTTCCCACCCTAACAGGTCTACCTTCCCCAGCATTCAGCCCAGAATATCCCATGGTGCTCTCCAGACGCAACATGCTCATGCAGTTCCAGTTCACCTCCAAAGTGTCAATTCATTCACCAAGAGCAATTCTTTCTGTGTATGAACATCCAGATGACGTGATTTTGTACCAAAGCTGCCCTTTACCTTTCACCTTGGAAACTATATTTGGCTCACGGCTAGCAGGTCAAAGACAAAAGAACAAGTGACAACTCAGTTGTTGGCAGGAGCTCAAGTTGCTGCTGAGAATAGAGGCCTGCTGGGACTATTTAAAGAGCCCAACAGCTGATAGAGAGAGGAAAGGGGGAGAGTAAACAGAGAGTGAGCGATGGAGGGAGGGAGTTTTCTTGGTAATCATGCAGGCACACGGTTCCTGAGGGCACAGTGCTGTCAGTCCACCTCTGTGACAGTACAGCAGCCTGTGAGGTCTTATCAAACACCTCGGGTCACAGAGTCTTCCTCAAACTCATCAAACGCTCCCCGTGCAGTGTTGCATAGATAAGGCCATTTAGCTGAACCTTTGAACTGTGGTAGGCACACTCACTTCCACTCGTATCTAAGAGAAGACTGAACAGCTCAGTTATACAGTCTGCACTGACTGGTACAGACTGTATGGTGAATATACACTCATCGTCAAAAACAAGGCTGCACAAATAGCTGCACCCAGAAGGAATCAACCGACAGGAATGAAACTCGGTGGGTGGGTTTAACATCGCAAAACATGCGGATAGTTCAAGTTTCACGCTCAACCGCACATGTGATGTAAGCAAGGGCAGGCCTTATCACTGTACCTGACTGACCCAACAGCCACGACTGCAGACATTCAGCGAGCAGTGATGTCCTCCATGAGTCATTTTGTTAGTGCCAGCACCATTGGCAGACGGCTGCACGATGCAGGACTACATGCACACAGACCGTTACGACGACTGTCCTTAACACCACGTCAACATCACCAAAGACGGCAATGGTGTTGTGCCAGACTGTCATGGAGTGACTCAGAATGGCAGCGGGTCATCTTCAGTGATGGGTCCCACTTTTGTCTTGGTGCAGACGACCAACGAATCCGTGTGTGGACGAACCGTGGTCAGCACCAAGCTGAACGGTTTGTTGTCACACGTCACACATCCAGAAGGCCTGGTGTCACTCCACCTCCACCCCTACCGCACCATCTGCAGGAACTGTGTGGGAATATTCAATATGCATGGGATGGATTATCACAGGACGCCATTAGGAACCTCTACAGCTCCATGCTAAGACATCTGACAGGTTGTGTTAGCAAACATGGTGGCCTGATGCCATATTGAGAGACACTACTTCTGTATGTGTAGCTCAATAAATATTGATCATATCAGTCTAAATGTACCATCATTTATTGTTCCTGGGTACCTTTATCTTCCTTCCCAATAGCACTGCGACCCCACACCTCCTGCTGGGTGCAGCTGTTCTTTTGAGGATAAGCATATATTGTAATTGTTAGTACTTGGACGTAGTGCAGGGTAAGAATTTCACTGTTCAGTGGACAGTTGTTTCTCTGTGCATATGAAAATAAACTCTTGAATCTTGAAAAAGCATGTCATATAATATTTGAAAATTTTAGAATTAGTTTTCTACATTCGTTTTTTTAATGTAGAATTTCTAGCAACATTTTGAAGTCCTTCATTTGTCCCTGACTCGAGAGTTGGCGTGGCCTCGGTTTGTAGCGCTGTTGACTTTGTGCAACAGCAGTTCTGCATAACTTAAAAGCGTGTTAGAGGAGGAATATTCTACCCACGTAATGATGTGAGGCTGCAGCTCATCAAATGCAGGAGTGCTTCTGATAGTCAGTAGCCTTTGGATATCTCGGCTGGTAGCTGAAGTCCAGCTGTGATATTTTAGAAGTATTATCATGTCTGTCTGATTGCTTTGGCTCATGGCGAGACTCAGCTGGGAGACACGGCTATGGCACTGCTAACGCTCTGACACCTGCAGCAGGTACATACAGAGCGCAGAGAGAGATGGGGAAAAAGGGCCCTCTGCACCAGTCTGGACATTTCGTTCCCTTCTTCTCTCTCACCTGCCCACTGTCTACCCTTCTCTCTCCTCGTTTGTTTATGCGTGTCATTTCCAAATGCTATTTATTCTTTCTTTTTGAGCTAGAACTACTAATGATCATTTTTACCTGAAACATTTATCATTGGGTTACTCACATTTTCCTCATGGACTTAAATCAAATCAAATCACATTTTTGAATACAGTAAATACACAGTAGACAATTAATATACACAATATTAAGCACCAGGTTAGCTCTGTTTATCCAAATATAGAGTTTTATATAACATAAAGTTATGAATAGAAGCTATGATAGATACAGATGTACAAATTCCTGTATATGCAGTTAGGGGATTCTGAGGTAGTTAAGAGATGCAGGGAATATGACCAGGTGATATGACCAGATCCAGGAGGTTTGGGAGCTGAACCCTGGTGATGCTCTCAGCTTTCTGCTTGATGGCAGTGCAGTTCCCATATCAGGTGATTATGGAGCCTGTGCTCTCCACTGTACATGTGCACAGTGTTCTGAGGATGCAGGGATTCATGCCAAATGTCCTCAGCCTGAGGTAGAAGAGGTGCTTACATGGGTCACTTATTCAAGTGAATCACCAAACCTGCTGTGCAACCTGCATCTTACATCTTCATTTAGTAATGGTGGGATTGCTGTTTTGGGTGGGCTCCACAATAAAATAGGCTGCAAAAATGAAGCCTTTCACTTTTAAGGGAGCCAGTGTTGGCCACTCTGCACAGAACTGGGCAGCAAAAGTTCCAATCAACTGAATTTTAGCACTGTGCTGACCTGTGCTGGGAATGATACTAGGCTATCTGGTGTTCTGTTGCTGCAGAATATCAAGATGCATGCAATCTGTATCTCAGGTTTCCTTGAATTCTATAATATATATTATATTGTATATATAATAATCAGTTAAAAATGTGTGTTTGGGATATTTAACCTATAAGAGCCCACACATGTCACATACGCTTGGGTCTGGAAAGTTCCTTATACAGCTGTATCCTACACTCATGGAGTCCCTAAAGGAACCTATACTGAACATCTTGGATACAGTCACATGGCAGTTTGTGAATTTGTGAACATGTGACCTCATTTACAAAATGCTGATGTGCTTGGTTAGTGCATGAGACCAAACTAACATGAGACTAACCCTAAGATTAACCTCAACCAAAACCTAATCCTAACCCTAACCTTAACCTCAATCTCAACCTCAACCTAAAACCTAATGACCTGCTGCCATTCTGAGTCTCTCCATAACAGTCTGGCACAACACCACTACAGTCTTTGGAGATGTTGACGTGGTGTTAAGGACAGTCGACGTAAGGGTCTGTGTGCATGTAGTCCTGCATTGTGCAGCCATCTGCTAATGTTGCTGGCACCACCAGGATGACTCATAGAGGACATCACTGCTCGCTGAATGTCTGCAGTCATGGCTGTTGGGTCAGTCAGGTGCAGCGATAAGGGCCGTCCTTTCTTACGTCACATGTGCGGCTGAGCATGAAAACCTGAATCATTAGAATGTCTCACAATGCCATTCCGGACGGTTGATTCTTTCAGGGTGCGGCTATTTGTGCAACTGTTCCTTTGGTGATGAGTGTATGCTT
Organism: Semaprochilodus insignis; assembly: GCA_034552555.1. Taxonomy (NCBI): domain Eukaryota; kingdom Metazoa; phylum Chordata; class Actinopteri; order Characiformes; family Prochilodontidae; genus Semaprochilodus; species Semaprochilodus insignis. Next base: position 37,446,466 of record CM067476.1, read on the forward strand.
TATAAAACTGTATTATATTATATTAATGTAGAAATCCACATTACAGGAGGTCTTACAACTGTAACTGAATATCAGACTGATTGTTTATCTAACCCTGCTGTCCTGTTTTTCCAACCTTCATTCCTCATCCCTCGGAAGCTTCAACCCCCTTCTAGGAAACTGATAACTGAAAAGCCCATCATCTTATAGAAACGTATTGATTTAGCTTCTCTTTGAAATCTCAAGCCACAACCATCATGATTCAGGTAATGACCCGACACAAATACCTGCATTTCAACACAATGAATATCAGACTCTAGAAAATGCCCATATTCCCAATTTCTAGTCTTGTTATGAACTTTCAGCAAGATTGTTTGGACTCCAGGCCTTTAGAATAACTGCATGATGCATGGATAATCCATATGTTTAAACATACAGTATATTGCATAGTACATCAGTTTAATTCATTTAAGGGTAATTCCAATGATTTCCAATTATACTTTATACCCCATGGTGACCTTAGGCTCACGTGTAGCTGCTCTAGAGCGGCCCAATCTATTGGCCTATGCTTTTCTATGGAAATGATGCAAACTGTGTCAGTAATGAGTGATCTTAAATGAGCTGAACTGGCTCATTAGATGGGCTGTCTGGATATTCTTGTATAATATAAGCTAAATGTTAATTACGTTAGGCATGTTGGTGTGTGCTTTCATGTTTGAATGTGTGTTGGAATGAGGAAGGTCGTTCTTTAGTGCAATTTACTCTGTCTGTAATGAGGTTGAACACAAAAAGGCAAACGCTACTGAGCTGAGATGTGTCTGGAGGAGGCGTAAGGTGCTGTTTTTTTAGACTTGTGTGATTTTTAAGCTTTTCTGGAATGAAGAAGCTTCAACCTAATGTGAAATGTGATGCTGAGACACATGCAAACCCATTCTCATGTTTGAGATAGTTGGATAATATAAGAGTGTTTTATCCACATTCTCTGGATTCCTTTCGGTGATTTCAATGGGAATGTTGCATTTATGGAAGAAGTCTTTTTTTGGCAATTGGATATCTAACTTGGTCGTTTTCAGGAGTCTGGATAACACTATGTATTCTTCTATGTATAATATTCCAATTGCTTATGTGTAAAACAGCTATATTCATCACAAGCTTTGCTTCTGTAAACAGGAGAATGAAGGTTATGTATTTTATATACTCAGTAATGTGTAAGATATTAACAGAGTGCAGTAAATATATACTGTAATGTAATACACTGTATTGTATTTACTCACCCATCCAAATAATTGAATTCAGGTGTTCCAATTACTTCTATGGCCACAGGTGTATAAAACCAAGCACCTAGGCATGCAGACTGCTTCTACAGACATTAGTGAAAGAATGGGTCGCTCTCAGGAGCTCAGTGAATTCGAGCTGCATTAAAGCCTTATATCACCAAGCGCAGTGCAAAGTGTTGAATGCAGTGGTGTAAAGCACACTGTCACTGGACTCTAGAGCAGTGGAGACGTGTTCTCTGGAGTGACGAATCACACTTCTCTGCCTGGCAATCCGATGGATGAGTCTGGGTTTGGCGCTTGCCAGGAGAACGGTACTTGTCTGACTGCATTGTGCCAAGTGTTTGGTGGAGGGGGGTGTGGGGTTGTGTTTCAGGAGTCGGGCTCGGCCCCTTAGTTCTAGTGAAAGGAACTCTTAAAGCTTCAGCAGACCAAGAGATTTTGGAAAATTTCATGCTCCCAACTTTGTGGGAATAGTTTGGGGACGGCCCCTTCCTGTTCCAACATGACTGCGCACCAGTGCACAGAGCAAGGTCCATAAAGACATGGATGAGCGGGTTTGGTGTGGAAGAACTTGACTGGCCTGCACCTCAACCCGATATAACACCTTTAGAATGAATTAGAGCGGAGACTGCGAGCCAGGCCTTCTCGTCCTACATCATCGGACCTCATCGGACAATTCTGGAAGAATGCTCAAAAATTCCCATAAACACATTCCTAAACCTTGTGGAAAGCCTTCCCAGAAGAGTTGAAGCTGTTATAGCTGCAAAGGGTGGACCGACATCATATTAAAGCCTATAAATTAAGAATGGGATGTCACTCAGGTTCATATGCGTGTGAAGGCAGACGAGCGAATACGTTCGGCAATATAGTGTATATATTTTGCTGGAACATCAAAAATTGTGACAGATTTCTTAATAACAGCTTTTAAACTTGAATCCTCAAAACTCTACAGAATAAACTCCTGCCATCTCAGCCAGCAGCACTCCTCCACCTTCCACCGCCAAGAGTTTTTTCTGCAGTGCTCCCACGTTAAATGAGTTGCCCACGGTTTGTCTTGACCCCCGATAGGCATGCCGAAGTATGCTTTGTAGGCCTCGCACATCTTAGCAGATGCTTTCACTGAGTACTGCTCCACTCTGGTCTTGATAAATTGTCCACAGACGTAGCAGCATGCGTCTGCCGGATGCTGCAGCCTCTTGATGCCTCTAAATTACCTGTAGCTCTGTATCCACTCCCTCAGCTGGAGCATCAACTGAAACGGCTGTTTTAACACATCTGTATTTATACTGCTGTGTACACTACTGGACAGTCCCAGACAGTTCTAGAACGTTCTAAACAATTCTCCAAAGTTCTAGAAAGGTCTGGACAGTTCTATAAACTTCTGGAAAGTTTTCACAGTTCCAGAAGGTACTTGAAGCTTACTCAGCACTAAATGTATTGCAAATGTTCTGGATAATAGAGAACCTTTCAAAGCATCATTGTCCTGATCACAAAAGCAAAGTTTGGGGGGACCAAACTCCATTTTAGGCCTAAAGGAATTAAGAAAACAGACTTAGTACCCGGAAACAAGAAAGAAACAAAGATTGTAATGTTGTGCAATCTGATCACCTCACATGTCCAGACCATGAGCTTTGATTTATGCCATGAGACTTGTGTTTTATCCACTCACAAAACAGAAATACCATCTCTTAAGCTCCTTTGCTCACGCATAGCGTTGAGACCCATAAGGGATGCTGCCTGATTTAAGTGGATTATTACCTGCTAATGAAGCTTCCTGTTGTTTGATTGAGTACATGCCTTAATCTGCCCAACCCAAATCTCTCTGGAGCCATGACCTCCAGTCTCGGACTAATGGACTTTAGACCCATGTTCTTCTCACTGTGTTCATATCTCATTTGTGCGTATCTGCACATTAATTGTGCAGTACTTATTTGTTGATTCTAATCCCCATTTGTCACATAAGCTGAACTAGAAATTTAAGGTCATTGAACAAGCAGCTTTGCATCCCAAGTGGATTATTTGGAAGTCTGCAAAAGTCAGTATTAATGAATGCTGGAAGTAGACAGCTGTGGAGCCCTTCTCGGTGGTGCGTATATATAGAGTGCGTGTCTACAAGATCGGAGGATTTAGATTGGGCAAGTTTTGGGAAGCACACTGAACACACTGGCGGCAACCTCCCACTGCTGCACATACACAGTACTTAGACCTGAAAGCAGGCAAACTGTGCTACCTTGCTGATTATGCAGAACAAGTACACTGTGTTCTCTATTGCAATTAAACTAAGTGCACTTATACAGCATCTTTAGTTCGTGCTCCTTAACATACAGTCTGCACGGACTCTTCATTTCCGGCTTAAAACATGCATCAGGAATGGATTTCAGCATAGAATGTTTTCAACAACTAAGAGAACAAGAACGTCAGAAAGCCCTTTGGAAGTCAAAGTAAAATGGCGCATACCCTGTAGACCCTATTATATACTTGACGGGAGGGAACATGGATGGTATTCTCTCGTCCTTACCTCTGACTGATGGACAGAAGAACTCATGCAGGGATCTGAAAGATGCCTTTGATAACCATTAAAGGAATTACTCAGTATTAGCAGATGCTGAGATTAGGGTGGCCACACGTCCGGTTTTATGCCAGACAGTCCAGTTTTCCAACTCCCAGTCCTCCATCCGGCACAGTACCTGGACGGACGCCTATTAGTCCTTTTTCGGGATGAACTATTTAAAATGTTCACTCGCCAACAATGTTACGTGTGCCATTGGCTCAGGAGGGTGTCAAAAGACATGCCTTGCATTTCATTGGTTTAACAAGGTCATGTGACATTGTGACTCTCCTACCGGCAACCCTCTAAATGCTAGTCAATTAGTAAGCTCCAGTCTGACTCATGAATGTCATCCATTCCACCCAATTAGGTGAGTAAAGCAACCATTTATGTGTTATATAGGTAAGGTTATGATTTTAATTCTGTTCTTATACTGTTTGTAAATAATGTGTAAATTGTGTATTGTTTGTAGTTTGTTTATTGCTTGTATATTGTGTATATTGTGAAGACTGTATATTGTAATTGTCTGTATGTATTGTGTATATATGGAGTCATTGTGTATATTGTGGACTGTCAGTACTAGAGAGACACAAACTGCTGAAACCAAATTCCTTGTGTCAACATACTTGGCCAATAAACCTGATTCTGATTCTGATTCTAATATCGATGTTATGATGTCCTCCTTTTTGGGAGTGGGATGTCCTCCTTTTTGGGTTTATGAAAGTGGGGTCCGGATTCCCCATCCAATCAAGACCTTATTAATTCTTGCTGATTCATGAAAACAGAACCCAGCACAGATCAGAGATACAACCACAGAACTCCCAAACCAAACACATACATATACTATAATACCCACTGAAGGAAAAGCAGGATGCAGCAGGGCCAGAAAAGCATGCAGCTTGTGGTTGTGCATATCTAAGAGATACTGAAGCAGTGTCATTTTTAGGTTTCCCTGAGATGAACTGCGCTTGGATTCAGGCACTACAGTGAAATGGCCACTTTCTGTCAAATGCAACACACGTGCAGCATTTACAGCCACTCCAGTAAATGCAAACGAGTAAACACATTTGACCCAAATAATCACTCCCTGTAGGTGCAGATGGGTGCTGTTCTCCAGCATGGTGACAAGAAAATGAATGTGTTAGCAGTACCAGATGTGACAGCACCTTCGTTGGGCTTACCTGCTAACAACTGATAGCGGACATGTCTTCCACTCCAGCTATCCAGAAGTATCCTCAGGATCTCATTGTTAGAATCACTTGGCAACACCATATGCTTTCTTGGTCCCTTGGCGAGTTCCCACCTGGGTCATAGGGAAGGTGAATGAGGTGGTCAACCGCTTGGAACAGATGGGAATCATCGCACTGGTGCATTAACCTGCAGACCTGGTCCCTGTGGTGAAACCTGTGGTCAGGATTTGCATTGAGCTCACTCAGCTCAGAAGCATCTGCAAAGCTAGGCATATCCTAACAGTAACCTAGCTGGAAGAAACAACAGTGTTTACAAGGCTAGAGGCTTTTGGCTAATGGTAATGTCCCTCTGTAAAGAGCCAACCTTAATTACACAGTTTGGGCAAGGCATGTTTATTAGACCACCATTTGGAATTGTGCTGGTCCCTGAATACTATGAGGAATGGATATTGCAGCTTGTTGATGGAGTGGAAGGCGATCTATGTTATACAAATGACGTGCTCATTGTAGGCAAAGGCCATGCAGAGCATGCAGATGATGTTCTGATGCTGTCAGAACCCGTTTGCAATGGACAAAATCGAATTTGTGTGCAGACGGCATCAGGCTGGACTGATAAGATCGAAGCAATACTTGAGCCTAAGAATGTCACAGATGTACACAGATTCACAGGCTTGCTGAATTTCAGTGGCAGCAAATATCAAATAAGCGGAGAGGGTGGGTTCCTCCCTAGAGCCTATGGGTTCCTCTCAAGGTTTCTTCCTTTTACTCCTAGGGAGTTTTTCCTTGCCTTTGGCTTGCTCATAGGGGGCTCGGACCCTGATTCCCTTGTCTCTCCATGGACTACTTACCGTATATTTTTATTCTTTTGATTTTTCTATAAACAGCTTTTCTGTGAAGCTGCTTTGAGACAACTTTCACTGTGAAAAGCACCATACAAATACATTTTGATTGATTGATTGATTGATTGATTGATTGGCATGCTTGCTTTGATAAAGCCTGTGTATGCAGCTGAAGAAATACAACACTTCTTTGTTAGATGCTCAACAAAATGCAATAGCACAGTACAATCCAACTTGGGGAATGAAATGGTGTTCAAGATTCAAGATACTTTGTCTTTTGTACTTTTGAGTACACAGGAAATCTGACTTGCTACAGGTAATTATTTATTCATGATTGCATGAAACATAAGATGCTTTTTCCTGCAGACCGTTCACATTAATAACAATACAAAGCAAGATCATACAAGACCATGCAAAGATGCAGATGCCCTGATTTAGTGGTTAATGGGACATAAACAGTACAGGAATTGAGATAACACAGTTCTAAATGAGGTTTCAGTGAGGGTGGCTTTCCAACACTGCTGCAGCAACTTCAGCAACTGTAGACCACATTCTTGTGTATCTCCAACGTCAGCTAAATGAAGGTGCTGAGTAAGTCCTGAGATTTCCTGAATGTCAGTTTGACACAAAATGTAGATGGGCACAACAAATCCACCAATTACACCCAGATGATGTGCATCTTAACCCCTCTTCACAGCTTCGTAACTCTGGATGGGAGTCACGAACGTCCTTGTGATAGGATGGAATTAAAAGGGCAGATTCTACAGATTCAGGGCATGTCTGAGCTGTTTTCTGTGCTGTGTTATATGGAGAAAAGAATAGTTGCTCTAACAGTGAATGATTCAAGTTTCACACTCGTCCGTGCATGTGGCGTAAGCAAGGACAGGCCTTATTGCTGTACCTGACTGACCCAACAGCCATGATTGCGGACATTCAGTGAGCAGTGATGCCCTCCATGAGTCGTCCTTTTAGTGCCAGCACCACTGGCAGACGGCTGCACCACGCAGGACTACATGCACACAGACCGTTACGTCGACTGTCCTTAACACCACGTCAACATCGCCAAAGACTGCAGTGGTGTTGTGCCAGACTGTTATGGAGTGACTCAGAATGGCAGCAGGTCATTAGGTTTTAGGTTGAGGTTGAGATTGAGGTTAAGGTTAGGGTTAGCATTAGGTTTTAGGTTGAGGTTACAATTTGGATTAGGGCCAGGGCTAAGGTTAGGATTAGGTTTTGGTTGAGGGTAATCTTAGGGTTAGTCTCATGTTAGTTTGGTCTCATGCACTAACCAAGCACATCAGCATTTTGTAAATGAGGTCACATGTTCACAAATTCACAAACTGCCATGTGACTGTATCCAAGATGTTCAGTATAGGTTCCTTTAGGGACTCCATGAGTGTAGGATACAGCTGTATAAGGAACTTTCCAGACCCAAGCGTATGTGACACGTGTGGGCTCTTATAGGTTAAACACCTGACGAAGCCATAATAATGAAATAGCCATAATGTTTGTTGCTAAGCTAATGAACAGATGCAGGGAAAAGAACATGCAAAAACAGGAGAGATGCCTGAGAGATCCCTTGGCCGGTTCCTCCCAATTTGCAAAAGACTCCTGTTACAAGTAGCCCCATATAACCCTGCATCAATGATTAAGCAAAAAGAACTTCAACCTTGTCTCCCTTAAAGATTCCCATCATAACTCATCCTAACTCTGCTGCTCGGCTGATGGGAAGGAGAATGAGTATGCTTATTCCTACCCCTTCCAGTTCGTTAGATCCACAGTGGCCAGATCTACAGTTGTTCAGGGAAGGTATAACTACACTCATCATCAAGTCAAGAATCCGGGTTCAAGCCCCCAGAGCAAACTCCCTCAGAGCAAGAGGAAGAAACCTCGAGAGGAACCAAGACTCAAAGGGGGAACCCATCCTCTTCAGGTCGACCCCGGATAGCACCAAACACAAAAAGGATCAGAGTTTATAATTATAGACAATGAACAGGAGAAGTGTTGAGTGTTTTTTGAGGCAGAGGAAGAAATGTCCAATTAGTCTGTGATTAAATAGCACAATGGTCGAATGGGCGGGCGTGATGCAGGTGAGACCCCATCACAGCACAAGACAAGGGCAAGTTTCATGAAGGGCTTTATATGAAAAGGCTCCGCCCCTTGATGTAACTTTATTAATTCGAGGTACTAATAGTGACCCTGCACTTTGCCATCTGAGTTCGTGTGTCAGTTCATAGTATGAGACGTTCACTGAGGTACTGAGGAGCGAGGCCATTTAGAGCTTTATATGTCAGAAGAAGAATTTTAAACTCGATGCGGAATTGAACTGACAACCAGTGTAAGGTCGATAACCCGCTCATCTTGGTGCTGACCACGGTGCCTCCACACACGGATTCGTTGGTCATCGCCATCAAGCCAAAAGCGTGGCTCGTCACTGAAGATGACCCGCTGCCATTCAGAGTCATGGCACGACACCATTGCAGTCTTTGCCGTTGTATTAAGGGCAGTCGCCGTAACGGTCTGCGTGTGCGTAGTCCTGCGTGGTGCAGTCGTCTGCCAATGGTGCTGGGACTAACAGGATGACTCACGGAGGGCATCACTGCTCGCTGGATGTCTGCGATGGTGGCTGTTGGCTCAGTCAGGTACAGCGATAAGACCCGTCCTTGCTTCATCAAGTCCCACTGAGATCAAAGAATCTCTTTTATCTATCCTTATATTTTTCAGCACATTATTCCATGTCCAAGGTCCATAATAGGAAAATCTGCCATGGTGCTGGCACTAAAAGGATGACTTATGGAGGGCAATTGTGGCTGTTGAGTCAGTCAAGTACAGCGATAAGGCTGCCTTGCTTACTTCACATGCACGGCCGAGCATGAAACTTGAACCATTCGCGTGTCTCACCATGTAAAGCCTACCTACCGAGGTTCATTCCATTTATTATAGCTTATGAATACGAGGTTCATAAAACATGTTTTACTGTATTTTATAAATTGAAAATATTCATTAAAATGATTGGGTTTAGGATTTTAAGGTTGCCGTGTTTCTTTCTTTGTGTTTGTACATCTCAGCTACCTCAGTTGAACCGTAACGGAGGAGTCATGAAAGCAGGACGAGTACTTGTGAGTTTTTTGGGTGCCCATGTAAATAGAGTCCATGAAATGTGAGGCAGTGGAGAGCAATTCAGTAGTGTCCATGATGAAACCAGCAGAGAGGGCAAAAAGATAAAAACAAAGAACACAAACGACTTGTTACTGTGAACTGGAAAGCAAACAAATGAGCAAACCAAGAGCGGAGGACCAGGAGCAGGAACAAAACAAAGAGTCTTGACAATAGAGAAAACGGCCAGCAGGGCAGCAGTAGAGCATAAACACAATAACAGCAATGCATAACAAAGACAGGACTGAAAACAGGAAGTTTATAAGGCACACAGGAAACAAGACACAGGTGGAGCTAATGACGAATGTGAGGGGCAATGAACAGACATCAGGTGAGGGGCATATGTAAAGGATGAGGAAAAAACCAAAACAAAAGCACACGGCAGGGAAATGAGTAAATGTAATGTGTTCGCTTATGTATGTATGCCTCTACCAAATGGTGTGGAATCATTTTAAGGTGGAAAATGAAAACCGACAATACCTGCAGTAGCAGTGGCCTGACTGCGAATGATTCGTCTACCTTTCTTTCAAAAATCAGTTGGAACTAGATGCACATGCAATGCAGCGACTGGGCTTCAAGTCTGTAAATAGCAGAACGTTAAATGCCGTTTTCCGCTCACTACTGATGTATGAAGCAAAACAAATGTTCTCCAAGCTGCACCAACTGGTGTAAAATCAATGTTTATGTTTGATGATTGTTAGACTGAATGCTGAAGCATAAACTGGCCTTTAGCAGTAACAGGAACGTAGTCTGATCATTTCTCTCTGTGTATAGTAGAGAGACATGATCAGACTACATTGTGCATGTTGAAGATTTTGCTGCAGCTTTTTAAACTAAACGACAACATCACCTGACCGGTCAATCATAAACACACCTTACAACGTGCTTAAAAATGGCCATCAGAAATGAGCTTGTAACTCTTTGTAGCTCTAATGACGCTAGTGTCACTATTTGTAATAATACATTTTAAATAGGTAATAACCAGGTGACGGGTTTGTAAAGCCCGTTCAGTGCATATTAACACATGTATACACTTTTTCAGTGGCATCCCTGAGTCCTTCAGGTAAGCTGAACGTGTGAATGTGTGCTGGTCAGTGAGAGCTCTATGATATACTCCATACATCATTATTATTTCAGGATGTGCTGGTAGAGCATCCTGCCTCCTGATATCTTGTTATTCTTTGTTATAAATAATTTATTAATAAATACATTAAATATAGCAGCAGTCACATATTTAGAGACAGCTACTTGTAGAAGGTTCTCCTTATGTGTATCTTAATGCTTTACTTAAAAGTGAAGACATCAAACTATAAAATAGCACTCATGGAATTATACAGTCCACCTTAAAACCCTCCAGAATGGAGCTTTACAGGAGGAGGAACCAGCTTTCTTAACCTGCAGTGGAGGCTGATAGAACAAGGTTTATTACTAAGCAGTTTGGGAGCAATTCTACTGGTCTCTCTCTCTCTCTCTCTCTCTCTCTCTCTCTCTCTCTTTCTTTCTCTCTCTCTCTTTCTCTCTCTCGCTCACTCTCTATCTATCTATCTATCTATCTATCTATCTATCTATCTATCTATCTATCTATCTATCTATCCTGCCCTCTCTTTCTCTTGTACTCCCCATGTTCTCCCCATCTCACTCCCTCTCTCTCTCCTGTCCTCCCTGTCTTCTCCCCATCTCTCTCTGTCTTTCTCTGTCTTTCTCTCTTTCTCTTTCTTCTGTCCTCCCGTCTTCTCCCTATCTCGCTCCATCTCTCTCCTGTCCTCCCTGTCTTCTCCCATCTCTCTCTCTCTCTTTTTCTCCTGTCTCTATCTCTCTCTTTCTCTCTACACTTCTGTCTATCTCCCCTCCCCCCTCTCTCATTATGCCGTTCTCTTCACATCTCTCTTTCTCCTCCTCTCTCTCCTTTTGACTCTCTCCCCATCTCTCTTCACTCTGCTCTCTTCCTCTCCCTCCCTCTCCCCTTCTCTCTATCTCTCTCTCTACTTCTCCCCCCTCTTAACGTCGTTTTCTCTCTGCTCTCTATCTTCTCTCACCTCTCTCTCTCTCCCTTCCACCATTCTCTCTTCACTCTACTTTCTCTCCCTCCCTTGCCCTCTCCCTCTCTCTCTCTCTCTCCCTGCCTCTGTGCTGTAATGCTGTAATTTCCATAAGATGCCGTGGGCTGCGACTCTCACACAGCGATTTACCATCAATGTTTCAGCTGGAGATTTTTTTCTCCAGCCGATAAATTATTCACAGAGAAATCGTATTATGCTGCATCAATCTGTGGATTAATCAATGCAAATGCTATGCTAATTGAATAGGATTAAATCTGTGCGACAGATGGTTTCTGTATTGTTCTGATGTGGAGTGTGTAGCAGGCCTCCTGTCACAGTGCTTAAAGGGCGTTTCCTCCACATATCCTCCACACCGCTAATAAATAATCAATAATAAATCAACATTATATATACGGTTACAGCTTCCTTTATATCAGCACTATAAGGTCCTGTTACTACGGTCACAATGGGGGATGTTTATGTTCCCACTCAGTCTGTACTGTATAGCATTGATAGTGATTTAAATGCTGGTGGGTAAAACCAGGAATGAGGGAAAGTTTGGGATGCTAAAATGTTTGAAATCAACAGATTAATAGAATCATAATTGTGATTTTTTTATTCTTTGCATTGTCTTCCATTATGAACCCATTTCTTTCCCTGAACAGTTACTATTTTGGAGATACTCTGGGTCTTTATGTTCTGAAAGCAGCCCGACGAAATGCTTTTTTTAGTCCAGAGGGTTATATATATGTGTAATATAGAATATAATAGAATAGAATAGGATAGAATAGAATCATTTTATTGTCATTATACTTGCATACAACAAAATTAACTCTCCAATAAGAAAAAATAAACAATAATCTACAATATAGATAGTTATGATATTTACATATGGACAGTGCACTCAATAGGAGAATGGGAGTAAACTACAATAACAGTTACAATAAAAATATTAAGAAATAAGTTATGAATGTGTAAAGTGACTGTGCATGGATGTACAAGTTGACAGTATATGGAGGTAGAATTGCATTATGGATAATAATATATAGCATAAGGTGACTGTAAATAAAAACAAATAAAACAAATAGAACTGAGCTTCCTCAAGGAAATGGTTAAACACCCATAAAATCAGAACTGACTGTTTTAGTATTATATTTTGTAATTTGTATGTACTTTAACATTAGTGTTTTTCAGGTACTGACCAGATAATCAGCTATTTAATTCTAAACAGAACATGTGATAATGCACTATAATGTGTTACAAGAGACAATATTATGTACATATAACTGACTTTAAGTGATTTGTTTCACTATAATGAAAAAGCTGCCTTAACCTAAATAGATCATAAAAATACATAAATAAACCTTCTGGTTTTTAATATTAACTTTATTATTAATCTAATATTATTTATATTCCACACCGTGTCAATGCACCTAATTAAAAATGTTTTCTCCCATGTTTTTTTATCATCGTGTTAAAAGTTCCATTAGTTTGTCTGCATATTAACCCATTCGTGCATGTCGCATGTAAAAAAAAAATCGCTTTAGCATATACAACAATATGAATATTCATATTTGTGCAGACTGAGAGTTGATGAAGGCAGACAGGGAGGAAACTTGATTTATGTGAGTTATCAATCATAAATTAGAAACCAGCATAAACATTTTTATTAAAATGAAAGTGTGCACAAAGCTGAGAGTTCTGGGGGTAAAATATTATTGATGATGGGGTAATTTGTCTCATAAGTTTGACATAAGAATATCTGTTCCACTCGGCAGGCACTCCAGTGCAATCTTCATACGTTTATTAATCGTTTGCTCAGAGTGAGCTTCATTTTCACACCTGATTTAACTGCTGTGATTTGAGAACGGGAAGCCTTTCAGCCTAAACTGAAAACCATGCACAGCTGCATTCTTACTGCGCAATTTCCACATTGTAGATTAAGCTGAAGACCAGTGAGTTAAAAGGCAGGAAATAGAAATAATAATTTCTATGTATAATAATAATTTGGAAAACAGAGCAATGCAGCTGGTGAAAACCATACATGAATGAATACATACATACATATAGTGGCCCCAAGAAGGATTTGCACACTTTAAGCATTGGCATAATTTACCTGCTTTAGGTATCTTCGTTAAAATTGTCATCATTATATTAACTATGTGCTTAGAATACTAAATATATATCATTAGTGCTATTAAAATATAGAACTATACTATTTTGAGACACCACCAAGATTCTCAGATATACTTTAGTAAATCTATATAGTAAAGTACATTCCTAGCATTGTGTTGATGGACAAACAGATTGTGACGAGCGCTGAGCTAAAATCAAGGTGAGGTTTATTTAACAGAGTTGTGGTCAGACACAGCAGCAACAAGAGCAAAGCGGACATAACGAAAAGGGTAAGGCGGAGACAAGGTCAGTAAACAGGCAAGAGTCAAAACCAGGCAAACAGTCAGATCAGCAAAGGTACCAAAAGGGCAAAGACAAAAGAGTAAACAGAGAATCAGAAAGAAGTCAAAAACCAGATCAGCAAACAAGATGAGTAACAGAGGGAAACGCTCAGTACTCAACAGACTTCGCGATGAGCCGGTGTGAGAGAGGAGTGTTTGTACAAACAGACTAGATGAGAATCAGGTGTGTGTGATGTGGGGAGGAGGATCTGGAAAACGGAACGGGATTGGAGGATTGTGGACACGTGACAGTGACGTCATCGGGTGGTGGGTTATGGGAAATGGAGTCCGGGAGATCGGAGGTGAGAGGAGAACCAGCAGGTGTGACAAGTACAGTAAAATATACTTACATTTTACCTGGAAAGTATATCTATATTAAGTGCACTGAAGTTCTACTAAGGTAAAATGTGCTATTTGTAATATGTAGATATTGCATTTGTACTCGGCACACAAAAAATAATGTGCTTGATATGTACTTGCTGATAATAGTAAGTTTCTAGCACATTAAAAAACTGAATTTTAACCCGGAAAGTATATCTATATTAGGTACACTGAAGTTCTACTGAGGTAAACTTTACTTGCATTTATTATTGATAGGATATTGATGGGAACCTCAAAGTCTGCAACTGCTTCCTTGCGGGGCTGTCACCAGTGTGCAAAATACCCCCTGGGATTCAGGGGATACCATGTTGGCTGACTACGCCAGCCTTGGTTGGCTGCTAATTCACTTGCCATAGCAGCCCTGATGCTGGGCTCAGTGGCATTGAATGTTTCATGCTTTTCAGGGGCAGTTGTCGGCTGGAGGTTAGGGTGCCAGCCTTGTGACCAGAAGTTTATTGGTTTTTTGATTCCCTGACCAGACAGGACATGACTGAAGTGCCCTTGAGCAAGGCTCATAACCCCAACTGCTCGCCAGTTGCCTTGGATAGAGCTTACTGATGGGACCAGAAGCTTAGAAGAGTTCAAGGGCATTTTGGATCAAGTCTGCAGAAGAAAAAATATCTCAAGCAGACGAGTAGAATACTTTACCGAAAAGAAACCTTCCTGAAATATGGTCTCACTATATATACCCCTGCTCCCTTGCCCCCAAGCCCAGATTCTTTCCGAAGGCTATAAAATTACTGGGCACAAATACAGCACAAATTATGCACCATAACAAAGTTTATTATGAGGAAGATGGTTAGAAAATAGTCTTCCTGAAAACCCACTACACACTCGTAAGCCACCTGGCTTTACAGTGCATCCAGTAAGAACTGCAAACCGTTTTATTTGTGAGAAATTTCCACATCAGCCCCATAAATATCTTCACAATAAAGCATCCTGTCAGGACAGCCGAGAAGATCTACACCCTTGTACCTCCCCAGATAACTCGCAATTCATAAGCCCCAAGCATACAAAATGCCTACACTAATGCATACACAATAAGCCCTTCACAATAACCTCCTGCTGTTCTCTCACTCCAACCCTCTTCGAACAAAGAGTTTGCATCACTCTGATAGCAAACGCTGAAGCCAAATGGCTATATTAACTCAATCGATCAGCATCATACTTTAAATTAGCCATAAAATCTTCAACCCAGTTTAACTTGCTTCTCAGGAAGGCCAACAATACCAGATTCCAAACTCTTGTCCCGAAATAGTGGAGTAGAGGTGCTACAGCCCTATCGGTCCCAGAGCATATCACCCCCCACCCCCTTAACTCTTAATTCCTCACACCCCGGAAGCTCACCCTTTCTCCTACCACATGCAAAGCTACTGCCCATCCTGTGCACCCTGATGCTACTGCTTCATCTGCTTTTGGGTGCCGCTGCCTGCCTGCGTTGCTGGCCAGTTTACCTACAATGGAGCTTCTCACTGTCCGTCATCCGGCTGAGCCATCCAGTGATGCTGTGACTCAATCACAGACTAATCAGACATTCCTTCCTCCGCCTCACAAAACACTGAATGCTTCTTTTATCGTTCTAATAGACTATGATTGTAGTCCTCTAGCAGCAGTTGATGTTCATAGTTTCTACTGTTATAAACTACTTTCACTGGTTTCACTGGTAACAATGAGTTTCATTCAGACTTTCAGGTCTGCTTCTCATTGTAACTCTAACGGTTATCGGTTATTATATATTCAATACTGCATAGAATCGTAAATTCCTATCCTTCTTTTTGTGCATGTTTTACCACCAGGTGTGACCCAGAGGAGGATGAGTCTCCCTTTTGAATCTTGGTTCCTCTTGATGAGGAGGGATGTAGAGGAAGTTTTACACCTTGAAGTCTTTTGCATGTTGAGCAGGTGGTAGTTGAGTAGGCAGACTTATAACATGTATACATACACTCATATTCAAAGGAATAGCTTCACCCAGAAGGATTCAACCAACAGCAATGAAACTTGGTGGGTAGGTTTGCCATCGTGAGACATGCAAATGGTTTTCTGCTCGGCCGTGCGTGTGACGTTAGCAAGGACACGCCTTATCGCTGTACCTGACTGACCCAACAGCCACGATTGCGGACATTCAGTGAGCAGTGATGCCCTCCATGAGTCATCCTGTTAGTGCCAGCACCATTGGCTGGCAGCTGAACAACGCAGGACTACATGCACACAAACCGTTTCAACAACTGCCCTTAACACCACGTCAACCAAAGACTCCAGTGGTGTCATGCCACACTGTCATGGAGTGACTCAGAATGGCAGCGGGTCATCTTCAGTGACACATGTCACACGTCCAGAAGGCCTGTTGTCACTCCACCTCCAACCCTACTGCGAAATCTGCAGGAACTGTGTGAGAATATTCAAGCTGCATGGGACGGATTATCACAGGACACCATTAGGAACCTCTACAACTCCAAACATGCAAACATGGAGGCCCGACACCATACTGAGAGACCCTACTTCTGTATGTGTAGCTCAATAAATATCGCTCATATTATTCTAAATGTATCATCATTTATTGTTCCTGGTAATCTTTATCTTCCTTCCCAATAGCACTGCAATCAGACACTTCCTTCAGGCATTTTATTCCAAGCTTTTGAACGCTAACCCGTATACAGATTTCATTGTATTGCACATATTCTCATCGCATTAAATGTGCAAGCAGACCGGTTCCACATCAGCAAAGGATCACATTATCTGTTCAAACTGAATGCAGAACAAGAGAAGCAGCACTGGAGGAGGATGATCAAGGATTCAGGAGTTATGGAAGAAACATCAATAACAAGCGATATGCGGATGATACAACTCTCTGGAAGACCTGAAGGTCATATAAGGAAAGTTAAAGAACAGAGTGAAAAGATGAGATTTCAGGTCAGTTTGAAGAAAACTAAGGTTATGACAACAGGAACGAACGGTAATGCTATCTTTCACGTCTTTCATGATGTTCTCTATGTCTAATTAGTCAATCAGAGTGCCATGAACTAGACAAGTGTCTGGATGTAGGCCACATCAATGTTCAGACACTCTTGCATCAAAGAATTGTGCAGTTGGGCCAGATTTGGTGGATGCCTTCCCTGGCACAATTCCGAGGAGAATTCCCTGTAGACTGGGATTTTAGCCACTGCTGGTAGACCCGTATGACCGTACGCTTCCATACACCTGCAGATTCAGCTACTTCCTTCACACTATGGTCTTTGGCACGCCCAAATGCAGTCACTCCTTTTAGCCAATCATTAACATCTGCTTTGGAGCCATTTTCAACACATGGAACGAGACATTCCCTGCACTGTACCACCTCTTCTCAATCTATGGATCCCGTCACTCACACCCTGCAGGGATTTATAACCCTATCATCCTCGTGCAGCGCCATCTGCAGGAGCTGGAAGTTACTACCACCTTAAACACACGAGGTGACTCTTTTTTTTTTGTCCAGTGAGTTCATTTTGTAGCTGCTGTGATTAGCGCTTAGCTGTTAGCATTTTGGTAACGTGTTTGTAGCGCAGCTTCGTGTTGTAGCGCTGCTGTTAAATTCTGAGTGAATATTATTATGGTATATGTGATATGTGGCTTATTGCTCCACCTGACAGCTGCAACAGCAGCCTCCACTGTTCTGTTCACCATGTATATGTACACAGTATGTCGACCAAAGAGCAGAGAAAGGTGGAAAAATAGACAAAAAGTGAACAAACAAATGGACCTTCAACCAAATCAAGATTCACCTCTCACAAGATGTGACAATCAGAGGGCTCATGAGCCACTGTGCATTTGGTTGCCAGTTGGATTCCACTTGGTGGTACTTGAGAATAATTGCACATATTTAATTGCGTTGGGTTTCTGATATCACAGGATATCACCTATATACACTACCAGTCAAAAATTTGGATCACTGAGTGATGGAAAAGCAGCCAACAAGTGCTCAGCACCTTTGGTAACTCCTTCAAGACTCACAATTCCAAGTAACTACCTCATGAAGCTGAAGCTCCTAATGGTGTCCTGTGATAATCCATCCCATGCAGCCTGAATATCCTCACACAGTTCCTGCAGTTTGTGCGGTAGGGGTGGAGGTGGAGTGACAAGGCTTTCTGTACGTGTGATGCATGACAATTAACCTCTCTTCTTGGCGCTGACCACGGTGCCTCCACACACGGATTCGTTGGTCGTCTCCACCATGACAAAAGCAGGACTCGTCACTGATCACTCCATGACAATCTGGGCCAACACTGTAGCAGTCTTTGGCAATGGTGACGAAGGGCAGTCATCGCAACGGTCTGCGTGCATGTAGTCCTGTGTCGTGCAGCCGCCTGCCAATAGTGCTGTCACTAACAGGATGAGTCAAAGAGAGCATCACTGCTTGCTGAATGTCTGTAATTGTAACTGTTGGATCAGTCAGGTACAGTGCATGTCTCATGATGTCAAACCTACCCACCAAGTTTTATTTGGGCTATTTGGGCAACTGCATTTTTGATGATGAGTATATAAAACATATTCTGGTTTCTTTAACACATTTGTTTTGTTTACTGCATAACTCCATATGTGTTCCTTCATAGTTTGACGTCTTCAATATTGATCTACTATGAACGAACCGTTGAATGAGAAGGTTCAGACTTTTGACTGGTACTGTATTATTGGCTGCAGATTTAGCTTTGTAGGGGAGTAGAGGGCTTCTGTACTGCAAAGTCACATTACAGGTGTTGATGGCTCCACTTAGGTAGAACTGATATTCATCAATGTTCAGTTTAGAGCAGCAGCCTTTTTATTTTCCAGTGGCAGAACTCTCTTCGTCATCTAAAAGCTGTTTACACATGCTCCACAACCTTGGAAAAGCTCTGAAAGACCAGTATTGACAAATCACCCTGTTTCCCACCGCCTCAGCTTATATGCCTATCCATCAGAACTCTCTCAGCACTTGCACGTCCATCAGACCACAGCACAACGAAGAAGAAGAATCCCTCGGCATGGCGCGCGACTGAAATGGTGGAACATTTCTCCAAATTTCCAAGGTGCTGGAGTGAATTGTGTGCAATTTCGCCTAATGATAAAATGCTATGTGTGTGTATGGAAGCAAGGTCACAACAACATCACTTCAGGTCCTCACAGATAGGCAGGTTTTAGCTGCGTGTGGTTTGTGTGGGTGTGTCCCAGTGGCACTTCACCGGCAAATTGGAGACATACTTCATGCAATTAAGCCTCGGACGCACGGAGCGAAGGTAATTGAATAAAATGGAAATTGAGTTCTGCATTCTCTCCGTGGAGAACCGCAAACTGCGGGAAAGAACAGAGGAAGATGGGGAAGGAAAATACAGTAATGAAGGTTTAATTCCAATGTCTGGGGTCTGGAATCCCATTGAGAACGTTACAGGTGAAAGGGAAAGGCTCGGAGCAGCAGCTTTCCAAGAGAATTTAATGACATTGTCAAAGTGATCTCATACAATACCTCAGATAGAGATGAGGGTTAGAGAACCAGCCTTGTGACCGGAGGGTCATTGGTTTGATCCATAGATAGGGCTGCCCACAACTCCAGGCAAGTGTGCTTACTGCTACCTAGTTTATGTGTGGGTGTTTCACTTCATAGAGGGGTTAAATGCAGAACACAAATTCCTCTGTGTGCTAGCACAAAACATATTTCTTAGTTTTGTGTTTAGTCTGCTGTAATACTTCTCGTGTGAATCGGCTCGTCAGGTAACTATTAAGCCCGTTGTGAGCTGAGAAAATGGTTGAACACGTTCTCACTGCCACTTTTCACCCTCTTTTAGCTTCCAGTGAGTGGTGGTTCTCTGTAAAGAGGCTCAGGTTCTTCTTTACTGTCCTATCTCTGCTTTCCCAACCCTGCGACTGTAGAGAGGAGCTTTAGATTGCATTGCTACAGTACATATTGCTGTCCCGTATGCATTCTAATGAAGGGAGAACAGTGGTGGAGATTTGAGTCCCAGTCATTTTGCCATCAGAATATACAAGAACCTGGCATGTATAACAGTGTTTTAAATGACTCTTCAATAGCTATGGAAATAGAAACTGAAACTGAGGAGCGGAGACACTCTGATAAACAGCAGGAGATGCTCTCACAATATTCATAATTTACAGTTTATCACACTTTAGATTTGACCTTTTTACATTGGTAACAGTAGCTTTCTGGATAGCTAACTTGGGAGTTTTGACATAATTTGGTTGCATGTTTAGGCTTCGGCTGTGCTCTCAGAGTTGGTTGACATCGCAACTGATTGCTGACCTGGATCAAATAGTTTAAAATTTCCTAATTTGAGATAAGATGCTGTAAGAGAAGATAACATTCCTAATCCTAATCTTGCCCAAGGTCAGTTTTTACACCAAGAGAACCAGCTGCATTTATTTATTTTTTTTCAGGCTTGAGGCTTCAAAGCCAACTTGGTGCACAAAGTGCCAGGTTGCAGGCTCTGTTTCATTGGTTTAAATATCCCCAAATAAGTCGAATGTTTTTGTCCTGAACACTTCCACGTTTTACTGCACTGCGAGGGGCGTGTTGAGCATCAACACATCACTATGAAAGCATCTGTGTTTTAGTTAGCTAGAATTTGCATCCCTTTCAGTCATTCATCTTCCGAGGTGCTTTTTCCTTCTGGGTCGTGGGGGTTGCTGGAGCCCATCCCAGTGCTCACTGGGTAGAAGGCAGGAAACACCCTGGACAGGCCACCAGCCCATCACAGGGCAGACACCCAGACATATACATTCACACACTCACTCACACCTAGGGGGACAATTTAGCATTTCCAGATGTCTTTGGACTAGGGTGGCCACTTTCATAACCCCAAAAAAGGAGGACATCCGACCCCCAAAAGGAGGACATCGTAAAGGTGGGGTCGGGCATGATACTAGAACAGAATTAAAATCATAACCTATATAACACATAAATTATGCTTTACTCACCTAACCGGGTGGAATGGTTGACATTCATGAGTCAGACGGGAGCTTATTAATTGACTAGAATTTAGAGGGCTGACCTGCGGTTAGCTGGTAGGTGAGTCACATTGTCACATGACCTTGTTAAACCAATGAAATGCAAGGCATGTCTTTGGACACAGACGTGAGCACACGTGGCACACATAATATTGTTTGAGTGAACATTTTAAATAGTTCATCCCGAAAAGAGGACTAACAGTTGTCCGTCCAGGAATTGTGCCGGATGGAGGACTGGAAGTTGATAGTCTGGACATGTGGCCACCCTACTTTGGGAGGAAACTGGAGTACACGAGGAGAACATGCAGACTCCACACAGAAAGGGGCCCAGATGCCCAGCCGGGAATCAAACCGAGGCCTTTCTTGCTGTGAGACAACAGCGCTACCCACTGTGCCACCCAGAATTAGCTTCTCGAATAGCAATATCACTATAAAATGTTGTATGAAATGTTGTATAAAATGTTGTTTGAATAAACTGTAAGTAGAACAATGAAGTCTAGGTGTAGTCACCTGCGCCTGTGTGTTACTGCAGATGGCTTCTTCTCCAGATTCACCCGCACCTGATCTAGGACTCATTAGGACCCCCATATAACCCTTTGTGTGCTGTACATGTTTGCAAAGTCTCTGTGGTGCTAACCAGAGCTCTAGAAGTTCTACTCCTGCTTTTGTGTTTTGGCTTTTGAAATCATGGATTTGTGTCTGGTGCTGCCTGGCTGTGTTTTGACCCCTGCCTGCTTTGACTATGATTCTTGGACAACCCTTAATTAAACCACTCTGGGCCCGCAACCTGCCTCAGTCCTCTCGTCCCAGAAAGTATCCTGCCAAATCTCAGTGTATGCTCCGTGATCATTTACAGCTGATTCCCACTAGGAAGTTTGCAAATTTGACATTGTAATATCTGCAGCTGTTCCAGCTTTCACCTAGCTGCCATCATGTCATGATAAAAGTTGCTTTATGCAGTTTGACGGTGGAAATAAACAAACATCCTGTTTTTTTTAACATTTTCAGTGGTGATTTGCTCAGGACGTGCTGGCATCGCTACCTCCCACCCTCCACAGCAGAGACACTGCACCTCGGTTTGGCATCACCTGCCATTGGCCCCAAGTACATCACCAAGTTGCTCACATACGAGGTGTCGCAGGTATGTCCAGAGGGTCACCAACTGATACATTTCTTCATGGGTGTCTGTACACAGTCTGCTCTGCAGGAGTTGGACGTCTACAGACACATACAGAAATCCAGGTATTTATTATCGGCTTCTGTGAAAGAGGCTCCACAGAGTGCTTAGTGTTGGTCAAGGTAAAAGAGGGTCAGAGTTATTCTGCTTAACCAAGCTCTTTATTTACTGTTTCTGTGAGGGTTTCTGTACGAGCTGGGAGATTCATCATGCGGAGTTGAGGCTGCAGAGCTCTGAGCTGTAAGCTTCAGCGTTGTGATGAATTATTGCATGCCTAAAAACATGCACTCATTCATGTCTTTGTCGCATCCTGTTTACATTGCTGTAAGGCAATTCTCACTGGCCTCACAAATCACTTACTAGATTCCAGCATGGCCAAAATGCAGCTGCCCTGGTGATCACTCATACTGAGGGGTCAGAACATCACTCCGGTCCTCAGCAGAGTCCACTGGCTGCCTGTTAGTTTTGGGTTACTTTATTCTTTTACATATGTGTACACCCGGTGCTCTTAGCCCTCAGTATTTGGCAGAACTGCTCCTCCCATTGATCTCTGCTCGTACCCTGAGGTCTGCCGGATCTGCTCTGTTTAGCAGCAGGAAAAATGCTCACTGCAAAAACTGTAGTGGCAGTATTTCAAGGCGAGGCATAGCAATGTAAATGACTTGAGTTGTATGGTGTGAATGTTCAGTATATGAACAAAACCCCCCTATATCTCCAAAATGATACTTTTAATGCAAGTCAGTGCAGCCAGATGTGTGGGTATATATGCAATTTCCCGCTCGGCCACACGTGTGATGTAAGCAAGGACACGCCTTATCGCTGTACCTGACTGACCCAACAGTCACGATTGTGGACATTCAGTGAGCAGTGATGCCCTCCATGAGTCATCCTGTTAGTGCCAGCACCATTGGCAGACGGCTGCATGATGCAGGACTACATGCATGCTGACTCTTACAACGACTGACCTTAACACCACGTCAACGCCACTAAAGACTGCAATGGTGTCGTACCCAACTGTCATGGAGTGACCCAGAATGGGCAGCGGGTCATCTTCAGTGACAAGTCCCCCACGAGTCTTGGTGGAGATGACCAACGTATCCATGTGTGGAGGCACACGTCACATGTCCAGAAGGCCTGGTGTCACTCTACCTCCACCCCTACTGCACCATCTGCAGGAACTGTGTGAGAATATTCAAGCTGC
Source organism: Semaprochilodus insignis (assembly GCA_034552555.1). Lineage (NCBI taxonomy): Eukaryota > Metazoa > Chordata > Actinopteri > Characiformes > Prochilodontidae > Semaprochilodus > Semaprochilodus insignis. Next base: position 37,469,678 of record CM067476.1, read on the forward strand.
ATGGGATGGATTATCACAGGACACCATTAGGAACCTCTACACCACCATGCCGAGACGTCTGGCATGTCGCGTTAGTAAACATCATGGCCCGATGCCATACTGAGAGACCCTACTTCTGTATGTGTAGCTCAATAAATATTGATCATATCAGTCTAAATTTATCATTTATTGTTCCTGGTAGTCTTTATCTTCCTTCCCAATAGCACTGCAATCCCACACTTCCTTCTGGGTGCAGCTATTGTTTTGATGATGAGTGTATGTACATGCACACACATTGTGTTTTTTTATTTTTTTATTTTAGATATGTTCTGAAGTATTTAAACCCAAGACATTAATAGATATAGCAATAAGTTAGCAATAACCACTAGACTAAACCCTAACATCTAAACTTACACAAAACCCTAACCTCCACTTTTACACCACACCCTAACCGCTTCACTTACACTAAACCTTAACCCCAACATCTACATTTACACTACACCTTAACCCTTACCAAAACATCACTGTACTCCTTCTGTAAGTTCTAGATGAATGCGCAGTCTAAGCAGGTTTTGGTTAGCTGTTAGGTAGCCTGTATACAAACTAACAAATATGTTATGGTCCTTTGCAAGCTTCAGATGTCCGTGTTTAATCAGGAACAGCCAAAAATGCTCATGTGCACCACCGTTAGCTTAGTGTTAACATACAGTTAGAGGTTCCATAGGGGAGCTTTGGTGGAGAACAATGCAGAGAACACTATTAAAGGTTGCTTTTGAGCAGGCAGTGTTGATGTAGCAGGAATTACAGTGATACCATGCGGATGCATTGTGGAGGTTTTGAGAAGGTCTGGAACCACAATGGAACACTTTTCACTCTTATATGACAGCGGCCTCAAGTTTTGTCCAGAAAGCGGAATCCCATCTCATAACCCTTTTATCAATCTCAGAATATCACATCTTCCTGATTTACGCCATAGAAGTAGCAAATTTCAAACAGCGATTATATTCTGATGTTTGTTTCTGTAATTAATTCATTGTTTACTCCGTTTTTCCCCTCAATCTTATTTATTTACTGCATTTCAATCATAGAATTCATTTTCCACCTCGTTGAAGATATGCGGCGAAGTGCGCTCCCACTGTTCTAACAGTAACACTGCAACTCCAGTCTAACTGAGGTAATATTCCTAAACACTTCCCATACGAAAGCTAATTTTCCAGCATCTCTTCCAGCAACACCAGCCAAAACATGATCACCATAAGCTAAACAGTAAACAGTACGAGCGCCTTGGGCCATCCTTATTTCTGCAAACATAGTCCTAATGTAATTTAGAGTTGGCTCAATGGCTACAGTGTAAATCATGTTTGATTATGAACAGACCGGCCTAATTCCTCTCTACACTAAACACTATGTGCATTTGGCAAAGCACTCCTGATCCAGAACTTCTAACCAGCAGGGCTTGCATGGTAAACACATATGAATCTACATCACTTAATTACCAGGCAGCATCAGAGAAAAGAAAGCTCTGAACTTCACCACTGAGCTTTACTGGATGTAAAAGGAGCATCCAGGAATGACCTAGACCTGAAAATGTTCCTCAGCCAGGGATTGCAAGGTGTTTCACGTACACCTACAGTGTTTAATACCATGAAAAGCTCCAGGAATCTGGAAAAGTCTCTGTGTGTAAAGAAAAAAGCCGTAAACAACAAATGAACACCTGTGACCTTTAACCCTGTAAGACGGCATTGCTTTAAAAGCCACTAGGGTAAATAATTATTAATTCATTTTATTTTTTATATAAAATAAATTCATTTTATATGAATTATCAATTCATAAATTACTTATTTTTTAAGTCATGTTTGTTGTTTGTCACTCCAAAGGATTTTGTCTTCATCTTCACTTTTGATGTTACTTTATCCTTTTGTTCCCGTAAAGCCAGTGGTGGACAAAGTACACAATCCATGTAGTTGAGTTAAAGTAGAGCTCCACAAGGTAAAATACTCCTCCAGTGCCAGTAGAAGTTCCTCCCTTTAGACCGCCACTGGAGTAACAGTACTGAAGTATTTACCTTCAAATGTACTTAAGTATGGAGAGTAACAGTAGTATGATTTATTATGGCTCTAATGTCCTATTATAATTTCTGGAACAAGACTCTTAATCAGCTCAGTGTAGGTGGAGAGACTCTAGTGTCTCTCAGTCCACCAGTCTTTAATAGAAGCTCATTAATTAGTCTGACACTGATGTCTATTCAAATGATCATAAGCACAGAACACTGAGGGAGAACAGGTTCTATTAGCTAGAACCATAAAATAACTTTTTGCAAACAAGTTCAAGGCTTTTATTGTCATATCAGCTCTGTACAAGTACACAGTGAGATGAAATTACGTGTTTTCCAGGCCACGTGGAACAAAACGAGAACAAAAAACAATACAGTACAGACAAAACAATACAGTCAATACAGTACAGGACAGACTGCAGAAAGTGCAACGTGCAAGGCAGTACAATAAATACAATAAATATGACTCAATTCTGAGTAGAGGTAATGAGTAATGAGTAATGAGTGTAAGGTGCATAGATATTTAACAGGTAGGTATTGGTAATAAGGTGCATAGAAATTGAAGATGCTGTGACGTTATATGTAGACAGCATACAACGCGCATGAAACATGAAACACAGCACTGAGGTAGTAAAGGAATGTATAAATAAGATAAATATGATGCAGACAGATTTAAGATGCTATGGGTGGGGGGGTTTAGTTCAGTCTCTGGTGTTTAAAAGTCTGACTGCTTGTGGGACAAAGCTATTGCAGAACCGTGCAGTGACAGCACGGATGCTCCTGTACCTTCTGCCAGACGGCAGCAGTGAAAAAAGTCCGTGTGAGGGATGAGTGGGGTCCTTCACAATGCTGATGGCCTTACGGGTGCAGCGTGTGGTGTGAATGACTGTGACAGAGGGGAGAGAGACCCCTATGATCTTCTCAGCTGTTCTCACTATTCGCTGTAGGGTCTTGCGGTCTGAGGCATTGCAATTCCCAAACCAGGCAATGATGCAGCTGCTCAGGATGCTCTCCACAGTCCCTCTGTAGAACATGGTGAGGATTGGAGGAGGAAGATGAGCTTTCCTCAGTCCTCAGTAGAGGCGCTGCTGGGCTTTGTTGTCTATGGAGCTGGTGTTGAGGGACCACGTGAGGTTCTCTGTGATGTGGACGCCGACAAACTTTGTGCTCTGGACAATTTCCACAACAGAGCCATTGATGTTCAGGGGGGCGTGGTCGCCTCGCACTCTTCTGAAGTTAACAACCATCTCTTTAGTTTTGTCAACATTCAGAGACAAGTTGTTGGTTCTGCACCAGTTAGCCGCTGCACCTCCTCTCTGTATGCTGTCTCGTTGTTCTTTGTGATGAGCACAACTGACGTATCATCTGCGAATTTCACGATGTGATTTGAATTGTACTTCGCAGCACAGTCGTGAGTCAGCAGAGTGAACAGCAGTGGGCTTAACACACAGCCCTGGGGGGCACCGGTACTCAGTATGGTGGTACTGGAGGTGTTGTTACCCATCCTGACTGATTGTGGCCTGTCAGTCAGGAAATCCAGGACCCAGTTACAGAGGGAGGCGTTCAGGCCCAGCACGCTTAGTTTTCCATTCAGGTGCTGAGGGATGATGGTGTTGAATGCTGAACTGAAGTCTATGAACAGCATTCTGAGTTTTTGTTTAAGATTTATTTGCAAATTAGTTACAAGATTAAGTGTAATAAAAACTTCAAAACTTTAAACAGGCTCACAAATGAGTTTGCCTTTACCATATTGCATCTGTAGGTATTTGTTCATAAACATAAACTAGCCAAAACTAATTTACTATAAAAGGAAACAGTGTTTGTATACGTTCAGACACTTGCCAGCCATGATTGCATGTGTACATATTTCTATGTTGTGGTCTATTTACCCACAAAGTCAGGAACATTATGTTTGATCTGTTCACTGATGCTTTGATGTGTGATAGTCAGCCAGTGTTTTCATTAACCCTATCCGGCTTTACCTGCCTTCCTCCCGGTGGTCCTGGATGTAGTCCAGACCTGAAATGGCCATTTCCATGGATGCTAAGAATCCATGAATAAGCTTGTTACGTTTTGACATGTCCAAAATGGAAACACTTCAGTACAGATACACAAAAAAACTACTTAAGTACAGTAACCAATTACATTTACTTCATACTGTCCACCACTGCGTAAAGCATGTGGATGTCTCTCTATGTAAGGAATGTGCTGTGTTAATAAGCTTGCCTTTGCCATGCATACGACATATGATGAAGTATGATGAAGTTACATATGTCCTCTAACAAGAGAGTGCACCGTGATGGAGTTTCTTTCTGTGCTACTTTCAAATGAACTGTCCCCTCCTAGCCCTTATAATCAGGATCAGATTTGAATTATGAACTGTCTGAGCACCTGCGGTACGTACCTGGCTGCAGGGCGTCCGTATTGTATTTCTTTCTCAGAGTAATGCACTCGGGTTTATCCTTTAATTACATTGAGGAACAACCCAATTACCTGACTCGCAGCTGCAGGCCGTCTCTTTATGAATGTAGTTAATTTCCTCTCGCCCAAACACACCTTCTGCTTCAGTGCTCATAAATAAACATCTGGCGTATGGAAGTGAATTTTTCTGCGGAACATTGTGAAGCTAATTAACAGGAAGATTTGAAGGTATAGAATTTCGGAGGAGCGTGAAAAGCTGCACTTAACATACAGGCTGGCGCTCTGACCGGAGACCTTCTGTGGATGATATATGAAGAAGAGGAACGTCTGTGCATCTCATCATATCTCTCGAGGTTCGTCTGCCTCGTTAACACCCCTGAGCTGTGTACTATGACATGTGCAATGTAGATTGTGAATATCATAAACTAGACACCGCAGGGTATTTTGTGTATGTTTTATTTAATAATTCAAGTTGAAATGATAATAATAATAATATACTGTAACTTAAAAAAGCATTTCATGAAGTAAGTGCAGAGTGGTTGTGCAGCTTGTGCTTGTTATTGGCTGGTTCCTAAGGTGTTGCTAATAATGAATGGGACTCTATGGGAGGAACGAGGGATGAATCAACAACACTTGGAGGATGGTGGGTCAATATGGTTGTGGATTAGAGTGTGGGGATCTGCCCTGAGTGAGTACATCCAGTTTGGTGACTCTCAGGTAAAGGAAACAGTAGAGTTTGAATTGGAAAACGAATGGGACCATATGGGAGGAACGAGTGATGGAGAAAAAAAGACAAACAGACGAGTGCGGGTCGAACCAACATTGAATTTGTGCTCAGGCCCGGCCTCTGTCGGTCAAGCAGAAGTACAGTAAATGAGCGTGCACTTTTCACCCCCTTTTTTCTTAATGGGAAAAAAAAATTGGAATTTGACAAGGTTTTACTGAAAACCAAAAGTTGGATCAACAAGCTGTATACAAGCACACCATTCCTAATCAGACTGAACATTCTGGAGTTGGAATGGTGTCAATATCTTGGAAACTGCAGGACTAGTTAGTGGACAAACAATATATTGACGAATAAGAAGAAGAACTAGAAAAGTGCATGCTCTGAGGCAAAAGCAGAGTGATTGCGCAACTTAATTGGTTCCCACTTCCTGCTAAGCTGTTGCTAGGTTATGGGAGGAACAAGGGATGAATAAATGACACAGAGATGAGTGCAGGCCAATATGGCTGTGGATTAGAGTTTGTGGATCTGCCCTGAGTGAGTACATGCAGTTTGGTGGCGGTAGGTTAAAAGATACAATAGGGTTTGAGTGGGGCCAAAAATGAATAGGACTCTATTAGGGTGAAGAGGGATGGAAAAGAAAAGACAAACAGACGAGTGGAATTTGTGCTTGGGGGTCTAGCCTGAGATGTGCAGTTCCTCTCAGTCAACCAGAAGGACAGTATATCCCATTCATTCTTAATGGGAAGAAATTCCAGAAAAATCTGTTGGTATGTGGAAATTGTGCATCCGATCCAAAAGCTGGATACAAGCACACTATTCCCAATCAAACATTTTGGAGTTGGAACAGTGTTGATATCTCGGAAACTGTGAGATCAGTTAATGGACAAAAAGTGTGCATGAAGAAGGAGAAGAAGAAGGAGAAGAAGAAGAATATACTGTCAAATATCAATATATTGCGCAATGCGGAACCATAATGAACCAGATGACAATAGTCACTAAATCACTAATGATTTATATAGGAAGTTATTATCAAGTTATTGGTCTCTGGACTCAATCACTACTTGAATGACACAACTGTCTGCCTGTTCATGTAATAATTTTAATTTTCATTTTAATGTTCTACAGCTTTATCTGTCATTATAGAACCATCTACGGCTGCGTTCATCATTCTAGCCACATAGGGAATGCCCTGCTCCTCTCAGTGTCCTGCTAATGACGAGCACATTTCTATCCCCAGCAAAATTGGCTTGATATCATTGAAACCATTCGTTCCAAGCTTTTTAATTGGTGCTGGTCCTCCACATTCCAACATGCAAGACTGCTTTCTGTAATAAGAGGCTTTCTTTAATCAGAGGCATTAAACTTTGCTCAACAGTTCAGACTTACTCAACAGTCCACTGATAATAACTGCAGTCTGAAGCCTCCAGGTTGGTCCATCTGTTCTGCGGCTTTATTCATTAATGCTACTGACAGAGTCCTGACAGTAGGAAACATATGGCAGCTACGCTAAATGTGCTAAATGTCAAGCATCCAACACTGAACTGGCCATAAGGCTCTTCTTCTGAAAGGAGGAGGATACGATTCCAGCACTGAGCAATTAAACAATGAACATGTTCTCGTGCCGAGACCCACTTGAAATTAACCGAGCATATGTTCTAGATTTGAACTTAATGACTTTGGATTTAGCAGAGCTAATTAGCATCATAGTGCATAATCCACTTGATTTATCCAAGATTACATGCATCGTGATCTGGACATTGTTTATTCTGGATACATCAGAGAGAGAGAGTAGGTGAGAGTCTGAAAGGAACAATGGAATTAAGAAGGACACGTTTTAACATATATCTATTTTGTACAAGGCCAAAATGAAGCACGTCCCTTATCGACGGAAGGTATTGATTCAGTCACGCTTTCATATTGACGGTGTGTAGAAAGCGTGGAGTTGTAAACCAGTTTAAATTAGACCAGAAGAGACTGAGAATAGATTTTCCTGCTACATGTTAGAGAAACGTCCAGGCTAAGAGCAATCAGATAAAATACCAGATTCGGATCACTTTGGCTTTCAATAAGCTGGAATGACTAAATGAATAAAACCACCACACATGATATAAACTACAACAGAAAATCCACTTTTTGTTCTATATTTCTATATTTCTATAAGTCAGGTGTTAAGAGTCATTCAGAGTGTGAAGTGGTTCAGAGGTTCTTTACACTGGTGGTGGGGAACCAGGGGTCACCATGTCTGCAACACATATGTGTCTTAGTTGCCATATGTTTCCTACTGTCAGGACTCTGTCAGGAGCATTAATGAATAAAGCCACAGAACAGATGGACCAACCTGGAGGCTTCAGAGTGCAGTTATTATCAGTGGACTGCTGAAAAAGTTTGAACTGTTGAGCAAAGTTTAATGCCTCTGATTAAAAAAAGCCTCTTATTAAAGAAAGTAGTCTTGCATATATATGTATATGTGTATATACATATATATATATATCCACAACATATCATTGCGCCAAAGGAAAACAAGTATCTTTTGAATGTGTCAATGGAACCAGACGTCTTTCTTTTCTTGGTCCATTCATCATGAAATTCCCATACAGTGTAAATGGCAGCTGCTGTGTTCAAATGATACAGAAAAGTACAAATCGACAAAAATGGAGATACATGTTTTTCTTTGGAAAGCGACGATACCCACACCCACATACAGTGTGTATACATGTATATGTCACTGTCCACAGAAAAAAAAGTATCCCCACTTATTGGCCACTTTACAGGACGGGGCAAAAACCTAATAAACCTAATTTAATTTCAATGAAACCAGACTTTTTTCCATTCATCATGACATTTTCACACAATGATGTGTGTGTGTGAGTGTGTGTGTGTGTGTGTGTGTGTGTGTGTGTGTGTGTGCGCGTGTGCGTGTGTATATATGCAATTTTGTCCTTTTTTTTCAAACATTGATGTGTTTAAATGATGCAGAAAAATAAAAATTGACAAAATTGTGTATACACACACACACACACACACACACACACACACGGTACAGCTGTGGACTGGAGTGGAGCTGATAGAATAGACAATGAGTGTAGACACAAAGAGATGCTTTTAATGGGGTTGCATATACAGTCTACATGTATAAATGTATATATGTACTATTTAAGCATTCAAACAGAATGGGGGTGTCAGTAATATGTATATATGCGCAGTATAAATGTCCTGGGCGAGTGTTCAGTTTGGGCGGGGGGTTAAGTAAAAGCGAGAGCTGCTGAAAATACAGCAGAAACAAAATGAAGTGCCAGCAAACTTCAGAGTGTTTGTGTTTTCAGAAGCGACTTGTCTGTAATAACAGAGCAGGCCGACTTGCCAACAGAACCCCAAGAACATCCTCAGCCAATTAAGCAGCTATTAAAACCCGAGCAGAAGTTTGTTTCCTTCGTACGGATCCCCGTCCCGAGCTCCATCGCTCCTCTCAGTCACCGTTCAGGCATTGACCGTCGGCTGCTGGCGGCTAATTGCTGAGAGACAGGGTAATTGAGTGGTCTCTGGGGCTCCATTCAGCTCCACGCACTTCAATACCGTCAGCAAATGTCAACACGAGGGTGAGGATTAATGAGCTAGTGCTGATGCTAACGTCTGCCAGCCAATCCCCATGGCTACTCCAAACTTGACACTCTGACAGGAAACGGGCCACCGAGAAATTTCTTGAAGTGGGGATGGTAGTGTCGTTCCCTGCCTGGAGGTCAGATTCCGCTGAAAGATACCAGAACTCTAAATAAACATCTATATGTATTCAGACTTCCACTTTAATGGTCCAGGTGGGCAGTAACGGGTCACATTTACTCCAGTGCAGGTACTCCAGGATAATAGTAATGGGTTTATGCTCTGCTGAGTGTTTTTAAATCGTCATACTTTCACTTCCACCAATCTTTTATTCTCTGCTACATTTTTGGCTGGTCATTAGCTCCCCTGACAAAAACCCCTCTGTGATGTTCTGGGGGTGTTTGAATTATGTGGAAATGGGTTCTGTGGTTGAGGTGATCATAAATGTGAACCACAGTGTCTACATTGTACTGCTGGGCCAGGTTTTGCCTTTTGCTCATCATCTTACCGAGGAACAGAACTTTCCTACCCCTGTATTCCAAGATGTAAATGTGTCTGATTGGCATGATGAACATTCAGGAGCATTCACACATCTGGACTAGCCTGCAAAATCGGCAGATTTGAATCCTCTTGAAGATCTGTGGGACCTACCTGGAACAACCAGTAAAACACCAGGGAAGGCATCCATCATATCTGACCCAACTGACCAATTCTTTGATGCAGGAGTGGCTGACCATTGATGTGGGCTACATCCAGAAACTTGTCCAGTACATGGCAAATCCAATCACAGCTCGTGGAGGTATTACGCAGTACCAGGTACGTCAGGTGACTTGTTTTTTTTTTGTTGTCTGATGAGCTTGTTTTCCTTATGTGTTGTGTTTAATTTCATTCCGTTTTGTTGGTGAATCTGAACTGCTGTGTAATTGGTCACATGTCTGAATTTAGCATGTTATTTTAGTCCAAAAAGAGAATTAAAGCCATAAAACACTGTACTTCCTGTGCTGATCGAGGCTGGAATTCTAGTGCAGATCTATGAGTTATTCAGTAGTTAAGTCATTTTTTGATCTGATTAGTTTTTACTTTTTGCTTTTGTTTCGCTAAGTTGCCTGGCCCACCCCTGATATGTACTCATGTGTATTCATATTTTTCCTGCGAATTTTAGTGCACAATTTCTATTTGTTTGCTGAATTGAAATTATAATATAGCACAAAATAACTTTTGCACAAGCCACATTGTTATCCTTTTATATGTTTTCCAGTTTGTTAAACAACATAGTAATAGTGCACAGTTACAATGTCTTAGGAAATCAACAGACAGAAGACAGAATTAGACTGGGGTGCCTAAGGTTTGGCATACTGTGCACGCTAGCATTCAAAAGTTTGGAATCACTTGTCAAAGTAATTTAGCTGTTCTTTAATTTAATTACTCATACAGACCGAGATACTGTATAAGACTTCAGAGGGTTTTTAGTGTTTTATTCAGTAATTCAAAAATAAAATTCTTTTTTAAACACCACTAAGTTATTAAATGATAGATATTCAGCTGTAATCCCTTAAAGTTCTTTGTCTGAGATCTGATCTCCACTGTTCACATAAGAGGCATTCTGGATATTAATTATCTTATCATATTGGGAATTGTCCAAACTGTTGCCAGCAGGGGACCTTTGATTTGGCCCACCAGAAAGTTGTTTTTCTACAATGAACAAGGCACCTAACCCCCAACTGTTCCCCGGGTGCCATGGATAGGGCTGCCCACCGCTCCGGGCAAGTGTGCTCACTGCCCCCTAGTGTGTGTGTTCACTGGTGTGTGCATATGTGGGTGTTTCACTTCATGGATGGATTCAATGTGGTAGACAAATTCCTCTGTGTACAAATACAATTGGTAAATAGATATAGCTTGAAATACTAAATTCTAATTTTAAATTCTTTACTATAATTTAAAAATCTTAAAAATTAAAATTCAAAAATTTTAAATTCAAATTTTTTTATTCTAATTCTAAAAGATCATTCTAAATTCTAATTGTTAATTGTAATTTGAATTCTAATATTAAATTCTTATTCTTAACTATAATTTTAAAATCTAATTTTAAATTCGAATTAAATTCTAATTGTAAATTCTAATATTAAATTCTACAATAATAATTAGCATTGCAATCCGACACTTCCTTCTGGTGCAACTATTCTGTGGACGATGAGCGTATGGTTTCTGCTTTGTTGGATGTTGAAAATGTATTTAATAGCAGTTTTGATTGGAATCAGAAGAAATCACAATTATTAATTTATTCTCATTCTTATACTCAAAATCGTACCACCGGAGCAGATGGGCAGATCCACAGTCCTTCAGATTCCTGTTAACCACTGGGATGAATGTTTAAGAGTGAGATTACACCCCACAGCACTCTACATTCAGATGCTGTTATTTGTAACTCAAACGCTGGTCAACATTTCAGACCCCCCTCCCGAGTTCTCCACCTTACACGAGTTTGGCGTTTCTCCAGAAGTTAATGAGAAGCTCAGCTCAGGTCAGGGCTTTTTGATTGGATTGCAGGCTGGTACCCCTGAGAGGCCAGAAAACGCTTCCAGAAATATTTCTGCACTGTCTTGCCCTGACATATTATTGTCAGCTCCAGTCCAGACCATCAATCACGACTGCTGGTGCTCCGTTCCACCTCTCCCCCATTTCCTCCTGCAGGATCACTGCTTAATCACTGCCTAACACCCACACCACCCCCCCAAACTCTACCACAGCCCGTCTGCAACGTAACAGATGAGCTGCTGTCGCCAAAGTGATTCCAAAGTCTCTGGAGGGAACTGCAGCGTTCCGTTCATCACGTATCTTTTAGTGCCATTCCACACACAAGTTTTATTTCTGTCACAAATGAGTTTGAGTTAAAAAGTGGTGAGAAAGCGTCTCTAAAGCTATTCTCTATCTGCAACACCTGTAGCACCTGTAGCATGACTAGGGCTGGGCCTTCAGTTCATAAATGCCAAAACCCAAGGACAGACCACTTCTACAATAATGCTAATGTTTGCTATAGGTTTAGCTACATCCAAGTGAGAAACTTATCCAGTCCATGCCAAATCGAATCACAGCTGTTATGCCTCGTAGCATTCTGGGCATATGCCATTAGCATATTATTATTTTCTATTTGCTTATATTCTGTATGTTATATTCTATTATATTTTTGCACTCTTAGCTTTACTTTACTAATATACAGCTCTGGAAATAAATAAGAGACCACTCCAGTTTCTTCTTAAATCAGCATCTCCACATGTACAGCAGGTTCTTAGTGAGGAACAGAAGGTTGGGTTCTAGCTTTACTGGCAGATACAGTGAGCGTCTGGTTCATAAAAACAAGGTCAAGCAGCAAACACACAGGACAATACAGCTACAGGCTGGCAGAGGGCCAAAACCACTCTCTACTGACCGTGATGAGCGCCACCTCATTCCAATGTCACTTAACCACCGTAAGATGACCTCAAGTGACCCACAGAAAGACTGGCGAGTGGTGGCTGGGGTGAAATGCACAGCGAGCATGGTTCTAAAAACAGGCTTCTGGAGGGTCATTAGTGATTTTCTAAATAAACAGATCTAAATACAATATTTGTTCTGGAATTTGGGAGACGTGTTTCCAGCACCGTATAGAATAAAACAGAACTGCTCATTTTGGTCCAACACAAACCCAGAAACTGTACAACTAGAGAAACTGATCATTTTGAGGTGGTCTCTTCAATTTTTCCAGAGCTGTGTATATATACTGTATATGTTTTATGTGTGCACTTTCATTTGGGACTGCTGCCCAATGCTGTTGTACCCTGTGCAATGACAGTAAAGCTATCTATCTATCTTATTCATGCTTGTGGAGGTATTACACACTACCAGGTACATTTCAGTCGCAGGTGACTCATTTTTGGTCCTATGATTATCTAGCTATCAGAAAACCCATTGACATGACTTTCAGTGATGATTTCGACCACATAAAGAAAGTCAAATCCAACCCTATGAGAACGTACACACATCACCAGAAGAATAGCTGCACAAACAGCTGCACCCAGAAGGAATCAACCGACAGGAATGAACCTTGCTGGGTAGGTTTGACATCGTGAGACATGCTAATGATGAAGTTTAACTCACAGCCGCGCATGTGACCTAAGCAAGGACGGGCCTTATCACTCTACCTGACTGACCCAACAGTCACGATTGTGGACATTCAGCGAGCAGTGATGCCCTCCATGAGTCATCCTGTTAGTGCCAGCACCATTGGCAGACGGCTGCATGATGCAGGACTACATGCACACAGACTGTTACAATGACTGCCCTTAACACCACGCCAACGTAACCAAAGACTACAATGGTGTCGTGCCAGACTGTCATGGAGTGACTCAGAATGGCAGCGGGTCATCTTCAGTGACGAGTCTCGCTTTTGTCTTGGTGGAGACGACCAAGGAATCCGTGTGTGGAGGCACCGTGGTCAGCACCAAGATGAACGGTTTGTTGTCACACGTCACACATCCAGAAGGCCTGGTGTCACTCCACCTCCACCCCTACTGCACCATCTGGAGGAACTGTGTGAGAATATTCAAGCTGCATGGGATGGATTATCACAGGACACCATTAGGAACCTCTACAACTCCATGCCGAGACGTCTGGCATGTTGTGTTAGCAAACATGGCGGCCCGACGCCATACTGAGAGACACTACTTCTGTATGTGTAGCTCAATAAATATTGCTCATATCAGTCTAAATTTATCATCATTTATTGTTCCTGGTGACCTTTATCTTCCTTCCCAATAGCACTGTAATCCCTGTGTATTGTGTAAGTGAGTTTCCCAGCAAGGTACAGGGAAGTGCCTCAGAAATGACTGTTCATGGTAATTGATATAGATGCAGCAGACTAAGAGAAAGGTTCACGCACCGAGCAGGTTTTGCCTCCTGCATCAGGTGACGGGTTTGAATGTTCCTTACAGAGCGTCACTTCTCAAAATCCAGACCTAAAAGGTAAGTGCCCCTGACCTAGATTTAGGTCACCTCCCCCACCTTAATGTCACATATGACTGAACATCAAGATACAGACCTATAGGAACACGCATCCTTCATATTTACTGAGATGATGTTTACGTCCCTCATATTCAGGAGTCCCAGTAGTGACTCTCTCAGTGTGAGAGGTGAGGAGGAAGCCGCAGCTGTCTCTGAGATGTCTCTCCCCGTGACTCCTGTGTTGCTTCACTGCGTTTTCAGCTACAAACTGGCAGGAAAATATTGACGTGTACTGCGGGATGAAAACCAGCCTCCCTGCGCTGCTTCCAGCAGAGACTCTTCTCTACACCAATTATTGACATTACCTCCAGACAGGTGCTGCTAAACTGAGATTTTCACACTCCTGATTTTTTTACAGCTTTGCTCTCAAGTGGCAGTAGCTATTAACTCGTACTTGCTCTCGTACTACACCTCTCAACTCATAGCTAAAAAGAAGGACCCTCATAACACACACATAGAAATTTGGATCTATTAGTAACCTGAAAAAAACACTTTATGAAGTGGCTTTATTTCTAGCTAATTGAAATACAGTCATCATCAAAAAAATAGCCTCACCCAGAAGGAAGTGTGGGGTTGCAAACCAATTGGGAAGGAAGATAAAGTTTACCAGGAACAATGGAACACAGAAGTAGTGTCTCTCAGTAGGGCTAACGCAACATGCCAGACGTCTCGGCATGGAGTTGTAGAGGTTCTTAATGGTTTCCTGTGATAATCCAGCAATTGTGGTTGTCGGGTCATTCCGCACATGTCAGGCAATTCGTCGGTTCTCTCTCTCTGTGGTTTGTATAGGTCTCCCAGATCCTTCATGTTGCTGCTGTGTGCCGCCTTCTATCCACTGCCGCCAAAAGTGTGATATGGTAATATCCACACGACCGGTATAACTTGCAATACAACAATAAGACCATCCCACTTCCCGGAGCCATACGATGCGACCACTGTCCTTCTCCTCCAACTGCTCGAATTGCTTTCAAACACTTTTCTGAGTCATACTTCGCTTGCAAGCGACGCTACCAACACAACAGCATGAGTCAGAATGGAAAGCACGTGCGACAGGATGACCTAATATAGTCAGTCAGGTACAGCGGTAAAGTCCGTCCTTGCTTACATCAACATACACTGCCCAGCGTGAAACTTGAGTCATTTGCATGTCTCATGATGTCAGACCTACCTACCAAGTTTCATTCCTGTCAGCCGATTCCTTCTGGGTGCAACTCTTTTCTCAATGATGAAGGTAGTGGATACACAGTCAATAAGAGTCCGTGGTTCTAGCCTCTCGCTCTCGTACATATAGATTGTGGGTTCTTGAGGCGAACTAGAGCTCTATCAAGCTGCTGCTTTCCTTAGTTAGCAGCTGAATGATTTATCCATGGTCCTCCATGAACGCCCATTTATTGTGTTAACAAAATTTTGAGAAACGTTTTTGGCATATTTTTAAAATCCAGTCCTGGTGGAGGGATACTTGCAAAGTGTTGTGAGGCAAAATAGTCTTTGAAACGTATTTTTTCATATACTCCACTATTTTACCATCATCGACACTCCATATAAACAAACACTCGGAAGACACATGTAGGTTCACTGGTGGTTTGGATAGTAAATAAAATGTCTTTATCTGTGTTGTAGACATGGAGACCCCGGGTTCCCATCACGACCACCACTGTAAAGACATCTCTACAACCTTCAACCATTTCACAACAAACTACTTTTTACATCTCAACCACTGAATTCTAAAGAATTCCATTGATGAGGAAAACAATGTGTCCTTCCAAAAAACTAACATGAAACAAACGGGGCTTGTACTGCGGATGCTTCGCTTACCAACCTTGAGTTCGAGTCGTATGGAGCCTTCGAAAGGAATGTAAAGTTGCTCATACAAAGCAGTTTGGCGCTGCAGGGAGTAAACAGTATTGGAGAACCTTGGAGAATATCAGTCAGGTAGTTAATGGAGAAGCTACAGCAGTGTCTGCAGGAGTGCACAGTGCATTACTCCTCTCTGCTGTAGCTCTGTGACGTGGCCAGTGCTGCCCTGAGGCTCATATGTGTGCTTACACAGAGGAAACGAGGCAGTGATGCTAATTGGGACTGCTGGGTGGATTCCCGGGTTGCCAGGTTTGAGGGGTATTATATATGATGGCTAGTGTAGTCAGGGGGATGATTCTATAGGGCTGGGATTATGAATGTAGTGCATTAGTGAGTCAGTATGTGCTTCACGTGGCCACTTCGAAATCCATGCAAAGGCCAATTATGAAAATAAGGTAGTGGGAAAGAAGCTGTTGTGGCATTTAGACAAACATAGATAGTCAGTCTGTATACAGCACTGAGACTACTCTTCTTGTGAAGAAGCCCTCGCTGAGAAAAGTCAATGGGCACAAAGGCAGAATGTTTGCACTAGAACAATGAACGCGGACATCTGAGATGTGGGGTGAGGTTTTATGGACCGAGTCATCAGCTGGAAATCATACAGCAAGATAATGACCACAAGCACTCTGCTGAGAAGATCAAGGCTTACAGGATCAAACAAAGAAGCTGCTGGTGTTCTCAGAACAATGGACTGACCACCCCAGAACCTCAACATCACTGAATGTGTTTGGGGGTTATTTGGACGGGGGGAAGAAGCTGAAGCAACTTTCTAGGGGGCAGTGAGCAAGGGGGCAGTGAGCACACTTGCCAGGAGCAGCCCAATCCACGGCACCCAGGGAGCAGTTGGGGTTTGGGTACCTTGCTCAAGGGCACTTCAGTCGTTACTGTCGGTTCAGGGAATCGAACCGGCAACCCTCCATCCCACGACTGCCCTAGAAACAACGTGTGGGCTAGTCCAGGACACATGCACACATTCAGCCGTACCTAGGGAGCAATTTAGTGTCTCCAATCAGTCTGACCCACTCTCTTTGGACAGTGGGAGGAAACCCACATGGACACAAGGAGAACATACAAACTC
Source organism: Semaprochilodus insignis (assembly GCA_034552555.1). Taxonomy (NCBI): domain Eukaryota; kingdom Metazoa; phylum Chordata; class Actinopteri; order Characiformes; family Prochilodontidae; genus Semaprochilodus; species Semaprochilodus insignis. The sequence continues at coordinate 37,486,427 of CM067476.1, forward strand.
CACACAGAGAGGACCCTGGACACCCCAGCCGGGAATCAAACCCAGGCCCTTCTTGCTGTGAGGTCAGACTGCTACCCACTGTGCTGCCCACAAGGAAAAACTAATATTATTAATAGTTATTAATACTTAGTTGTCTGGAATGTACTTTAGAATGGTTGATGTTGAAGTGGTGACACTGTGGTACCTTTCGGTTCTCCCTCCTTAGTTAAACTGTTCTATCTAGGGTCTCTGTTTACCCCATTGCCTGCATTGTCTCTTGGTTGGCCTGTTTGGGAGCTCATATTCTTCTCCTGATTCTTATCTGGCTCTCTGCCCCTCCTGCCGGGATGATTACCAGCCTCGGATTACCTCACACCAAACTCCAGCCTCCTAACCTCTTTTCAAACATGTCAGAGTCTGACTCAGAGTAATCAATAGTCTGACTCACTTCTTGTGAACCTCTAACCCTCGTGGTCTCCAATCTGCCTCATTAAAGTCCACACCTCTGTACTGGTCATCTATATTTGTCCTGTGCTCACTGGCCTGCCAGCTAGGACCAAGTATTTTTGGTACACCGGTTTCAGGTGGTCTTTGATGGTCATAAGTTTGATTCTTGATGGTCTAAAAAGGTCAAGGCTGTTGATCAACTGGACAGCCGGTTGAACTAAGTGTAAACATGTCATATGCTGATTAAGCTGGGCATGCTGGTCGAATTCAAGGGGTGTTAAAGACAGTCGTTGCAATGCTCTGCGTGTATGTAGTCCTGCATCGTGCAGTCGTCTGCCAATGGTGCTGACACTAACAGGATGACTCACGAAGGGCATCACTGCTGAATGTCTGCAATCGCGGCTGTTGGGTCAGTCAGGTACAGCAATAAGGTCCTTGCTTACGTCACATGGGCTCGAATCATTTGCATGTCTCACAATGTCAAACCTACCCACCAAGTTTCATTCCTGTCAGTTGATTCCTTCTAGGTGCAACTGTTCTTTTGATAATGAGTGTACTACTTTAAGCTGGTCCTCCAATTCTGTATGATTGTGTGTGTAACTTTTTGGATCTGCTGGTGTTCCATCAGTTTTGTAGCATGTGTGCACAAATAACAGTAATTTAATGTGAAATGGTTGATTGTAAAGACTCAGATGGTGGTAACAGGAACCAGGGCTCACCATGTGTAAAACACAAATATAGCCATTTTATTTACTATCCAAAACCACCAGTGAACCTACACGTGCCTTCTGAGTGTTTTTACATGGAATGTTAATGATGGGGCTATTTTTCCATACAATGCCCTGCATGTGTCTCTCCACCATAAATACATTTTTAAGTTCAAAATCTGATAAATGATCATAAAGTAATATCTTCAACATCATGCAGTGTTGCTCAAATTACAGCTTCCTATGACAGAGCTAATAAGGAATCTCTACACTGACCAATTAGCCACAGCCATGACAGACAAAGGCCAAACAAAATGGTTCTACATTGGCAAGGGATATAGACGAGGCAGCACACTATCACTTTACTATTCCACCAGTATTTAGAAAATGAGAGAGAAGCAGGACTGGGCTGATACAGAGTGTTAGCTTCTTCTTATAGCTAGCTGAAGACCTCTTGCAAGAAGTTCACTCTTCCACAGCTACAAAGCATTATAGCAGAAATTCCTAGCCCGAAGTGGTAATGGCAGAGATGCCATTCTCCCCATTATAAGTCAGCGTACCGTCAAAATAAAGCTTTTTTGAAGCCATTATGTTAAGATTGAGTAGTTGAGAGCTGTTACATATACCCCTTTTCCACCAACAAAGTGCCAGTTCTTGTGCCTGTGGTGGTGCTGGTTCCCAGGCTCTACTGAACCTGTTAAGACTGGGCCCCCTTTTCCACTGGTTTGAGAGCCAATTATGTATCTTGAAGAGGGTGGTCCATTTTCATGTTCTGTGAACCAGGTTTTTGTGGTGGAAAAGCGTGGAATGGTTCAAGATTTTGGCACAGGCACCAGCACCATGTTGGTGGAAAAGGGTAGATAGTGATGCTTTAAAGTTATAAACTGCAGCCTGAGACTAGATCATTGGCATTTCATTTGAAAACAGAAGGACTGAAACTAAAAGAAGGTTCCTGAATGACCCTTAGTCCTGAATCATTGATATGCTCAAGGTCCAGCAATAGGAACCCTGTCCGAGGCCTCGGGGCTGGCTGCGTAATGTATAAAGAGCATCATTTAAATGAACTAAAAGTCTTTAGATTTGTGGACTAACATTTGCAGATCTTTTCCTAAGAATGACTTGCACTGCCGAGACTTCCAGGAATAATCAGAACTTGCCTTTCTCTGAGAAATACCTGATGCAATCAATATGTAACAAAAGCAGAAGACGGTTGCCCAGGGTTAAGTATGTACTCATAGAAGAAATTATTACAATAATGAAAAACTGTCTTACTGTCAGATTCAAGGCCAACTTCTGCGTGGCCTCCATTTCTTGAAGTGCTTCTCACAAGTTAAGATTCACCGCAAAGCAAACAAACAAGAGCACTCAAGGGCCCTGAATCCATGAACATCATGAGTGAGCACATTTGTCATAGTAGAGTAAGAGCTGTACTATCCAGCCTCCATGTTCACAGCATGTCCAAATGGGTTTACATGAATTCTGGTTTTTGTAAACATAAAAAATCTGTTTTGTAGCTTGGAGAGACATGGGGACAGATCTTCAGTGGGGACGTAAATTACTTCAAACAGAACCTTAATGGAACAGGAATGTCCTTATGACACCTAAAAACCACTTCTTTTAATAGAAGCATTATTGCTATCAGTGTCAGCATCTAATCATTCTAATGAGGCACCCCACATTGACCAATGAGCCACGGTCAGGACAGATAATGGCCAAACTGAATGGTTCCACATTGGCAAGGGACTTAGTCAAGGACAGGCCTTATCACTGTACGTGACTGACCCAACATCAATGATTGCGGACATTCAGCGAGCAGTGATGCCCTTCATTAGTCATCCTGTTAGCGCCAGTACCATTGGTAGACGGCTGCACAACAACGACTGTCCTTAACACTACGTTAACGTCGCCAACGACTGCAATGGTATTGTACCAGACTGTCATGGAGTGACTCAGAAAAGAGGGTCCTGCTTTTGTCTTGGTGGACATGCCCAACAAATCCATGTGTGGAGGCAACGTGGTCAGCGCTAAGATGAACGGTTTGTTGTCACGTGTCACACATCCAGAAGGCCTGGTGTCACTCCATCTCCACCCCTACCGCACAATCTGCAGGAACTGTGTGAGAATATTCAAGCTGCGTGGGATGGATTATCACAGGACTCCATTAGGAACCTCTACAACTCTACAACATACTGAGAAGTCTGGCATGTTGGGTTAGCAAACATGGCGGCCCGGCACCATACTGAGACACTACTTCTGTATGTGTAGCTCAATAAATATTGATCATATCAGTCCAAATGTATCATCATTTATTGTTCCTGGTGACCTTTATCTTTCTTCCCAATAGCACTGCAATCCCACACCTCCTTCTGGGTGCAGCTATTATTTTGATGATGAGTTCATATGTAAGTTGCACTTGTATTAAACACAAAACAATAATGTGCTGGAATTGTACTTGCTGGTATGAAAGTAGATTTGTAGCATAAGAGAGAGCAGGACTGGATGGTCGAGGATTCAGGATTGGTTCGGGTAACAAGCTTCGATATGTAGATGATGCAGAGGACCTGAAAGCCCTACCAGGAAGATTAAACCGCAGAAAAGACGGGACTTCAGCTCACACAGATTAGCACTCAGCAGAACGGAGATGCAGGAGCATGAAAAGATCTTCAAATGCAACACTTTCTCTTGTCTCTGCCAACAAACATCAGGATTTTCCAGGCTGCGGTCTTCTCCGGGGGTCTTTATGGATGTGAAGGCTGGAGAGTGCTTTTGTTAAAGCTCTTGAATTAAATCAGTGAAATCTTGACCACTTCATTTCAAAACCATTGTAGTTTTTACAGAGGTAAACGTACATAAAGCATGTCACTGCATGCTTGAGAGCTGAAGTTAAAAGAGGAAGAGGATGACCAGTTACAAGGTGGATGGAAAGAAGAATCATGAACGGGTCTATTCATACCTGTTAATTGCAGTACTGTGTTATTGTTTACAGTGCACAGTCACTGGGTTTGTATGGGTCCGATGTAGTAACTGGCTTTCTGCTGATGTGACATACAGTAAACTCTGACACTGTAACCTGCATAATATTAATGCAACATACTTCTCACTGCACATTATAATTGTAAGTGTTCGTTGTTTTTAATTATTCTATTTGTGCATCTGTATAGGAATGTAAGACCGTACTGGGCTCTTGTTTGCTCTTTACTGACCTCTGTGCTGCTGTAATATGAGCCTTCTGAACTGGGCCTTCACTTCAGGGCCTTCAGTTCACGTCATAAATGCCCAAACTCAAGAAAAGACCACTTCTACAATAATGCTAATGTTTGCTATAGGTTTAGCTACATCCAAGTGAGAAACTTGTTCAGTCCATGCCAAATCGAATATTGCATTGACATAGTATTCACAAGTATTCACACCCTTGGCTCAGTGCTTAGTTGAAGTACCTTTGACAGTGATTACAGCCTCCAGTCTTCTTGGGTATGATACCATAAGCATCGCATACCTGGGTTTGGGGATTTTCTGCCATTCATCTCTGCAGATCCTCTCAAGGATCATGTTGGATGGGGACCATCGGTGGATAGCTATTTCCAGGTCTCCCCAGAGATGTTCGATTAGGTTCAAGTCAGGGCTCTGACTTGGCCACGCAAGGACATTCACCGAGTTGTCCCTAAGCCAGGCTCTCCTGTGTTCTCTTGGGTGTGTGCTTAGGGTCATTGTCTTGTTGGAAGGTGAACCTGGTTGGATGGCTCTATCCTGTGCCTCATAGGTCTCTGAAGGGTTCAATTACAAACACGTTATATAGGCGTATAGTGTCTGTAAATGAGCCCTTTCTTGACTTATAAACCTTAGCACAGAGCCATGCTAACTGCCTACAAAGTGCAGACTTAGGGTTCTAGGGGTTAAACCTAGGCAAACTTGTCTCTATCACTGAAAACAAAGCTCAATCCTTTTCTGCACAGATATCATTTGTGGTTATGGATATTTCATGATAACTCATGAGTGACTCTCACTTTGTTTCTGCTTTCCTCAGAGCTGTCCTCATCCTGGCTCTGGCGGTTTTTACTTCATTCATGGTCATCTTGTCTGCCCCTCGTTTTGACGGTCACTTTCTTTTTGGCCACTGGAGTTTGGAGCTAAAGTTAATGGTGGAAGAGAGAAAGCTGAGTGAGTAGAAGGTTGAGTGTAAATGGACCACTTATTCCCCCCCCACTGCTGCTGATGTGGGCTGATTGTGTTGTGTAGTGTTGTGGCACAACAGGCTGCTTTCCCGTTACCCAGTCACATGTACTGTTCTGCCTCAAATCTGCTCTGAAAATACCTGATTCTGTAAATAACTAAATCACCGCAGTTGTATCAACACCAACCAGAAGTCTTAGGAAACATAACTGTACACTGTTAGTTTTGGCTGTGTTTGTGTGCACCCTCAAGGGTGCGGTTGTTACAATACTCCAATTTTGCCTACAAAAAGCTAAATAGCACAGTTACCAAAGCCATGGAACATGGAAGTTCTTGCCATTTTCATCCTCTGTGTATATTATCATATGCAGTATGAAATATGTAACAAGACACTGGCATTCACATATGCATGCAATTGAAAATATGTTGATTTTTGGGTAGGGAGTTTTGCACACCATGCTATGCGTCTTTATGCATTAATGTCACACAAAAGAAGGTCTCGCTCAATGTTTATGTCTCAAATGATCTCAGATTCAACATTATGTTGATGAAGATATGATGAGTACAGTAGTTAATACACTAACATCCTCAGAAAATACCCCCTTAACCAAGTTTTGACTAAGTTCTCTTTGAATACTCTTAATAATCAGATTCATCCACTCGGGGAAGCATAACTTATTCTACACAATGTTACTCCGCATGCTGTGTGCTGTTGCATGTCTCCACCAGAGAGGTCCAAATCCCCATATCTTACATAGTGCAGCTATAAATCACAAATATTCTAATTATTGCTAGTATTGTTTTTTTGACTTGGTTGCGTTTGCATTGAGAACTCTATTATGTGGGCTGCACTGAAGCTTTTTTACAGCATTTATCAGAAGGGCGATCCAGTGCTGGTTGTTATTGTGAACCCTGTGTTCTGGTTGATGTGCTATTGGCTATAGCCTGACATGTTTGGAAAGTTAATACAACACTGATAATTTAATTCCTGGGTAAATAATACATTTGGTCAAATGCTTTGTCATTGAAGCAATGATGACTGTTCCAGCTAAGAACTGATATAAACTTCCCAAACTTCCCTAGTTACACAGCTTTACTCCTCACAGTAACCAAATGTTTGTTTCTTAGGCTAATTTCAAGTAGGTAGGTAATTCTCTTACCAGGACTGTGACAGAAACAGCTCCCATAAAAATGTGAAGTTTTCAAATTCCCACATAATTAGATACTTAGGAAAATGGAAAGATGGAAAACGGATATATGGAAAACAGTCATTCAGAGTGATTTGGTGTGAAATGCTCTGTTCTAGAAAAACTTGCCAAGTTTTGTTCACTGTGGTGATGATAGGAACCAGACGTCCGCCTTGAAAAGCTCCCTTGTGGGAGAGCTAAAGAAGGGCTAACACAAACTGTGCTGCTACAGATGATTTACAGCTTGTAAATTTGCCATTAATGCATCACGTTATTCATTGTGTTATTTGCTTTTCAGCATCAGGAAAATAAGCCTAAAACATATTTCACTGAAGATTACACAGAAGTCTCAACAACTAAATATAATATCAGCTGTTTAACTGATTAGTGTGTCCGCTCTTCACCGTCATTACAGCTTCCATTCTTTTCAGGAGACTCACTTTCAGGTCCTCAAAGAGACATACCTCCAAAGTTCAGTCTTAGAAGCTGGTTCAGCATTTCTTGGTTCTTCTCACCGTCCAAATAACCCCAAACACCTCAGTGATGTTGAGGGTCTGGACTCTGGGGTGGTCAGTCCATTGTTCTGAGAACAGCAGCAGCTTCTTTGTTGGATGTGTCTGTCTCTTTTTCTCAGTGAGGAGCAGGTACACCTCCTTTCAGACCTTCATAATGTTAAGGTGTCTGGAAGGATGGACAGAAACACCTGTGGATGTTCTCAGATCTAAAGTAAGACTGGATCTTGACGTTCTCCTCTCTCTCTCTCAAAGGTGAAAGCTTTAAGTGCTGTTTATCTGACGGGGCCAGCATTGGTGGGTCTACCAGGTCTTCCAGGTGGGTGTTAGGAGTCCCATTTTCGTTGTAGCTTTTAATGAGTTCTCGATTTTCAGTTTTGGAAACTCCTGTGTTTTGACTCCTGGGTTTCGACTTTCTCCTTCATTATACAAGAGAATTAACTTACATTTAATCTCCTGACAAACATCTCCTGATAAATCAACAACTTGTACATGAAATGAAAGTGGGCCTCTTGTGAGCAGTACTCGTATAAGGTGGATTAATCAGGTAGACATGCGTGGTAGAGAGGACAGTCAGTGGACACAGTGTGTAAAAAGCCTCCCCCAAGTGTCTGTTAGACTTACACCAGTGTAACACGCCTCTGAGTGTTACTGCAAAGCTAAGAATGATCCACCAACCGAACAATATCTGGTCAGCGGTGCTTCTACAGTGGTCCTAAAGTGGTTCTGCAGTGGTCCCTTATCTACCAACAGGGTAGTAAGGGGACTGTTAAATTGTGCAGCAACAGATGAGTTAATGCACAATTTAACAACACACAGCAATCAATTATTTCCTGTGGTGTTTCCATTGTTTTGCACTTGTGCATATTAAACCCCTTCTGGTTTGTTTCTAAGTGAGCCAGTTTTGTGTTTTAGCTTTAGCCTAAACACACAAACTTAAATAATGGTGCAAATTCAGGCTTCCAGAAATTCATATATAGGCCTACATTTGCTGTAGGAGTGAAGAAGAAGATAGATAGAATGTTGACTTACTGAATAAATTATTGATAGAGTCATAAATAAATAAATAAATAAATAAATAAATGAGTCTAACAAGCAACACATCAAAAACCAAAAGAGAGACAGGCGGTGATTTACATGCAGGTGAGCATGTAAGACGGACCTTGGAATGAAGGAAAAATATGAAATAATTAATGTACTTTGGCGATAAGCCATTCCTTTAAGCTATGTTTAAATATACAATAAGCTTCACTGATGAGAATACAATCTGATTACTGGTCAGATCTTCCCGAGAACTCACAATTAGCCCGGCGACTGATTGAATAAGAATTATTCAGACATTAATATTATTATTAAAATCACATAGTCTCCCCAGGACTAGGAAAACATAAAGTACTCAGCTATGGAATCTATATCTGAATTTGGCAATTCAGTTTACATGTATTTGTAGCTGGTTTAGTGAGGAAACTGGCCTTACGTTGGTATGTATACTTATACTAATATCTGATGTCCAGTGAATCTGAACTGGAAATTCGAGCCAGGCATGTGGCTAACTTTCTGAAACTAAAACCACAATACTGAACAACTCAAAGGGCTTGCACTGAGAGCCTTGACTTTATTTATATTTAAATAATCCAATTAAAACTTTAATTAAAAGTGCTTTTCCAGAAGAAATGCAGTTTATGCTTATTGATAGGTGGCTGCAGTGGGATGAGGTTTGCTTGCTATGATGTTGTTGGGAGGTTGGACTGGTGTACGAAGTATTTGCTGAGTGGTTGTTAGGGGGTTGGGAATGAGAATTTATGGAAGAAATGTGGGAATGACACAGAAGTGAGGGTCAGTATGGCTGTGGATTAGACACATAGAGGAGTGAGGGTCAGTATGGTACTAACTGGCATTACTGCTACTGAATAGTGACTGGTCAGCATTACTGCCACTGAGTAGTGATTGGTTAGCATTACTGCTACTGAGTACTAATTTGGTTGGCATTACTGCTACTGAGTACTGATTAGTCAGAATGCATTACTGCTACTGAGTACTGATTTGGTTAGCATTACTGCTACTGAGTACTGATTAGTCAGCATGCGTTACTGCTACTGAGTACTGATTAGTCAGCATGCGTTACTGCTANGCATGCATTACTGCTACTGAGTACTGATTTGGTTAGCATTACTGCTACTGAATACTGATTGGTCAACATGCATTACTGCTACATAGTACATGTTAACATCAGCAACATTTGCACTGTCTGAGCAGTGTTGGTGGTGTTGGCTTCTACTGAGGTGGAATAGATAAAACAAGGCAAACAGACAGGATCTTCTCTCACTGTCTGAACCCTTTTCACCTCTGAGGAAGAGTGGATCCAGGCTTCCATTTCTTTTTATTTCAGATAAATTGCTGAATAATTGACAGTTGTTGAATAAGCAGTCTTACTTTGAATAGCTGCATAATAAGTCCGGAGAGCAGAGGCGAACAGACTAATGGCAGTGTTCGGCTCCTCAGCTTGATGTATGTGTATGGACAAAAGGACTGGGACACCTACTTATTACATGCACACCTACATAATACCTGCTCTGTGGTGGTCTGGTGGGGGTCTTGACCATAGAAGGACAGGGTAATAAAGTATACAAAGAAACAGATGGACTTCAGTCTGTAATTGTAGAACGGTCCTGTATGGTAAGTGGAGCTGATGAAATGGACAATGAGTGTAGATACAAGGAGGTGTACTGTATGGAGTCTATTCATAGGATACATTCTCTTTGAGAGTGTTTCCTAGTACAGTCAGAATTATATCGCCTGAGAGTATTGCCAGAAAGTTATTACATGAAATGGTTATGAATATGCTGCCTGATGTGCGAGGCATTGTTTTACAACAGTTTTGAGGTATACATGCAGGGTGTCATGAGATAAACTTGTTCTCAAAGAAAAGTCATTATTTTCAGATTTTCCATTATTTTACCATCATCAACATTCCATATTAAAACTCAGTAGACACGTGTAGGTTCACTGGTGGCCCTGATAGTAAATCAAATAAAAATAAAATGTCTATATTTGTGTTGTAGACATGGTGACACCCGGTTAACATCACCACCATCATCACTGTAAAGAGCATCAGAGATTCTACAATCAACCATTTCACACCAAACCTAACTAAATTATACAAGAATTCATTGGTTAAAAGGGGAAAATCACTGGGATTGCAAAATATTTTTATATTTTTTCGTCTATTTTTGGCAGTGCACACCATTTGTGTGATAGTTATACATTGCTAGTTATACATGGTGACTTAAAAGAATGCGAAACTGATTAAAGTAGTTAATCTGGTGTTAAAAGTGTGTAGATCGAATGTAAAGTCAGGATTTGTTTACAAGTGACCATCTGAAATATGACTGGGAAATCTCTTTACATTTGCCTAATCCAAGTAAGAACACGTGAAGATGGTAACAATCCATTTGTAGGATTAAATTAATCTAGCATTCTAGTCAAAAAGACAACCTGCTTTGAGTCCAAGAGAAGTCCAAGACTTTGACTAGTCGAGACCAAGTCTAAGCCAAGAGTCCAAATGAAAGTGAGACGATAACAAAACCCAAAAACTTGAGTCTTCTTAAAGACCAGACCCTAATTAGTCTTTACCACCATCAAGTACAAAGTTCTGGAAACATACAAATAAAGGGCTATGCATCAGATTTAAAACTGTCATGCTTGCCTATGAAGCCAGGAATGGACCAGCCCCACCTCCTTATGGCAATAGTCGATCTGTGCCCCAAGCCCTTCAAGCTTCAAGTACAGCTTGGTTTGACCCGCCATCCCTCAAAATGCATGGAAGACAAGTGTCCAGGCTCTTCTCTGTCCTGGAGCCCAGATGGTGGAATGAACTCCCACTGGCTGTCCAAACAGCAGACTCTCTCGCGGTCTTCAAACGCAGACTAAAGACCATCTCTTTATAGAGCAGTTAAGTGAGTAAGTACTAATAGATGTATATATTTAAATACTTTGCACTGAGATTAGCGTTTCTTCTCTCTAGGTACGAGCACTGGTTTGGGATTGGTAGGTAATCCGCTTAAGCTTTGTATTCTCCTGTGTAGGCACTAGCCCTTGTTCGAGCAGCAACTGAGCTTGAGTTTTAGACTCTAGCCTTCATGTACAAGCTAGGAAACAGTTAATGATCTTACAATAAAAAGAACCATTTGGATTTGGAAGAGAGGAGCAGCTCCACCTTTATTAGCATCACAACCCCAACAATGTTGTGTGACTGTATCAGTGTTTGCTGGATGAAGCAGATCATCTTAAACTGAGAGTTTCATAGTGAGGAACAACTTTAATCTACTGTGTGATGATGTTCACGTTATTTTCCTGTCTGTGTCTAACATGTTATGTCTATGTGATCATCACGGGGTGTCACTGTAAACCAGCCAATCAAAGCAGAGCTCATCTAAATATTCATGATCTCACCAAATAAGGGAAACAGCTTGTTTTATTCTAGGACCAAATCATAGGGTGCGAATGGAACTGTAAAACAACATCAGGGCGTTTTTCATCCCAACCAAAGTCACATACCCTCTATGCAGAACATCAGAGAACAATTTAAAACACTGAATAAATGCATTCTATAGTGTCTTTACTATAAAGAAAAGAGAGAGGGAGAAAGAGAAATAGACAGGGAGCCCCTTTATAGCTCTTTTTGAAGCTTTAATTTGATTTGAGATGATTGGTTTTATAAAATCAGCAGTGGTGTAGGTGTAGTAGGTAGTCGTGATGAAATACGCTTGTCGTCTAGTTGCACCCTGAAGGAGGTGTGGGGTTGCAGTGCTATTGGGAAGGAAGATAAAGGTTACCAGGAACAATAAATGATGATAAATTTAGACTGATATGATCAATATTTATTGAGCTACACATACAGAAGTAGTGTTTCCGTGCTTGGCATCGGGCCGCCACGTTTGCTAACGCAGCATATTTGTACACAGTTTTTTTCTTTTTTCTTTTTTTCCCGATGAGTGTATGTTGCGCTGTATTGTGAGTACAATTCAGTTACAATGTACAGAAAACAATACATCCTGTACAACCTATACAAAATATGCACATCCGCCCCCATTTGGAAAGAAACACGCTGTCGGCTTGTAGGATAGATTTTAAACCTCTTTTATTTGTTTTAAAGCTCTAAGTAGTCTAAAAGCACTAAGAGTCTAAGAGTACCTCACAAGAATGTATGAGTACGTTTCAACACATGCTCTAAGACCTGCAGATACAGACCTTCTACAAACATCTTCCATGTAAATACAGAAAATCGTTCTGCTTCTAAACTTTGGAACACGTTAACATTCAGAGCTAAACACTAACGTTCAGTACACACTTACACAAACACCTAAAAACACATCTTTTAAACGTAGCCGTTATTTTAATTTAGAATGCACAATGGTTTTAATTATGCTTTATTGCTGGTTTTAACTTGTTAACATACCACTGAATCATGATCAGTACAGGGATCAGTAATGAGTGCTAAGAGATCAAACAGGGTCCAGGTTTCAGTGCAGTTGAGTTTGCATCTTTCAGTTTTGAGATCCTCTTCAGTTGTAGTGTGATGTTAGTAGGAAGGCCTTTCCTAACCAGTTCGTCTTTAACCTGTAACAAAGAGAAAACGCACCGTCCAGTAAAATCTTGACTGCTCCCATCACTGCTGATGGTATTTGAGTAACAGCAATTATTATACACTCATCTTCAAAAGAACAGATGCACAAATAGCTGCACCCAGAAGGATCAACCGACAGGAATGAAACTTGGGGGTAGGTTTGACATCTTGAGACATGCAAATGATTCAAATTTCATAAGCAAGGGCGAGTCTTATCGCTGTACCTGACTGACCCAACAGCCACAATAGTGGACATTCAGCGAGCAGTGATGCCCTCCATGAGTCATCCTGTTAGTGCCAGCACCATTGGCAGGCGGCTGCACGATGCAGAACTACACGCGCACAGATCGTTACGACGACTGTCCTTAACACCATGTCAACATCACCAAAGACTGCAATGGTGTCGTGCCAGACTGTCATGGAATGACTCAGAATGGCAGCGGGTCATCTTCAGTGATGAGTCCCGCTTTTGTCCTGGGGGAGACAACCAACGAATCCGTGTGTGGAGGCACCGTGGTCAGCACCAAGATGAATGATTTGTTGTTACACGTATGGAAAGCCTGGTGTCACTCCACCTCCACCCCTACCGCACAATCTGCAGGAGCTGTGTGAGAATATTCAAGCTGCACGGGATGGATTATCACAGGGCGCCATTAGGAACCTCTACAACTCCATGCTGAGACGTCTGGCATGAGAGACACTACTTCTGTATGTGTAGCTCAATAAATATCACCCATATCAGTCTAAATGTATCATCATTTATTGTTCCTGGTAAACTTTATCAATAGCACTGCAATCCCACACTTCCTTCTGGGTGCAAGCATTCTTTTGATTATGAGTGTATGTCATATAATAAACCTGTAAGAGTGCATGTCCTTATATAGCATAGATTAATGCAAAAAATAAATAGCCTTTTGTGTATCTGATTGACACAGCAAGTCCTCTTTTGGGGCCATGTGCCTAGGCAAGTGACCCCTTGAGACACCCCAGTCAGGGTGCTTGTTGTGGACATGTGTGGTGTCACATTGCATTTTCTATATTGCGTTGGAGACGGAGGGGGTCCTTAGGGGTCCATCCACCAGTGCTGGTACTGGTGTTCAGCCCCACTTGCATTGATGACTTCACCCACAAGAAGCCTTGGTACTCTCAACCTGACACCACTTCCCGCCTCCAGAGATCATGCATCCAGCACAGACCACCTCACCCCGCCCCCTCACATCAACTTAGCCACCAGTGACAGACGTCAGTGAAGGCAGTGGGCAGTATTGCTGTCAATGTTGCAACTAACCCAAAGTCTGTGGGAGAATCCGATATTCCTGGCTGACTTCTGTTTACATGTCAACTCAGGTTCATGGCATTGAATGGCACAGTGTCCCCGCTTCCTACACTGTGAGTTCACCTGTTGCCTTAGGCATCACTTACTCAGGGGCCGCTTGGCACTTTGTCTCCTTATCGAGCTGCATAACACTGTGTTGCTTGCTGCTGCCTCTGTATGTCAAGGATGAATGATGCCTTAGCAGGTGCTCCTCGAAGGCTGGCCTTTGCACTGGCCAAGGAAGTGTTCCAGCGCCAACTCCTTCTGCGCATCCTTCTCGAATGCCGGACATGCCTGCCAAACCATTGTGCTCAGCTCCAACTGGCACCTTCCTATCCATGCTTCCTTTAGCCTCAGCCTCTCTGGGACAAGCCACCTGACTGAGCAAGCCACCAGCACCTCCCCAAAGCCTTTTTAAATTTCTCGGCAACCGCATTGTGCTACCTACACCAGTAGACACGGACAACAATGTTTAAACAGGCAAATGCTCTTTTGCTTTGAACAGGCAGCAAAATGCCCAGCCCAGTGCTGCCCCACACGAAACAAAGGAAGGGGGTAACGTGGGAAGACATGACACTCAAGGAGGGTCGGCACTTCTTACCACTGATTGTTCTACAAAGCCCGCTCTCTTAGGCCACAATTCAACCAACATCTCTGCACTCATAACATTGCCGAAAACCCAAGAGATGTCCTTCTGCAACCAGGAGCGTGGTGCCTCCCGAGGGCCACTGAGTATGGCCACACCCTGTAAGCTCCTCACAGGAGCATGGCTCATGGCAGGTGTCTCAATATGAAAGGCTATTTGAAAGGTAACGTCATAAACAAAAGTGTTCTATAGTTACTGACAGACACTTACCTGCTTCAAGAAAATCCTACTGGTGGACGCGTGTTTGAGGTTTCCTACTGAGGACAGTCTCATTCTTAGTCCAGCAAGGTGCTCTTTGGAAAGGTAGTGAGATGTTATCATTAGCTAAACAACAGACAATAAAACCAAAGTAGAGAAGGCAAAATCAGGTTTACGTACTTATCTCAATCAGGGAGTCGACCGGTGGTTTTACTGTTGTGATATCTTTTAGGCAAAACAATAAAAAACAATGAATTATTAAAACAAAAAAAAGCAGTTGTTAGAAACAGGTTTTGACATTTATCCAATGATGCAATGTTTTCACTTTCTTGGTGAGCATATACATTAAGTTCTTTATTTGATCATTTTTTTCAATTTTTAATCTTTAGGATAAGTGACAAAAAAGCAAAGTGCTGTGTTACCTTACTTATATATTTGGAGCTATTTGGAGCTATGCGCCAAATATGCCCTACACACAATTTGTAGCTGAAGTCTCAAGCGATTAGCTGGTAGGACAGTTTAATTTGTTATTTCCTTGACATTTCCAGTGTAGACATACTGAAGAACATCTTGACTGTATTCGAAATGGTACACGTCTATACTACACACTGCACACTACAGTAGTATGTAGTGCACACTGTATACGCCCCCCGTGTGTGGTATACAGTACAGTAAGAAGTTCTGACCTACAGTGTAGTATACCAATACAGTCACATGACCAGTTACCTCACATTTACCTCAGAGCTGTTATTACTGTATCACTGTTTAGAGCTAGCTGCTGCTAACGCTGCTCAGTTCACCTGAAATATGTTTAGCCTAGCTGTTAGCTACCCTCGGCTATTTCACTCTAAAACCGATCCTCTAAAGTGAGTTCATCTTTTATTAATCTTCAGACCTGTATATTTTAACTTTCTGAGGCTCATTCTGATGAACACATACCCCACTACAATCACTACACCCACATTTATACTCGGAGTTGGCTGCGTTTTGCCCCACCGCCATTTTCTCTGGCTGAAGCAGGCTGAGAGCTGGTGAGGCCGCAGTGCATGATGGGATGCAGTACACCATGAAGATAGCTTCACCTGTATACTAGAAACTCTGACTGGAGTAGAACACCATCCGGGTATCTTTAGTCACTACAGGTTTACAATTTAGTCATATACTACATACTATTTTAGGTAGATTTAGTACACGTGTAGTATGTAGTATGCCATTTCGAATACAGCCATTGCGATACACTTGCTTGCTGATAGGACAGGGTCCAAGAGTAAGCGCAGAGTTAGCAAAAACAATTGTGTATTTAACCCCTAACCCTTTTTTGCTTATCTTTACCAGGGGTGCCAATAATTGTGGAGGGGTCTGTATAATATCTCAAAGCATTACCTGCACAGTATCCCAATACACACATAGTTGGTTTGACAATCTCGTAGACATAGTAATTTCCTTGGCAAGCTTTCACTCGAATAGGATAGGATTTGAAGAAACAGCAGTCGCCAGCCCAGTTACCGCAGATCTGGCGGGTGACCACTCCGTCCCGCCGCTGTGGATGACCACCATACACCCAGAGGGGTGCGTGAGTGCCGCACATGTAAATATTGACACATGACTCCGGCATCCGGATGTCCAGTCCCTGATACATCAGCCTGTACCAGCCAACCCACGTAAAGAACACATCGCACTTCCAATTCACAGGGTCGGAGAAGTTGCTGACTCTCCAAGGTGCGTCCAGTACAGTGTAGCTATAGCACGGGTCAGTACTGCCAGGAACTGTCATGGGAACAGAGAAGAAAACAGTGTCACACAAACAACACAGATCGTTAGCACATGAAGCCATTGAGGCATTTTCTATTAATCAGTGTGTTTCCTATTAATCCCATTATACCAGAAACTTGGCAGCAAAACACATGAGTGAGACATGAATAAATGAGGTGAGTGAAGGGCTAAACGGCTAAAAATGTCTAATATTTTTTGAAGATTAAAAAACGTTTTGAAAATTAACAGAATATAACGGGGGAAAAAATTGGAAGGAAGGAACAATAAATGATGATAAATTTAGACTGATATGGGCAATATTTATTGAGCTACACATACAGTAGTAGCATCTCTCAGTATGACGTCGGCAGCCATATCTGCTAACACAGCATGCCAGACGTCTCAGCCTGGAGGTGTAGAGATTCCTAATGATGTCCTATATTTCCTGCAGATTGTGCAGTAGGGGTGGGGCTGGAGGTGACACCAGGCCTTCTGGACGTGTGACAACAAACTGTTGTCTTGGTGGTGACTACGGTGCCGCCACACACGGATTTGTTGTCATCTCCACCAACACAAAAGCGGGACTCATCACTGAAGATGACCCGCTGCCATTGGGGGTCATTCCATGACAGTCTGGCACGACACCATTACAGTCTTTGGAGACGTTGACGTGGTGTTAAGGGTAATCGTAGTGGTCTGTGTGCATGTAGTCCTGCGTGGTGCAGCCGTCTGTTAATGGTGCTGGAGGGCATCAGGTACAGTGATGAGGACCGTCCTTGCTTATGTCTCATGAGCAGCTGAGCGCAAAACTCGAATCATTAGCATGTCTCACAATGTCAAACCTACCCACCAAGTTTCATTCCTGTTGGTTAATTCCTTTTGGCTGTTTCGTTAGTGTTTCCTGTTTTCCTGGTATCCCCTGTGTTTCCCAGCTTTGTTTTCCAGTGTTCTTGTTTCGTTATGGAAGTTCCAACTCCCAGTGTCTCACCCTGGCCCCTTGGAAATGTTAGTATGGACTCAAATGGCTCTGCATTTGTATCTGCACTTTTCCATCTGCCTGCTCAATCATCACAGTCACTGAGTGCCGATTGTATAGTAAAGCGGTTCATGATCATGAACATACATAAGACACTGATATAATATCCTGTGACTGGAGCTGAGAAGCTTGCAGGAATAGGAATAGCAGCGTTCTTCAAATTCAGGACCCCCACATAGCAGGTATTATGTGGGTGGTGGGTCATTCTCAGCACTGCAGTGACACTGGTGTGGTGGTGGTGGTTTGTGCCTTGCTCAAGGGCATTGCAATCGTTACTGTTGGCTCAAGGAATCAAACCAGCGACCCTCCAGTCACAAGGCTGGTACCCGAACCTCCAGCCCATCACTGCCCCATGCCTAGTGCAGATAAACAGTTAACCTGCTGCTTCTCAATACTGCAGCAAAACACTTCAAACATTACTACAGTAAATATCTGCAGTACCTCACAATTATCATAATGCACTATAAACATGTGTATTCCACACTGTACAGGTTATATGGGCAGTAATAATAATGAGTTAATCAAAATGAGAGTAAACACTTCATAATCAGAATCAAAGCATGAAAATTACCAATCAGGCTCCTCACTTCTCCACCTGCAAAAGACACAAAAGGAGGAAATGTTTTTTTTAATCGTATATAATGTTAGAAACAATGTAACTAAACCTTCTTATAACCTTATTAAAACTTTTTTTGTTTTACATACCTCATACCTATTTATTTCATTCACTTGTTATGATTACTATAAGACTTTTGCAGGTTATTACTTATCTTTATTTAATACATATTAATATTTGTATGTATTTGTGTATTTGTGTGTGTTTGAGAGTATGTTTCTGCACATTTCTGTCCTCCCAAAGCAGCCCAACAGTTCTGTTATCATAATCAGGGAAGATAAATACTCTAGCCACTCACTCATTGAAATAAAGCAGATAATTAGGAGTGATTTGCTGCTCTGATGTGCTGACATGACTGGACGATAGGACTGACCAAGAAATCTACAAAATAAAAAAAAAAGTTAAATAACAACAACAACATCAACAATAACAATAATAATAATAATAATAATAATAATGGATTAGTAAAGCTTTATTACTTGTGTCAGTTTGCAGTGATGCATTATTGGGGTATTAGTGTAGCTCCATACCCAGAAACATAATTAAATGGTTGAGATGTAAACAAAGTGGTTTGGTGTGAAACGCTCTGTTCTAGAAAAACTAGCCAACCCAGATCGTTTACAGTGGATGTGATGGGAACCAGACGTCCACCTCCAAAAGCTCCCTCACAGACAGCTAAAACACAAGATAGTTATGAATATGGTACCTGATGTCAGACACACTGTTTTACAGAATGACTCTGTTTACATCTCAACCACTCAATTATGCAGAAATTCAGTGGTTACATGGGGAAATAGTTATTGGTCTCCCTAAAGTCATTCAGTCCTGCACTTGAAGGTTGTAAATCATATGTAAAACTTCAGTCAGGATTTGTTTGCAAGTGACACTAGGAAGAACTGAAATTTGACTTTGAAATCTCTTTCCACCTGAATACCCAAGCTGAGTTGTTTTTACAGGCAAAACATGAAAACATAAAAGAATAGACTGAAATTCAGAATTCTAGTCAATATGAGCCAAAAACTGTAGCAGTTCAATAGAATCACTGGTTTGATTAGTATAACTCCAATTTTGTCAGTTATTAAGTTATTCTAATATGATGCTGCTAATTTACAGCTTCATTTGTTTTGACTAATTAATATGAAGCTGTAAATAAAGCTAGAAATGTTTCACTGTAAAAAATTTTGTTGGTCCAACCTAAAAAAAAAAAAAAATTCAAACTAAAAAAATGAACAATTTTCAGTCAAAGTAATTTTTTGGAGTCGAGTTAAACTTATTCATTATTGAAATTTTTTTAGGTTGCACTTTTTTACAGTGTGGATGAGTCCAAAAGAAATGCTGAAGATTCTGAGAATACTGAAGGAACTGTGGAACATCTTAAGAAATGGCTACTTATAGAAACTTATAGTCTATAATTCAACATTTAATAACTTATTATTGTTAATATATAGAAAAATACATCTCAACTTCAGCTGTCCAGCTTACAGTATTTCAGTCTACTCTTTAAAACAGTAGTCTAGAGCTAAACCTGCTCAGTTATTAAATAAACACATCTTGCTTCATTAACTGGATTGGTTTCAGTCCAACATGCATTTAAAGAGTGTATATTCCTAGTTAACAAAAAAGTCAAGATAATTCATCATCATGTGATGTAATTCTGAAGCCATACCAGTTTTGTAGAACCGGATGAGTCCGAAGAAGTGAAGCACCCTCATCTCCGTGTGTGTGTGGGGGGGTTTGGGGGAGGTTTTTATTCTCCTGCTGATCTTTGCTCCTCCCAGAACCTTCATCAACTCTGAGCTGTTGGTGTTTCACTTCCCAGTAGAAGAGCTTCATGTAAATACTGTAGTGTCAGGACAGAAGAACTAGAGAATGGCATTTTACTACTCGAGGAAAAGGCCACTAACCTGCAGCGAAAACAGAGATGAAGGTCAACACTACCCGTAAAACACCGGCTGACAAACACTAAACCCACAAGAATGACGTATAAACAAGCAATATACACTCAGTGTCTAAAGAATGACTTGGTCGGTAGGTTTGACATCGTGAGACATGCAAATGATTCAAATTTCACGCTCAGCCGCTCATGTGATGGGCCTTATTGCTGTACCTGACTGACCCAACAGCCACAACTGAGGACATTCTCAGTGAGCAGAGCCAGTGCCATTGGCAGACGGCTGCACAATGCAGGACTACATGCACGCAGGACACGTTACAACGACTGCCCTTACAGCAAAGCCAAAGACTGCAATGGTGTTGTGTCAGACTGTCATGGAGTGACTCAGAATAGCAGCGGGTCATCTTCAGTGACAGGTCCCGCTTTTGTGTTGGTGGAGACGACCAATGAATCCGTGTGTGGAGGCACCGTGATCAGCACCAAGAAAGTTGTTTGTGATCACATGTCACACGTCCTGGTGTCATCAACACAAGCTGCATGGGATGGATTATCACAGGACACCATTAGAAACCTCTACAACTCCATGTCGAGACGTCTGGCATGTTGGGTTAGCGAACATGGCGGCCCCACACTATACTGAGAGACACTACTTCTGTATGTGTAGCTCAATAAATATTGATCATATCAGTCTAAATGTATCATCATTTATTGTTACTGGTAACCTTTATCTTCCTTCCCAATAGCCCTGCAATCCCACACTTCCTTCTGGGTGCAGGTTCTTTTGCCAAGCCATTCAAACTAAGGCCCATACAATCCAGCTCCCTCGGATTTCCTTTTGCGCATTTGCAAATGCAAAACACTGTGGCGTCCTGCTACTGGCTCGTTCGGCCGTACACAAAAGATGTGTCTATGCCGAACAGCGTACGCAGAGCCCCCTTGGAGAATGCCAAACATGCAGTTAGAGACACTTGAAACATGTAAATATGCTGTCATGCTCAATCAAGACAGCTCATTTGAAAGTAAAATGCTTCCTGTGTCTTCTTACTCGCTGCCTATGTGATAATACTATTTCAGTCAGGACCACTACCTCAAAGAACATACCTTTTTTTCCATTTGCAGTAAGTTATATGTGGTGGAATGGGTCTGTTAAGGGACCTCCCTGTCCTAGGCTCCCTGGAACAAGCAGAGAGACCCCCCCAAAAAAAAATAACTAGGCAGACCTCCGGAGTTTGCACAGAAGCGGGTGTTAATTGTTATTTAGCCCTAGGGTGGCCACTTTCATAACCCAAAAAGGAGGACATCCTACCCCTAAAAGGAGGACATCATAAAGGTGGGGGCGGCGTCTGGCACTGGGAGTTGAAAAAAATGGTAGTCAATTAGTAAGTTCCCATCTGACTCACAAATGTCATCCATTCCATCCAATTAGGTGAGTAAAGCAGTCATGTATGTGTTATATAAATTAGGTTATGATTTTAATTATTCTGTATTCTAGCATCATGGTAGTAATAACACTACTGAGAGCTCTTTATGGGTTTATTTTTATAAATGTGTGTTTATCATACACATTTTTTATTCCTGCTTAATTCCTTAATGTGTATATGTAAATTAAGAGCCACCAACTCTGTCGAAGGCCAGTCAGATGAATATTAGAACAACAGTATATAACTCTCTTATTATTTTCTTGCGTGCATTCTTCTGAATCTCAGTTTAATGACATAACATATTACTAAACACAGAGAGAGAGAGAGGGAGAGAGAGAGGGAGAGAGAGAAAGAGAGAGAAGCTAAAGGACACTGACAGGACTGATGGAGCAGATCTGATGGAGGTTAGTGATTGAGAAGAAAGTGAGAAAGAAAGAAGCTGATGGAGACTGACAGGGCTGAAAGAGCAGATCTGATGGAGGTTAGTGATGGAGAGAAAGGAGCTAACGGAGACTGTCAGTACTGAAAGAGCAGATCCGATGAAGGTCAGTGATGGACAAAAAGAAGCTGAAGGAGACTGTCAGGACTGAAAGAGCAGATCTGATGGAGAGAAAGGAGCTGAAGGAGACTGTCAGTACTGAAAGAGCAGCTCTGATGGAGGTTAGTGTTGGACTTAAAGGAGCTGAAGGAGACTGACAGGGCTGAAAGAGTAGATCTGATGGAGGTTAGTGATGGAGAGAAAGAAGCTGAAGGAGACTGTGAGGACTGAAAGAGTAGATCTGATGGAGGTTACTGATGGAGAGAAAGGAGCTGAAGGAGACTGTCAGGACTGAAAGAGCAGATCTGATGGAGGTTACTGATGGAGAGAAGAAGCTGAAGGAGACTGTGAGGACTGAAAGAGCAGATCTGATGGAGATTAGTGATGGAGTGAAAGACGCTAATAGAGACGACCTAATGGAGGATGGAGAAGTTGTTTAAGGTTTTAATCCAATAGAATACTGAATACAGAATTTAACTGAGTGTAAGAGAATACTGTATAACATTTGTCACCAATATCATGAAAATCTGTCTCTTAGTTTATCGAACATGTCTGCAGAGCAACATCGTACTCTTAATTGCACCAACTCAGAGTGAGATGATCTATAATCTATGTATTTGCATAATATATTTAGGAGCTGCAGTTTATCTAAGAGAGTGGAGATGGCATTAATTGACTCAGTACCTTTGCTTAAACTGTGTTGTACGTGGATGGAGTGTTTAAGTCATACTTTCTCTGTGCTTAATACAAACTACAAAGAGACGAATCCTCAGCTGTGATTTTGTAGTTGGAGCAGAGAAAATCCAGAGAATGTGTAAGGCATCAATGTTAATCCATTGCTTAATCCAATCCAGAGTCGTAACTAAACCTTGAGTGAGAGACTAGATCATTACCGCCTTGTTTTTAAGTGATGTGCATGTTTAGGAGCTACTACGCACATATAGGCCTAATTCACCCCTACAGACACGTAGTCAGTCACACAGGGCGCCCTGGCCTTTTAAAGCCCACTGATAACTTGTTGACTAAAAGAATCCTGGTGCTTAAACTGGTTCAGTTCAGGCTTCGTAGAACCTTGGACCTATTCAGGGAACCAGTCTGCCTTTGCACCAGTTTTTATTGGAACCAAGGAACGTCAAAGGTCACATCACCATTGTCAACCAAGTGCACTGCACAGCAGTAGTAAACGGTAGGACCAAGATGGCGGAGCGTATAGGTTACCTGCGAGCGTTTGTGCTGTTATTCCAGATGTTTGTTTATATCCAGAAAGCAAGTACAGATCAACTACTGGTGAACAATTGACACGCCCATTGATGTCATCATGGTTCTTTCTGAGGAACCTACTGCTCTTTGGTTCCATTTGGGAGCACAGTGTTTTTTGTTGGGAATGCATTTCCATTTCAGTACTGCTTTTCTTAAGTGCTCAGCTGAGCTTTAGTAAAGTTTCCCCTTCTCTGGACTTTTAGTTTTTAAGCCCAAGTTCACCTCAACGACTTTCCTCAAACCTCCTGCACACCTTTAGGACTGTGCCTTCACCAGGAGTGTGCCATATGTTGTCCAGACTAGACTGCCGAGTACATGGCAGGGGTACATGTGCATATAAACACATGCTCACACATACGTAGTGTAGGGCCACCTCCTGGCTCTGCTAACAATAATAACAAATGGACATTTTAACGGAGCGAGAGGTGAGTGCAGGAACAGCTTTGCCATCAACTGACCTCTTCCAATCCTTATTGAGGGGTCTTCTTCAGAACCTCGAAATGTTATCTGTTGCAGTGTTATTCATCCCTGGGCCTTTCCTCTTTGGCAATGATCTCAGAGCCAGTATGACTTCATCTTATAGCACTGGAAGTTATTCTGTGTAGGCAACATCTATAAGTGCCTTGGTAATTGGCAATCGACTTTGCTTCATCTACTATGCTTTGTCCATCGACATCTCCCACTCCTGGCTCAAATTTATTTCTGATATCAAGCATTTTCTCGACAGTGGCTCTACAGCCGGCACCTCCCCAAGCAGAGCATCAGACGCTCACTACTGTAGCACACTATATGGACCATTTCTATGTATATATTCAATGCGGCTTAATTATTGAGCAATATTTGCACCTTATTACCTGTACATCACCTGTACACATCTTGTACCGACTGCCAACATCACTATAATTCATGCACTCTGACTCCCTATACCATCAGTATTTAGGTGACTGCCAGATTATCAGTATCTGTGTAGCTGGTAAATGTAACTGTGAAGTATCTTTAAAATGTCTGTGCAGTAACCGTGCAGTATATATCTGTTCAATTACAATGTAAATGTGTATAGTTTCTTATTGTATTTTATTGTATTTTTAACCTAACAATAGAGATTTATTTATTTCCTGTAATTTCTTATTTTGTATTCTGTAAACCTGCAGATTAGTCTAGCTCCTGTTCTGTATCTGTTCTGCTGCTATTCTTCTACTGTAACAATGCAAGTTTCCCCATGTGGGATAATAAAAGGTTATCTTATCGTATCTTATCTTTTCCATGTTCAGTGTCTTTACAGATGGTGGTGTAGTATTGGTCCCTGTCCTTCTTGGCAGCTCTCTGGAATTGATAGTTTAGCTTGTAAAATTACTAAATGTACTTGGGTTTGGTTTCTTTTTCTCTTTTTTTCCACTGCATTGTCTGATTTCTCCTTTTCTTGGAGTTCCATCCATTGCTCTTTTGGCTCTTAATCAGTTTTGTAAAGCATCTGTAATCACTTCCTGATATTTCCTTTGAAGACAGGTGGTATATTCTCCAGGTGATCTTTTGGAAGCCTGACGGTTTTATTGTTTTTCTCCTCAGGACCAGTTGAAGTGAACGTTAGAAGAAGTTCATTGTCTATTCCACCATCAGCTCCAGGCCATGTCTTGTTGTCCATCTCCTTGAGCAAAATGTTGTAGCATCCGTCAACAGGCTCTGCTTGGCTGTGAAGAGATCATGGGGTATGACGGGTTTAGAGCTGTAATTGAAATTTGCATTTAACCATATGTACCCCATCTTCTTTAGCGTCAGCACTGTAGTGCTGTAGTGGGGAATGGCAACTGAGATGGAAGAAGTTAAGCTGCGCAGAAATCAAACTCAAAGGCCAATGGTAAAGAGGACATAGACCGGACAGAAGGGAATCCTGAGCAATATGGTTGCCCTCAGATATGTCCAGCTATCCGAGAGAGACTGCTGGCTAAGAAAGATGTGTTCCTTCTCACCTGCTTCGAAGAACTGCTTAACTAAGCACAACATAGACCATATTCAGGTGCATTGTATCACATGCTTCACGTTTGAACATACATTGTGCACAGATTTGTAAATGACCACTGCATGGTTCTTTTGGACTGCTGTTAGCAATAACTATGGGAGGTGACAACAATAATAATAACAACAGTCTAATTTTATTTAGATGTTCAAATTGTTAATAACCTTATTGATTCCAAACATTAGAAAGCATCCAGACTCGTCTCTGTCCTGGCACCCAGATGGTGGAATGAACTTCCACTGGCTGTCTGAACAGCAGACCCTCTTGCAGTCTTCAAACGCAGACTGAAGACCATCTCTCTGTAAAGCACTTAAGTGAATAATCACTAATAGATGTATATATTGTAATGCTTTGTTTTGGCACTTATACTGAGATTAATGTGTCTTCTCTCTATGAACGCTGGGTTGGGATTTCTAGTTAGCGCAGTTCTGCTGTATATAACTCTGTATGTGTCTTTCTAGGTATCAGCACTGGCCCTTGTTTGGGGCGCCGGAGCTCAAGGCGAGCTTTAGACTCTAACCTTCCTGTACTAGCTAGGAAACATTTTCTAAGCACAGTCGTAAGTCGCTCTGGATATGAGCGTCTGCTAAATGCCTTGAATGTAAATGTAAATGTAGAAGGGTCAGGGTTAAATTTTAGACCAGGGTTTAGGCCAGGGTGAGGGGTTGGTTTGGGTTGATGTTGAGCTTAAAATTAAGATTTGAGCCAGGTTTAAGAGTTAAAGAAATTGTGAAGTTACATAATAAATTAACATGAAATGAATTAAAATGTAATAATGAATCTGATAACCAATAACAGGGTCTTTATTCAAGGTCAGTTTGCCTGAGACTGTTTCACCTGATGCCCAGTGACACGAGAGATGGATATGGAATGTCCATCAAGTCAAGTCAAGTCAAGTAGTTTTTTATTGTCATTTCAACCATATACAGTGGTATACAGTACACAGTGAAACGAAACAGCGTTCCTCCAGGACCAAGGTGCTACACAGAACAATAAATACAATAGATTTACAAGACAATTTACAATATACAAAACAGCAAACAATAAATACAGGGAGGGAGCAGTAAAGTGCAGTTATGTCCATTTTTTTAAGATGAACATTGAACATTGTTTTTAGCAGCAGTTATGTCAATATTTGGTATAAGTGTAGACATTTTACTCCTTAAGTTTATGTGTAGACAGATTTAAAGGATGAGATTGTGTGTGTGCGTTCAGTCCAGTCACTGAAACGTGTGCAATTATTCAGACCAGATTCAACAACTCTGGTTGTTAAGGAGTCTGATGGCTTGGGGAAAGAAGCTGTTGCACAGTCTGGATGTGAGGGCCCTTATGCTTCTGTACCTCTTTCCAGACGGTAGGAGAGTGAAGAGTGTGTGTGAGGGGTGTGTGTGGTCATCCACAATGCTGTTTGCTTTGCGGATGCAGCGTGTAGTGTAAATGTCTGTGATGGTGGGGAGAGAGATACCGATGATCTTCTCAGCCGTCCTCACTACTCGCTGCAGGGACTTGCGATCTGATACAGTGCAGTTCCCAAACCAGGCAGTGATGCAGCTGCTCAGGATGCTCTCGATGGTTCCTCTGTAAAATGTGGTGAGGATGGGAGGTGGGAGATTTGCCTTCCTCAGCTTTCGCAGGAAGTAGAGACGCTGCTGGGCTTTCTTGGTTATGGTGCTGGTGTTGAGGGACCAGGTGAGATCCTCTGCCAGGTGAACTCCAAGGAACTTGGTGCTCTTGACGATCTCCACAGTCGATGAAGGTGAAATAGTGGAATGTAGAAGAGAAGTGAAAAGAAGTTTATCGACGTGTCTCTTTACTTTCTGTGAGGGAGCCTTTAGAGGTGGACGTCTGACTTCTGTCAACACCACTGTGAACAATTCTGACTCGGCAGGCATCTCTAGAATGACGCATTTCACACCAATCCACTCTGAATGACTTTGTATCAAGAAACAAAGACACCTTCTGAATTTAAGTCGAAATTGCACTCGCCTTGAGCTCAAATTGGATAATTAAATAATGAAAATGGACCAGTGTAAGAGTGAAAGCACCATAGTTAAACTGTATTACGGTAACTGCAGTTGCAGCAGATATTTGTATTATTTTATAACCTGGTTATTAAAGTTAACTTCAGTCAATCAGAGTAAAATAAACCCAAACATTTAAGTCTTTACCAAGTTACCAAACCCGATTCCTACATTAACTGATCATTTGTTGTGTGCTTAACAGTGGCATATTTTATTAAACTAACTGATCTGAAGCCTAAACTTGACTACTCCACCTGGATACTCTCACCCAAATAATAGGTCTAACCTCTGAGGTTTCCTAGCACATGAACAGCTCAGCTTAGATCAATTAGAACCTCAGGAAAATGATTTCTTGCACTTTAAATCAGATTATAATTTGAAAAACCTGACAGAAACATAACGTCTGACCCAATAACGCAAAGAACAGAAAAACAGTAATAGAGAGAGAGAGGACTTCTCATGCAATAGCAAACGAGAAGGATACGTCCGTACATACTCAGAATCGGGCTGAAAGAATGAGGCATTTCTCAACTTACACATCCACCCAGTTTTGGAATGCATATTTTTCCAGTGACGTCACCCAGTTGTGCTGTCGCCATTTTGGTATGCAACTCTGGAGCACAGTGGTGGTTTGTGAACTACTAATAAAGCCATTAGCACTTCAGGAAAGGCCGGTAAGTCCCCCCCCCAGAACCCTCAGTTTAACAGTTTCAAAGCTTGCTAAACAATACATACCTGTGGCACTCCATGCTTGCTGCTAGGCATGGCCACGCATTTTGAGCATCCACAGCTGAATAAGCAGGTAGCAGAACGCTACAGTATCTTTGTTTATAGACCTGTTATCGTACTAGTGGCAGCTGAAAATGCTTTACAGGTGGGGGATAAAGTTTAACGGTCATCAGAAGTGGAACTAACCAATTATGTTTACTCGCTGTTCTCTGTGGCGCTGGATTTTAGAGTTGAATTAAATCATAGGACTTGTGTACTCGAGTTATTTATCCTGAAATACTTTTACTTCACCACTAAGCTTTAATTTAAAAATTATTATGAGTATCTCAGCTCTACACAGATGTCCAGTTTATTGGAGAGAGAGTAAGAAAGAGGAAAACCTTAAGCAGCACAAGAAACATACTGTGTCTAAACAGTCATCTATGTATATGATGAACTACATGAATGAATGAACTGAAGATAACCGCATCACAGCTGCTAAAGGGGCAGTCACGG
Organism: Semaprochilodus insignis; assembly: GCA_034552555.1. Lineage (NCBI taxonomy): Eukaryota > Metazoa > Chordata > Actinopteri > Characiformes > Prochilodontidae > Semaprochilodus > Semaprochilodus insignis. Next base: position 37,514,990 of record CM067476.1, read on the forward strand.
GCTGGAGGTCAGGGGCAGATTTGTGATAGGAAGGTCGGTCCGATCCCCTGAACTGAAGGACACAACTGAAGGTGCAAGGCACCTAACTTCTCTCTGGGGACCGTGGATAGGGCTGCTCACTGCTCCAGGCATGTGTGCTCACTGTCCCCTAGTGTTCACTAGTGTGTGGGTGTTTCACTGCACAGATGGGTTAAAAGCAGAGGTTGAATTCCTCTGTGTGTGAGCACAATTGGTAAAAATGGTTCTCATCTAATCTAAAGACAGAACCTGCCGAGATCTCCACTCTTCCCAGCTCACCTTTAGCCTGAGGGAGCCTAGCTACCTAGCTGAACATGTACTGCATTCAACATTAATGCTATTTTAATTTGCTATCAGCTATTTATTCAGTATATTTTGCCATTGTCAACCAGTACAGTTTGACAGTTATGGAAGTAAATGGCTGAACAAGCCTAAAACTGAAAATCTAGTCTAATACACAGGGGCGATTTAATGAATGGGCTTACCTGCACTGAAGCCCAAGGGCCACAAATAATTCAGGGCCCCTGATTTTATGAGCACCAACTGGGCCTTCCCAAATTGATCACAGGCATATCAAATTACAATGAAAGAGTCTTTTAATTAGCTGAATCTAAGATTTTAGGAATAGAGTTTCTCGCTGTATTATGGCCGAATAAATCATACGCTCTTTGTCGTACTCCTTTTGTCAGCTCTCCCTTCGTTATTAGCGTGCTAGTGTTTGAAAGTGAACCTCCAGTTGTGTTTGAAAGGTATTTTAAACTGTCCTGTAGAGCATGTCAAACCCAAAGGCTCTGTTGTTGGCATCTGTGTTCTGCAAATTTGGTATTAACAATGCTTTTTGACTGCAAGGCTGAAACAGGTTTTGTGAACACGTCAAAGATAACAGCTAGCATTACTTCAGTGGCTGCGTTAAACTTAAGAACGGACCACAGACATTTTCTATGCCTGCCGTGGCAGTATGTTTCTGGCTTTGATCATTAGGTTTAGGCTTTTAGGTTTGCTGTGCTCCCTGCCTTTGGACATCTCAGCTGCCTGTTGTTTTCATCTTGGCTAGTTATGTTGTTTAGATGAACGTGTTTGTGGTGGGCGGACGCGTGCTTCATACTGTAGGGTACTGCAGTGTCTGGTTTTTGGACTTGTCGCGTTTGGTATCAGCTAACAAACTGTTCTCAAACTCACCATTTTTGAGGTAAACCCACAAGTGAGGCTCAATCTCATCCCTATTCACCAGCTAATTTGAATTTTCCATTCCACCTTAAATGGTGTATCAGTTACAGGTGCCAGAAATGGACAATTCTGGGAAAGCGAATGTCAGTTTCTTTGTGAAATGGACTGCCGTCTGAGTGTAGATTTCCAACTGTGACTCACTATGGCTTTTAGTTTGGTTTCTGTTTTGGCTGGTCTTTGTGTTAGTCTTTAACTGTGCGAGAGGTGTTTTAGCTCTTTAGCTGTCAAAAAAGAAAAGTTATGATTAATAGAGAAATATAAATCTAAACTGAACAAATTGCTGTTGTAGCTCATGATTTTAATCAGTGAAGTTATACAGTTTGGCAGCTGTGAAAGTAAGGTGTATTGTCTGTAGAGGTTGACACCTATAGGTTAATATAAGGCAACATTAGGTGTCGTGGTTCGGAACGCGTTACCATTTATTTATCAGGTATTAGGGATGCACCGAATGTTCGGCAACTGAAATTATTTGGCCAAAAACAGCAAAAAATCCACTTTCGGTGATCGGCTGAATAAGTGAAAAGGCAGAATAATTTATACCGAACAATAACGTTTTTAATGACGCTGTTAACTTTGTCTATTCCCGGATGTTCCCGGATGTAGAGCAGAACCTTTTCTTCTTAGTGTACGGCTAGCGGCAACTGCTAAGGGGTAAAACCCACTTTCACACGTTAGTTCTCCACTGCCAGTCATGCCGGAGCACGCGGACGCCTCCCAGCTTTTATTCAGTTTCAAGCATTTGAGCCAAACAGAACTCCAGAAAGAATAAAGAACAGAACAGAGCCGCTACAGTGAGGCAGACAGACAGCAGCTTCTCAGCGCACACACACACGCTCTGGTATGTCTGTTGGGATGTTAAGATGTTCAGTGTTCAGTAAGTACGTTTAATATGCAGTTTAGTAACCAGGACAAAAATACATCCCCGACAGCTAAACAGTTCTGGCCCAAATCTGGCCCACATTCCGCATTTTCATCTGGCCCACTTGCCAGATGGGTTGACCGCACTTGGGTGAGACTGCTCCCGGTAACAAGATGTGGGCCACACATGCACCACATTAGGGCCACGTTTCAGCCAAAAGTAGGCAACCTTGCTGTATCTGTGCCAAAAGTGGACCAGATCTGTTTTGGAGCAGGTGGGCCAAACGCATGTTGTAAATATGTGGGCCACATTTGACTCACAGCAGATTGCCGGTGCGGACAGTGGGCCAGCAGTGCCATATCTTTGCCAGATGTGGCCCACATCTGCTTGCTATCTGGGATATGGACTAATTCATTTATGCAGTGGTGAAAAAGTGGCAAAATTAATGAAACCCTGTGAACTATGTTCGGTATTCAGCAAATGTTTCATTTTGTTTGGTTTTGTTTGGACAAAAGTTTTTATTTCAGTACATCCCTTACAGGTATTTTGCTGAGAAGGAAAAAAGGAACATAGAAACCGTGAGGTCGGCTGTGGTGGGCTTCTTTTTGACGCTATGATGGGACAAAGGTGGAAAATGCCAAACAAAAGGGGTTCCCAAAATGGTGTAATTGAGCGAAGGATATTTGCCAAAAGAACAACTAAAACGAGGATACTGTTAACTTTGTTCTCTTTTCATCTTTTCGCTCTGTTTTCGCTGTTCGTCTTTTTTATTTATGGCTATCTTGCTTTCTTTTTCTTTTGCTCTTGGAGTCATCTGTCCCTTTACAGCTTTTCTTTGTAGCATTTCTCCTTTCCTTTTTCTCTTCTTCTTTCATTCCATTTACTGGCTACCCCTCCATGAAGATTCAGCATTTTCTGCTTGTCTTTTTGAGGTTTAAATAGAGGCTCTTCACCCAAGCATAATCAAGATGATCACCCTGGAGCATTCTGGGAGTTGAAGTTTTCTGCCCTCTGCTGGCAGCAGGCAGCATTGAGCAGCTTTTTACACTAGGACTGTAATTGAGAACTTTATTGAATAACTATTTTTTGCTTTTTTTCTCAGGTAGTATCATGTCCTGCTTTAGTTTTGCCTGTACAAATTATTTGTAATAATTATGTAAAGTATATATGAAATATATTCAGTTGTGTTTCAGTTCAGAATACACAAAAAGAAACATCTAGCAGTTTCACAATAAACAAATATTTACTTTTATGTAATTTATTTTAATATGTTACTTGTACTCAAGTAAACAATGACTAAACTAACAGTGCTTTTACTTAAGGAGGGATTTTCAGTACTCTTTCCACCCCTGAAGTAAGTTTACTGAAACAGACACCGAATATTAATGAAATGCATTAAAGAGATGCATTCAGATTATGTTAGGTGAGCCGAGTGCTTGACTGTCTAATCAAAGATAAGAGTCACAGTTTAGAAGCAGAATGGCAGAACGAGTCTCTATGCAGAAGGTCAGTATCTGCAGATCTAAGATCATGAACAGACAGACATTCAGAAGCTTTAAGGTCATTTAGCGCTTTAATAATTAACTAGTAGTTAAAATCTCTCCTAGAAGATCCAGGTAGTTTCTAAACGGGGTGATATGAGCTCTCTGCGTTGTTGTTGTTAGAACCCAAGCTATTGCTTTCTGTACGACTAAACAAATGCATGACTAGGTCTCTCTGTGTCTTTGTGCCCAAGATATGAAAGGCAGAACTTGATATCCATCAAATGATAAACAACTACTTAAATGTCTGCATTTACATGCGGGATAAAACAGCTCAGGGTCTAAAGTCACACCCAGGATTCATCCTTCAGGTTTGGTATACGAATGCAACATTCTTTATTCATTACCAAAGATCAGTATTTAATTTTCATGACATCGACTCAGGTACGCCTGTCAACAGAATCTTAATTATCAGAAGGAATACAAATGTAAAACTGTGTGTCATCAGCACAACCATGAAAATTCATATAATGTTTACTAATAGTATCTTATAATGCTAATCTTTACAAAACAGCAAAGGCCCTAAAACTAAACCTTGTGGGACTCCACAAGTGTTGAGTCTGGGGTCATTTGACAACACAAACCAAGGCTGTCTCAGAACTATGGTTGGAATAAAACAAATGTTATATAACTAGTTTGGTGGTTGATATACAGTATATTGGATTGTTTAAAACATTTTTTGCGAGGACTTTTTTTAAAAGGAAGATTAGAATTCGGTCTAAACGTATTGTTTAGTACTGAAGGATCCATGATGCTTTTAGTAGAGACTTTTAAAAGCATCAGGAGAAGCATCTGTTCACAGAGAAGACTTGAACAGGCATAAGATCTTATGTGAAAGAACACCACCTTTTACCCTCAACGCTTCAGCCTTCTGTGCTGGTAACTGAAGACTCGGTTATCTGAAACCCCAGAAAACACTTTGCTGCAACATGTTTTTTTCTCCGGTGGCAAGGTAAATGATATTCTACAACAGCTACCTGGTCTTCTTAACAAGTTCCCTAATGGTAGCAATGGAGATATCAATGTGTATTAATACACATTAATGTTTTGGTGGAAACCACTGGACTCAGCGATCTTTGCTGACTCTATGCAAGAAGGGTGGCCTGGTGAGATACCTCACTCAGAGAATCTGGGTTACAGTCAAAACCTAAAGTTCTAAAGTAAAGCATTTGGTGGTACCTCGCTATGGGATATGCTACCCATATTGCCGAACAAGCCAACCTTGATGCTACATGGCCTTTCCATTAGACTTGTCCTGTGCCACAGACGAATTCACACTCAACAGTGTGAGACAAGTGTGGCATCAAACCTGTAGAACCAACAGGCGACCGCACACATCCCCTTAAATGGAGCCCATGACTTGGCTGTGCCCCTCGTTGAATGCACATACAGTATAAGGCAAGACTATAGTCTTCATACTCCATCGTGACAAACACTGTTTTGCTATTGGCTTACCTTTGTGAGGTCCAGACCAGGAAGTCAATAGTTAATCTGAGCGAATAGCATAGGTCTGAGCTAATAGCGTAGGTCGCCACTGCTGTTCTGGAGACAAGAAAGTTGGAAAGACACTAGCACCATAAGCAGTGCCGTCTTAAGTGAAAGCATCTTCAAATCAATCTCTGAATTCATCTCCAACTACGGTTCAAATGGTGGTCCCAGTGAAAACTCCAGTACAATTCATTTTTTTTTGTTTTCTGATTCTGTTTCTGCTCCTTTTGGTATGTTTGCCCTGGGTTTGCCGCTAAGCTTACTTACCTGCTCCCTCAATAAATCTGGCTTTGCTTTTAGCTCTGCTCACGTCGAGTTACGTCTGACAAACGTTACAAATGCCCACTGTTACTACTTACTTCTCTTTCATAGAATATTTAGTCCTTCTAGGAAAAAGCTTTCTACTGTGTACGCTGGCATACCAAAAGTCATGGGCTAGGTGTATGTAAATAGATCATGAAGTGGCCTTGCCTTAAGTAATGGCTTGGGAATGCCCACACCTTGTATAAGTTGTGAGGTGCCATCTTAAGAGTGAGGTTGTTATTGGAGTTCAAACAAGGCATGATAGTGGAATACCTTAATTGGGCATATGTCGGATGAATTTGCTGGACAAACCATTTGCTGGAACTCTTCAGAATGCTCCTCAAACCAGTTCTGGACAACTTGGGCACAATGGCATTGTGCAGAGCACACTCCACACCAGTATACCAGTACCACCACCAGCCTGTAGAGTGTCTTGTTGATAACTAGGGCTTCATGGGGTCTGTGGCACACACAAACCCTACCAACAGCCTGAAACAAATGGTACCATGACTCATTGGACCATGCCACATGTTGCCGGTCCTCTAGGGACCAGTTAGCAACCTCACAAGCTCAGATGAGGTGCTGTGTCCAGGGTTGTGAGTCTCTTGTCTTGTTTGCACGGACATTTCTAGCCAGACACTGCCAGTCATGATCATAAGGCACCTGTGGGCAGCTACAGTGCTGTCCATTGTGGGTGGTGCTTTCATGAGCACGCTGGCCAGTGTTCAGCCTCACTCACGAGATAACACCTCCCAACTTATACATGTGTGGGTGTTCCCAAGCCATCTTCTCAGGTAATGCCACTTCATAATCAATTTACTGCTATTCCATGACTTTTGGTATGTCAGTATATAAGACTAACTGTAACTCATATTGTTCTCCTTGTAATTGCACATCCCCCCAATTCTGCACATGAAGCACCTGTCTGGTGCAGCTGGTTTACTGGCCCACACACCCCCACTTTCAGTTTTGGGCTATACTGGTGGTCTGGGCTGTGCCATGGGTTACTTTGGAATCCTGTAGTTGGGTGGAGAGTGTGCTACCACCTGGGCAAAGGATGGGTGAGGTGTCAGGGCAGGGGGTGACTGAGTTTCCCAGGGCAAGCAGGTTTGCAGAGTGTCATCTTCCCTCCTCTTCTCCTCTCGGTGGTGTTGCATAGCAGACATTGCGAGTCTAAACAAGCCCTTTGATTCCATAGCAATATGGGGTGAGAGGCTGGATTAGTTGAGCCAGCAAGCTCTTTCCTGCCTAGGCCAGCACAGCGGTGTATGCGGAGGCCAGGAGAGGTTTTTGAATGATGTTCATAAGAGTGAGAGGTTTGTGAATGAAGTTCTACTGATATAAAGGGACGGCCCCACCCGTATGGCGGATATGGCCAGCAAATCAGGGCTGGTGTAGTGGTAGAGTACTTCTGAGGAATACATGGGGGCCAATGCTTGAAAGAGAACCACTTGACTTGGTCTTAATGAATTTCAAAATTGGTCCTCTGACTGTGAAATAGGGTGGGAACTACGGTGCTGTTCATGACCTACAAACCCAAAACGTTGTGGTCAGTTTGACTGTGAATAGTATCCATACATCAGAACCCAATAATATTGATAAGCTTGGCTCTTCCATACCTGACAGTTTTAACTCGTCAGGCTAAAATAATCCACAAGAGGGTTTTTGCTCATTTATTCTTCCATGAGATAAATAAATTCTCTTCTAATCTGTTTCTGGAAGTGTCTCCAGTTGAAATAATCCCAGTGATTGCAAATTGGTAAAGAGCCCAGGCCTGATTCATCTATTTGAATGAGATATGAGATATTTTGATTCTGGCCAAAACTTGGTTAAAGAAATCAGTTTCTGATTCTGAAGTTGGCTTTGAGGGTTATAATATTTTTAGAGCTAACAGGAATAACTGACTTTGCTATCTTCACTTATTAATAGACAGTTATTAATTATAGGTGACCTCAACTATGATTTGTTGTTTCAAATTAAAAGAAAAAAACACAGATAAATCATGTGTGATTGGAGTATTTGACTTGGATGTTAGTAACCTGTGCCCCATAGCCCGTTTAAGACACTTTAAAGTCGAATATTTAAATATTTAAATATTTCAGTGAACAGACTTCCTTACAACATTTGTATCAGAGTGACATAGAAAGTGTTTCTGGTATTCCAGAACCAGATTTGGCTTTAAATGAACAGAATTGCTAACAAACATAAATAGTATCAAGGTTAAAGCCAAGACAAAGGCCTGGTTCTCTGCAGCACTGTCAGCTATCTGCACGTACTTGCAAATTACCCTCAGACTGGGTCAGGTCCAGATAGATTAGGTGTAAGTGCTTGTACATGCTCAAGGTCAAATCAACCTACTGACAGTCTTAAACGCTGTGCATCTTCTTCCTGCTAACTTCTGGAAAGTGGTAAAATCTTTAAATGGCCCCAGTACTTCCCCATTTCCTGAATACTGCAATTTAGATGCAAAACGCACTTATAATAAACTGATAATCTGTGATATTTCAATAAACATTTTAAGGTAGAAGGTCACCTTTTCCTGGCATAAAATGAAGCACAGGTGATATCTCCTTAATCATGTGCACACACGTGCACATGTACTATGCCTAGAACTGGGCACAAGCCACATATTTTAGAACATCTAATAACTGTTTAATTGAAGGAAATGGTCAAGTTAAAGCATACTTTATTATGAAGAAATTTAAAGTGTCATTTTTAACATGAAATACAACTTAATTAAAGGAACGTGTTTATTTACACATTTAACAAACTGCAAAATTGTTCATAATCATATGAAAAATAACAAGCTACTGTTTTCATTCACAACTCACATGGGCCCTCATGCAGAGTAGTTAAACCTGAATATAGCTTGAAAGTCTTTGCTTTCATTTACACATTACAACCAGCTATATGTTACCCTAACATTTGAATATGGCATTAAAGTCACTGTTTTCATCTGCACAAAACATTCCAGGCTCCTATGTTTCATTTTATAAAGCCTCTTAATTTGCTGTGAATAGAGTATTAACTGAGTAACTATATAATGAAAAATGTGGAAATAAATCATGAAAATGGCAAAAATGAATAATGCAGGTCACATGCACGTTTATGCAACAGCTTCTAACAGCAGGCTTGACAAGGGAGCAAAAGCAGTGATAAACGGATGTGTTGTGGCTTCTTCGTTAAGTGTAATAATTAGAAGGTGCAGTTCAGTAAAGGTTGTGGTTGTAGTTTGTTGTCTTAAATCTACACAGATTAATCTATGAATCTATGAAACACCAATGTTAAATATTAAACTAACTTTATTGCACTTCTGTTTGAATGAAATAACTTGGGGGGGGAATTTCAGAACTGTTCTTCCTCTTTGGCAGTGTTGGCAGCATCTTTCCTGGTGCACTGTGCTGATTATGATACAGCGCCACCACTTGATGTAATGCCACAATTGCAGTTACAAAGGACAGAAACCCACTGAGTATGATTGTTAGAAAGTTGTGTTTTCCATGAAGACTCCTCTGTAGAGAGGTGGAGCCTCGTGGGCAGCTGCCTCATAATTCTCTCTCCCTGATTTAAATGGGCGAATGACTCAAAATCCCACTTTTAAGGTGGACAGAACCCCTCTGCCTCTTACTAATATGTTTTCCCTTAAACAATTCTTTGGATATCTTACAGGCTGGTGGTATCTCAAAAGCTTTAAAATGGAGACTTTGCTGGGGCAGACACCCCATAAGGGCTGAACATTATTGGTTCAAACATTTATTGACCAATCTCAAAGCTTTCAAGCTCAGCTGAAATTTTTTGAATCACTGAAAAATTAACATCTATGCTCCTTTTTACCTCTCAGCTGTGTCTTAAAACCACATCAGTCTAAAAGCTGGACGTACACTATATTGCCAAAAATATTGTCTGCCTTCACACGCATATGAACTTGAGTGACATCCCATTCTTAATCCATAGGGTTTAATGTGATGTCGGCCCACCCTTTACAGCTAGTACAGATACAAACTCTTCTGGGAAGGCTTTCCACAAGGTTTAGGAATGTGTTTATGGGAATTTTTGACCATTCTTTCAGAAGCACGTTTGTGAGGTCAGACACTGATGTTGGACGAGAAGGCCTGGCTCGCAGTCTCCGCTCTAATTCAGCCCAAAGGTGTTCTGTCGGGTTGAGGTCAGGACTCTGTGCAGGCCAGTCAAGTTCTTCCACTCCAAACTCGCTCATCCATGTCTTTATGGATCTTGCTTTGTGCACTGGTGCGCAGCCATGTTGGAACAGGAAGGGGTCATCCCAAAACTGTTCCCACAAAGTTGGGTGCATCAAATGGTCCAGAATCTCTTGGTCTGCTGAAGCATTAAGAGTTCCTTTCACAGGAACTAAGGGGCCGAGCCCAACTCCTGAAAACAACCCCACACCATAATCCCCCCTCCACCAAACTTTACACTTGGCACAATGCAGTCAGACAAGTACCGTTCTCCTGGCAACCGCCAAACCCAGACTCGTCTATCGGATTGCCAAATGGAGAAACGTGATTCATCATTCCGGAGAACACGTCTCCACTGCTCTACAGTCCAGTGGCGGCGCTTCTGAATTTGACGTGAAAGTGATTGGAACACCTGAATTCAGTGATTTGGATGAGTGGGTGAATACTTTTGGCAATACACTGTAGTATAGTTACATCAGTTTCATTAGTTATGAATGACATTCTGTCTTCTATGGACTGTAGACCTACCTCAGCTGCTTTGTTAATTATATTAAAAATGTAGATCATTTATTGCTATTGGAGAAAATGTCCAATATTGGTCTGAATGAAAAAGCATGTTTCCATCTTTCGTACAGTGTGTTGCTGTGGGTGATTTCCGAAGGAGTACCACAGGGTTCTATTTTAGGTTCTATATGCTGATTAAACAATCATCTAACATTAAGTACGGGACCTTAAATTAGTTCTTAGTGACTACAAGACCAGGTCTATGGTAGGTTCTAATCTCTCATAATACAAAATTGGACAGTGATAGGTTTTCACTAGAGAATGGACAAGGGATTGTTCGGGCTGTCATGATACCTGTTTTTAGATATGGGGATATTATTCATATGAATTTTACTCTGTATAACTTTTACTTTTCTTCTTTCCTCTGTATGGTATTTTGTGTGATTTCAATTTTGTACTGTGCAACCCCAGAAGCCTTAATTCTCAGTGGGTCCTCTTGGGATACAGAATTAAAATAGCTCTAAAAGGAAGGTTGGAATTGGGTCAAGGGAACATGTAGAGGACTTCAGCTCTGTTACAATTTTCCCAAGAGTTCTATTTTCCTGACAGCATCAACCAGGTCAAAACTTGACATCACTCCGTGGATAAGATATAGGTACAAGTACAGTGTAGTTGTACTGGCAGGTACTAGATCAAATGTTTATTCTCTTCTCTCTGAAGTAGCCAGAGAACTCTTCACATTTAGAACCTGGAGGCTTGATACTGTATTGAGTCGAGGGGTTTACCATGAAATCCTTTGTGTTAAAATAGTTGTTTATTGGCATACTATGATGAAAACAACCCATCCTTCACAGCACGTACGAAATATGCGCATCAGCTCCGATTTAGAAAGAACTGCATTAGCGGCCTATATCTTTTAGGGTATGTTAGCGCTAAATAGCCTTAAAGCATCTCAAGAATTTCTGTTTATGATCCAACACATGTTCTCGGATCTGTGGTTTGACCTTCTGCAAACATCTTCCATAAAATACAGACGATCCTTTTAACCCTTTAGCCTACTATTGAATTATGGTCAATACAGGGACCAGTAATGAACACTAAGAGATCTAGCAGGTTCCAGGTTCTGATTTTAGGTCATCCAGTTTTGAGATGTTCTTCAGATGTAGCGTGATGTTAGTTTGGAGGCCTTTTCTAATCAGGTCTTCTTTAACCTGTAACAAAATAAAAACACACCAAGTTAGAACTTTATTATTGATATTACCATTGATTGTATTTGAGTAATTGAGAAAAATCTACCAATTATTTAGGTCAATATTCTGTTTTTTAAATGTAAGGGTATGAAGAATGCATGAAAATATATCATTCATATATAAATATGTATTATTTATATACGTATAAATATAGAGATATGTAGTTTTATGTAGATTAATGCAAAAAATAAGTAGCCTTTGTGAGTATCTGATTGACACTGCCAGTCCTGCCTTGGACCAACGTCCTTAACACTGGCTCCTTGGGGTATCCTACTGTGGGTGCTCATTGTAGGCCCAGATGGTGTCTGGGCCGAACTCTGTTCTTGTTCCTGCCTGAAGCCATGTGCGTACCCAAGAGTGCTCCATATCTTCCTTCTGGGCTTGGCAGAAGTCCTCACATCTCAATGCGTGGTGCTCCAGGAGGCAATACCACTACTCTTGCCCACCTTCCCCTTTTTCTGTCATCCACTGTGTCATCAATGCCAGCGAGGGTGCTGCTCATGTGCAATACCCACAGCCCCCAGAGATCCCACTGGTGCTGGCGCTGTGTGTTCAGCTCCTCTTCCAGCATTAGCAGCTTCACTCACAAAATGCCATGATCCCCTTGACCTGGCAGTGCACCTCAACCTCATAGATCCACCAACCGACTCTAACACTGCATTTCCAGCTCCTCCTGAGCCACCGGACAAAAGCCACACTACAAGTGAGTCCTGACACTCTGCCTCTGCGCTACTACTAGCCAGCGCAACCAGCTTCATTCTCCTGTTTAAAGCCCAGCGCTTCCTTCCTGAGGTTAAGCCCAGCAAGAAAGAGATATGCTTCGATGGCTTGGATGCCTGGGACCCGTACTCCACACAACCGCAAGTTGTCGCCCAGCATCAAGGCTGGACAATGGCTTGTGGTGGAGTTGTGTCTGATACTGGACAAGAATGCACTACAGTCACATACTGCTCCTGACAACAGTGTAGCGATGGCACAAAAGAAGATCCGGGCAACATTCCACATACAGGCGGAGACCTTTTCATTTTGAAGAGGTGCTTAGCAGTGAAATGGCCATCCCAGCACTACCCCACACAAAGTACAGGGAGGGAGCAACTCGGAAAGATACAGCACACAGGAAGGTAGACCATTCTAGCCACTAGTTACACTACAAAACCCTTCCTCCTTGGACACAATTCATTCAACACCTCTGCACTGACGACATCGCCAACAACAACAACTACTACAACAAATCCTTTACGAAACAGGAGCATGGAGAGCCACACCTGAGAGCCACTTTGCATGACCACACTCCTTAAGCTCCTCAGAGCAGCGAGGCTCGTGATGGATGCCACAATATGAAAGGTCACCCGAAAGGTAACATTGCTAAACAAAACTATGCCATTTGTTCTACCGTCACTGACACTTACCTGTTCCAGAAGAAGCTCAGTGGTGACCGACTCTTCCAAGTCCTCTTCTGAGGAGAGTCTCATTCTTAGTCCAGCAAGGTGCTCTTAGGAAAGGTAATGGTATGTAATCATTAACTAACAACACTGTCATGAAAATGGAAAAGTTGAGAAGCCAAAATCAGGATAACGTACTTCTCTGGGCTGGTGGTTTCGCTGTTGTTATATCTTTTAGGCAAAGCAATAAAAACAAAGGAATATAATTAGTAATACAGTGAAATGAAACGAACAGTCAATACTATCTGAATGTCTGATCACTATTTCAACAAAAGATGCTTGTCCTAACAGCAAGCGAAGGGAGTGAACAACAGTGACAAAAGTGAAACAACAACGTTCCCAATAAGCTGCCGATATAGAATTTCAGTGTTACACAAATGTGAAATGTGTAGCTAATCGAAGATAAGGCACTCACGATCAGCGCTGGGTGCTATAAGACATACATCCAGTCCTTTAAAATGATAACAGCATGTCAAAATAATTTGGGCTAAGTGATAGTTTAACCTGTAGTTTCAACAGTTCCAACTTTCTGTCACGTTAGCACTGTTGTGTGAGTTAGTTGGAATCTAACCTCCTCTGTTCTTCAGACATACAAACCTCTTTCTGACATATAAAGCTCTCAGTAGCTCAGTCAACTTATCTCCTACTATGAACCGACACGTGAACTTGGATCACAAGGTGCTGCTCACTATTAGTACCTTGAATTAATAAAGTCAGGGGGCGGAGTCTTTTCATACAAAGCACCCCCAGCTTTGGAATAACCTTCAAGTCGGTGTTCATGACTCAGACACAGCCCCAATCTTCAAGTCTAGGCTTCAAACCTACCTGTTCAGTCGAGCCTTTGGTAATTACTTTCTCTGCTAACTCTCAGAGCTAATTGTAATTGTAGTAGCTGATCTACTGTGGTCTGCTGTGGAGCTACTGCCCATCCTGTGCTCTCTGATGCCGTTGCTTCATCTGCCTCGGCTGGGTGCCACTGCCTACCTGCATTGCTGACCATTTTGCCTACCATGAAGCTTCTCCTTGTCTTGTGCTGTAAGGGGGCTTCACCTGCATCCTGCGCGCCCAGCCGACGATCCTGCTATTTAATCAGAGACTAATTGGACATTTCTTCCTCTGCCTCAAAACCACTCAACACCTCTCCTATTCATTCTAATAGACTATCATCATAGTCTTCTATCCAACATTTCTTATTCAATATTGTCTATAATTGTAAACTCTGATCCTTTTTTTGTTCATTGCTATCCGGGGTCAACCTGAAGAGGATGGGTTCCCCTTTTGAGTCTTGGTTCCTCTCGAGGGTTCTTCCTCTTGCCAGAGAGGAAGATTTTCCTTGCCACTGTCGCCTTTGGCTTGCTCACTGGGGGCTTGGACCCGGATTTTCTGTGAAGCTGGTTCGTGACAGCCTCTGTTGTAAAAAGCGCTACATAAATACATTTGACTTGACTGTGTGGTACTGTTCGATTGTATAGGTTTGGGTTTATTAGCTCAATCAGGTTAGAATAGATTATATTTCTTTCCCTCTAACTGTGTCACTCCCTCAGAGTTCAGTCATCATCATTGGAACCTGTACTCTAGTTCGTAGGTGTGTTAATCATTTAGTAGTTGTTATTACAAAGATGTTTTGACATTTACTGAATGATGCTCTGCGTTCCCTTATTTGGTGACCATGTTAAAGTGTCAGGCTGATAGGTCTGTTTTGCTTACATTTTGAATTGACATGCAGACCTTTCAGTGTAAACGTCCTGAAGAGTTTGAAGCAATGCAATGCTACATTTGAACACTCGGCGGTTGCTGATAGGACAGGGTCTAAAAACGTGTGGATAACTTGCAAAGACAATGGGTTAATATGTCAAAGCAGTACCTGCACAGTATCCCAATACGCATTGAGTGGGTTTGACAATCTCGTAGACATAGTAATTTCCTGGGCAGGCTTTGACTCGAATAGGATAGGATTTGAAGTAACAGCAGTTGCCAGCCCAGTTACCGCAGATCTGACGGGTGACCACTCCGTCCCGCCGCTGTGGATGAGGGCCATTCATCCAGAGGGGGGAATGTGTGCCGCACATGTAGATTCCAATGCATGACTCCGGCATCCGGATGTCCAGTCCATGATACATTAGCCTGTACCAGCCAACCCACGTAAGGGACACATCACAGCTCCAGGCCGCAGGGTTGGAGTAGTTGGTGGCTCTCCAAGGTTGGTCCAGCACAGTGTGCATATTACATGGGTCTTTTACACAGAACACAAATGTAAATTAGGAAAATGTGACACACAATAGGATCATTCTGCCTGGCATTCCTAAGGTTTAACATCTAGCAGGTCATAAGCAGTAAGACACTACTTACTTAATTAGTAGCAATAACACCAATCAGTCAGAACTTGGTAGCAGTAATGCTAACCAATCAGCTCTCAGTAGCTGTAATGCCAACCAGTCAACACTCAGTAGCAGTAAACCCAACCAGTCAGCACTCAGTAGTAGCAGTGCTGATCAAACAGCACTTAGAAGCAGTAATGCTAACCAATCAGCACTCTGTAGCAGAATTGCTAACCAGTCCGCACTCAGTAGAAGTATTGCCAACCAGCCAGCACTTAGTAGCAGAATTGCTAACCAGTCAGTACTCAGTAGAAGTATTGCCAACCAGCCAGCACTTAGTAGCAGTAATACTAACCAGTCAGCATTCAGTAGCAGAAATGCTAACCAGTCAGCACTCAGTAGTAGCAATGCAGATCAAACAGCACTCAGTAGCAGTAATGCCAACCAGTCAGCACTCAGTAGCAGAAATGCTAACCAGTCAGCACTTAGTAGCAGAATTGCTAACCAGTCAGCAGTCAGTAGAAGTATTGCCAACCAGCCAGCACTTAGTAGCAGTAATACTGACCAGTCAGCATTCAGTAGCAGAAATGCTAAACAGTCAGCACTCAGTAGTAGCAATGCTGATGAAACAGCGCTTAGTAGCAGTAATGGCAACCAATCAGCACTCAGGAGCAGTAATGCTGACCAGTCTGCACTCAATAGCAGTAATGCTAACCAGTCAGCACTAAGTAGCAGTAATGCTAACCAGTCAGCACTCAGTAGCAGTAGTAAAGCTACAACACACTAAAGCAAAGGGAAAATGTGGAAAAAAATAATACCTCCCCTTTAAAGCATTCATCATATGGCTTAGTGCAGATAAACAGTTAACCTGCAACCTCTCAAAACTTGAATACGACATATTAAACAATAATGACATCATTTATAAAATGAAAAATAAACACTTTCTAATCAGAATTCAAGCATGAAAATTACCAGTCTGGGTCTTCACTTCTCCACCTGCAGAAGAAACAAAGGAGGAAACATTTTTCCTTATGTGTGATATGTGACACCTTCTTAAAGTTCAGGTTTAATCAACTCGGCATACCTATTTCTCTCATGTCAAATCTCTCATCAAATATTAATACTTCTAATTATGCATTGGAAAGTGTGTCCTAGTAAATGTATACCCTCTCAAAACGGCTCAACATTTCTGTTATCATGATTTAGTAAAAGAAAAGTAAAAAAAAATAGTTATAGTAAAATATCATACAAATATTATAAAAATAATAATAGTTTAACCGAAGTGCTCACTCATCAAAATAAAGCAGATGATCATTAAGAGTGACCCGCTGCTCTGATGTGCTGACATGATGTTGGATTAACCAAGAAATCTGTGGGGGAAGAAAACTAGTTAGTACTCGTGTATCAGGTTGCAGTAATTAGTTATTGGTATCATAGTGTATTTTGTAGCTTCATATCTCACCATTCTATTGAATTGGACATGAATACTAATTAATTAACTAAACATACAGGAAGTATGAAAGAATAAGGAAATATATCTGCCTTAAGAATTTCACCAGATTTTCATATATGGCATAATTTAGACGTACAGAAAGTAATTCAGAGTGGTCTGATGTAAAATGCTTTGCTTTAGAGAAAATTACTGAGTCAGAATTATTCACAGTGGTGCTGATACGAACCAGACGTCTTCATTTTCTCCATGTCTCTCCAAAGAAAATGGGTTATTCCAGATTTGCTCATTATTTTCCAACAATCAGCTTTTCATATATAAACTCAGTAGACACGTGTAGGTTCCCTGGTGGTTTTGGATAGTAAATAAACTTGTATTTGTGTTGTAGACATGGCGACCCCGGTTCTCAACAACACCACTGTAAAGATCAAACATGTCACGCCAAACCCACTCTGAATGACTCTGTTTACATCTCAACCACTGAATTATGCAGAAAATATATAAAGAATAGATGTAAATATTGAAATGGTTTGAATTTGGCACTGATACTGAGCATAACCTTTCTTCTCTCTAGGTCTGAGCGCTGGCTTGGGATTGCTAGGTAGTGGTCTTATGCTGTATTCTTCTTTCTAAGTATTAGTACTGGCTCCTGTTCGGGCAGCGTCTGAGCTCAAGGCGAGTTTTAGACTCTAACCTCTAACATTATCCGACGGAACACTAACCACATTCGCTCTGGATAAGAGTGTCTGCTAAATGCCATAAACGTAAATGTAAAATGTAAAAAGTGAAATAAACGGTTAAAGGGAAGAAACCTTTGGTTTAGTCCGGTATTTAAAGGGTGCAAGTCAGCTCACTCAGGATTGTTCTTAAGTAAAGGTCACTTGGGATTTGTTTACACTTAGAACACTTGAAATTTGACTGGGAAATCTCTTTCCACCGGTACAGCCCGAGTAGAGTCATTAACTTCAGAAAAGCCTGAAATTAATTCAGAATTCTAGGCAAAGTACATTAGAGTTCAAAGGTTTAGAATCACTGTTCTCATTAATAGAACTCCTGATGTTTGCGAGTTCATGTATAAAACGATTCTTCTGTTCTGCTGCGGCTTTGCAACTTTGTGTGTTTTGAGTAATTGGTTTGAATCTGCTAAATGTTAATCTGTTAGAAATGTTAAATGAGCCCAGAATGATTAAGCGAGCTGTAGACGATTCTAAACTTACTTTAAAGCTAATTTGGAAATGTATCAAAAAACTTATCATGCAAATAGATATCTATAGTATTCAGCGTTTAATAGCTTCTTGCTTTTTTTAAGCACTGAAAACAACTTCAGTAACTTTATTCGTCCAGTTTACAGTTTTTTTAAGCGACTCTGTATATATTATTGAATAACAGCAAATATTAATATGACTACGATTCCAACCTTTAAACTGTACTGTAGAGCTAAACCTGCTCATTTTATTTTACTTAAATAAAACTATCTTGCTACAGCAGCTGGATAGTTTTCAGCCCAGTGTGTTTTTAAACAGTGTATTAAAAATAAAGATCATTATCTGATATAAGTGTGAAGCCATACCAAGTTTGTAGAACAGGGTGAATCCGTAGAAGTGAGGTGCCCTCATCTCCATGTGCACTAGGTGTGTGTGGGGGGGGCTTGGTGATGTTTTTATCCACCCCCCCTTCACTCCTCCCAGAACCTTCATCACCTCTGAGCTGTCTGGGTTTCACCTTCCAATAGAACAGCTCCATGTAAATACTGTAATGCCAGTGCAGAAGAAGGAGGAAAATGGTCTTTTACTGAACCAGGCAGAAAAGGCCTCTAACAGCCGTACAACACCTAGTGATGGTGAAAACTAAACCCACACGAATGAACCCAGAGTAGAAAACATTAAAACACAGCTAAAACGTTAGCATGTCATAAACTAACAAACGACTCTTGAAACATGGAGCCAGTTCCTGTCCTCTAATACGCTATATAGAATCTCAATTTCTAAAAAAAACAATTGGAACAGTATGAGAAAAGCCCATAAACACAGAACGCAGTGATTAGTAAATTCTGTTTGAGCTGTTTTAAATTGAAAATAATACAACACCACCATTTAGGATGCTTTCAGTGTTTAGGTTAATACATTATAATAGGGATGCACTGAACACATTTGTCCAAAGCCAAAACCGAACATAATAAAACATTTGTCTGAAGACCGAAGGCCGAATACCTAAAACAATTTTCACAGTGTTTCGTTAATTTTGCCACTTTTTTCACCATTGCATAAATTAAACAGGCTAAATGTATTTTTGCCCTGGTTTTCAAAGACAAACATACTTATTCAACACTGAACATTTTAACATCCCAGCAGACACACCAGCAAAACACAATATGACTTAAATATATTAGCAATAAAAATCATCCCAGCTAACATGTTTTGGCTGCCCTTACACTCCTCGCTGCCCTTACACTCCTCGCTGCCTCACTCCTCGCTGCTTTTACCGTGATGTTGTTAAACTGGGGTCTACCACATTGGACGTTAATGTGTGGTGATGGAAGTCACATCATATATGCAATTATATATATATATATATATATATATATATATATATATAGCCAGTCCCTGATGCTGTATTTTCCTCCAAATCAACAAGTTGAGTCATTAAATGCAGCAGCTTCCTTGAAAGTGTTCCAGCCTATGTGCTCAAACAGCCAAAACAGCCCTCCTCAGGCCAGGTTTTCACCTGTTTCAGAACTGGCTTGGCACGCTTGAGCAAAGGTTTGTATAGTGGAATTAACATGAGAGAGATGTGGTCTGAGTAGCCAAGCTGTGGGTGGGGCTTAGCCTTGTATGCGTTGTGGATGTTGGTGTAATGTGTTTACCCCATTAGTCTCAAAATCAACATGCTGGTAGAATTTAGACAGCATTGCCTGAAATGCCCAGCAACAACCAGACAGTGCCACTACCCTGTCGGCATTGTGAACTTCGTTATGTCGATGACGTCATTTTTAGCAGGGCTTTGGGAGATCACAGGTGTATCCAGCCGATGTATTTGCCCTTTGTGTACCAAGCTGATGTCATAGCTCTGCAGCCAGAGCAATGTTTGGAGATGGTCCTCATGAATGGGCTTTTTTAGCAAGGTGACCAGAGGTTGGTTTCCATTTTGGGATTGTGGGCTTTCTGTCTGTGTAGTCCTTGAATTGTTTGCAGGCCTACATGAGAGCTAAAAGCTCCTTCTCTGTTTGAGGTTATCATGTCTTTGTTTCCTTGAGGGCATGTGATGCAAATGGTACAGGTCTGCTGTTTTGCATGTATGCAGCTCATAGCATGACATGTCACAGGTACACATGACTGGCTCCTTGACATTGACATCATAGTAGGCCAATACTGGTGGGCTGGACAGGCATGACTTGAGGCGATAGGATGCTTCCTGATGACCAAGCACCATGAAGTCCCCTGAAAGTCACTTTCCTTAGAGGTGCTGCAATTTCACTGAAATTCAGAACGTACTTGCAGAGGGAATTAGCCATGGCAAAACAAAAAACTGTAGTACAGGGATGCTTGTGGGGTCTGGCATATTAGGGATTGCACAGATCAGCTTTTAGGCCTTTGCTGTGAAAATAAATGTGGCTTAGCGCCCAAATGGAGTGCTGAGTGTTGTCAACATTGAGGATTTCTTGTCGAGACATATCTGCCACAAAGGGTGTTTGACTATGACCATGTTGCTACCTCCTCAACATGGGGTAACAAATGGAGGACAGGCATGGAGGTTAGGGAAGCAGCCTTGTGATCGGAGGGTCGCAGGTTTGATTACCTGAGCCGACAGCAATGACTGAAGTGCCCTTGAGCAAGGCAGCTAACTACCAACTGCTCCCCGGGTGCCACAGATGGGGCTGTTCACTGCAAGTATGCTCAGTGCTCCCTAGTATGTGCTCACTAGTGTGTGTGTATGTGGGTGTTTAACTTCACAGATGGGTTCAATGCAGTAGACAAATCCCTCTGTGTGCAAACACAAGTGGCCAAAAACGGTTTGAAAATTTGAAAAATTCTAAAGGTGCCTTTTCAAAGCTCTGATGAGGTCCTTTGGCACGGTCACTTGCCTTTCATATGTGCTGTCCACATGGAGGAGGACTAGTCTATCGACTAGTCTATGACTGGTGCTAAGACATTTATGTTTTGCGGGTCCCCCGTAAGCTACAAGGTTTGCTGTTTCATTCTGCTTTACTGGTTGCTCACTATTAGCTACCTGTTTGCAAGTCTTTAGTGATGTTGCCTTGCATTGTGCACCTGTGTCGACTTTCATTTTAACCCCTTAGTTCCAGTGAAAGGAACTCTTAATGCATACCAAGAGATTATGGACAATTTCATGCTCCTGACTTTGTGAGGACAGTTTGGGGACGGCCCCTTCCTGTTCCAATATGACTGCGCACCAGTGCACAAAGCAAGGTCCATAAAGACATGGATGAGCGAGTTTGGTGTGGAAGAACTTGACTGACCTGCACATAGTCCTGACCTCAACCCGATAGAACACCTTTGGGATGAATTAGAGCGGAGACTGCAAGCCAGGCCTTCTCGTCCAACATCAGTGTCTGACCTCACAAATGCGCTTCTGGAAGAATGGTCAAAAATCCCCATAAACACATTCCTAAACCTTGTGGAAAGCCTTCCCAGAAGAGTTGGAGCTGTAACAGAAGATGTTATACATCATATTAAACCCTATGGATTAAGAAAGGGATGTCACTCAACTTCATATGCATGTGAAGACAGACGAGCGAATACTTTTGGCAGTATAGTGTATGTTGTTGGCTGATCCATTGCCACTTCATGCCCAGACTGTCCGAAAGTTTTACTGTTTGAATTCTGTTGACTTCATGGTTCAGATTTGCAGCATCTTCTCCGATGGTAAATATTTTTTGCAATAATAATACTACTAGTATTAATAATAATAATAATCCTACTACTAAAAATAATAATTAGAAGTGCCGTTCAAGCACACTGTATAGTAAGATCAACAAGATAAATGATTTAAAACGAGCAAATAGAAAACAATGAGGATAAAAGTATAAACTAGGGAGAAAAAGGTTGAGCTTAACTTTAAAAACAGTCATACAGTCACACAACTCCTGGGGAAGACCATTTCACAGCACTGGACCCCCAACACTGAATGCCTGATCACCTACAGAACGAAGTCTAGAGCTAGGGACAGTTAACTGGTTTGTACCAGAAGAGCAGGGGGCACAAGCAGGAGAGTAAAACTACAGCAAGCTGCTTCGATACAGAGGGGCCAGATGAATGAAGTGAAAAGTAAAAGTACCTTGTATTGAACGTGATCCCAGTGTACTGGGAGCCAATAGGAGGTTTCAGTGTAGGACTTGTTAGAGAATTCCATACATACTGCAGTCTGTTCAAAGATCAAGCAGGTACACCACAGAGAACAGAATTACAGTAGTCAGTTCTGAGGCTCATGAAAGCATCTATAAGACTCACTGCTGCAGAACAGAAGGGTAAACTCTGCGATATTCCTTAGGTGGAAAAAAACTGCTTTTGATGTAAGGGTCGAATGATGGAGTAGAAAATGACACAAGCCAAAAATGGCTTGTATCAAGCAAGACATAATAAAACCAGGAATTGACAGTGAGAGTTTACTGATTGCTTAATAACCACTGGAGAAGCAATAAGCAAAGCCTCAGACTTCTCATTATTCAATTTCAGGAAATTATCAGCCATCCAGGTTTTCACATCAGCTAGACATTTTGCTAGGGCCGGGGGAGGAAGTCTGTGAGAAGGTTCTGTGTAGATATAAATTTAAGTATCACCAGCATAGTAGAACTGCAAACCATCCCGCCTAATAATAGGAGTAAGAGGTAGTAAATACACAAGAAAATGGTCCGAGCTCTGACCCATAAGACACACTGTGGGTCAGAAAAAAGATGAAACATACTTACAGCCCCCAATAGAGATAAACTGCCGTCTGTCAGTGAGATATGATCTTAATCAGGTGAGTAAAGAACCAGTGATGCCAAATAGATTCTCCAGCTGAGGTACAAGTACACTGTGTGAAAAGCAGCTGAAGGTCCAATAAAACAAGCATATTCAAGAAACCTGATCAGCCGCAGTTAGCAAATCATTAACCACCCTAGCAGGGGCAGCTTCTGTGCTGTGGTTAGCCCTAAATCTAGACTGAAGTACCTCAAACAAATCATTAGATGCAATATGAACAGTCAACAGGGCAGATACCCCAGGAGAAAGAAAGTACACTGAAGTATACATCATTTAAATGTACTTAGTATACTTACTTGTATCATGATTATTGTACTGTAAGTGTGCTATTTCTTGTGTACTTGGTTTGCTAAATATTTGATGTATCAGTAGTGTTATTAAATATACTTAAGTAGAACTAATTGTACTTAATTGTACTCTTTTGAGACACCACTAAGATTTACTTACATAAATATTAGAAGTACATGTTAAAGTACATTCCTAGTACATTAAAATATACTTAATTTTAACTAGGAATGTAAATTACTATACTTATTTTGAGTACTACTGAGGTAAAATGTACTTCTTGTAATTGTACTTGTACAAATAAATGTACAACTTTGTGTATATATATATATATATATATATATATATATATTGCTTTTTGCAGATTTCAAACACATTATTATTTTGTGTGTCAAATACAATGAGATATACTTATATATATACTTGTATTTGGCACACAAAATAATAATGTGCTTGAAATGTGCTTGCTGATATTAAAGCAAATTTCTAGTACATTAATATATACTTACTTTTTACCTGGGACGATGTGCTCTAAAACCTTTGCCAGAAATGGAAGGTTGAAGACCCTTATAAGAAAGTATGCTTAAAGTTAATTTTATTAAGCAAACTCAAGTAAAGTTGCCAAGTATACTAATATCAATATACTAGTAGTATGTTTCTAAGTGTACTTTGTGTACTAAGTGTACTATGTTAGTGCTGCTTGGGACTAAATTTGACCAGTTTTTAAGTATACTTTGGGTGTAAGAATAGTAAAGTTTGAACACACCGCTAGCTAAGGTATACATACTGTTAGTTTACAAGTAATATACTTCTATCTCTTTATAAGGTTATGAAAATGCACTTTTAAATATACTCTCTGTAAACTTGTGTAGTATATGACTAGGTTTCGATTTAGGTATTATTTTTAATACCTAAAATATACCTTTACCTGTACTTTAAGTAGACTTACCAGTGGACTACAAATATAAAAATAAGCAAAACATTCATAACTTTTCCTGGTTAGTTGCCGATTAGTTCCACAATCACTGCAGTTTGTGATTGTCTAAGGGAATTATTGAGCTTTTGACCGGCGTTTTCTGTTTGAAACTGGCCTTATTGCATCAACACTGGTAGCTTGTGTGGCTAGCATCTTAGTGTCCCATGTATACCATCTTTTGAATGTGACAGGTTGAAATGGCTTTGGTTAGGATTACCTTGCTATCTCTTTCCTAAAAGGTCACAGGAAGTCCCCCACATGATTTCATGATGACGTGATGATGATATCAGATTTCTAAAATGAAATTTGTGCCATTCTGTTGTTCTGTTTCTTTTGGCTTTTCAGCTTCTTCATATCTACTTGCATGACTGAACTACACAGCATCTGATTGGCCTACCCACAAAACATGTACAGGTATGGTGGCTCATAATGAACAAACAGTGATCCAGTGATCTACACCTTCTAGAAGTTCAAAGGGTGATGGGACATTGCTTTTAGAATGAAAGAGAGGTCCCAATTAGGAATGAGCTGCCTAATAACTGGCAAACAATGGTGAGTCCCCTTCCTATCCCACTGAATAAGGCTGTGTTGACACTGCATTATTCAAGCCAATAGGTCATGCAGAGATGGCTGACCGATAGACTTTAATGCTGGAGGATTTACCTTTGTCCATAAGGTCTTCTAGAAAGCATAATGCATTAGAAACAGAACACAAATAAGGTAGTAAATGGCAAGCGTCACACCACTTCTCAAATATTTGCCACTTACAGTCATGTAAAGGCCACCACCCGGGGGGAAGCCCAAGTGCTTTGAGGTTGGCCCTCTCACGGGGTATGGGGTATTTCCCCACTGACCTGTGACAGAAAGTCTGTGCATAATGGTAGGGCCCATGACTGGGCATGAAGGATCATTATCTCTGGCAGGTATGGTGATTTGGACCATTAGGGTTGTTAGAATGAGTGTCAGCCCCTGCTCCCTCACTTGGGTGAAGGAGATCAGGCACAGGGGGAAAAGCATAGAGCTGCCTGGGCCTAAGGTGTGCCAGTGCATCTACCTGTCCTACAGAGAGAAGTACATAGGACATTGGGTGTTGGAGGTGAAGAGACCTAAAGTTGCCTGACAATATCTCTCCCAAAGCAGACGGTGTTCTCTACATGCTGGGTTACCCTTTGACAGCAGGTCCATATGAGTGCTCAGGGAGTCTGGGATATGTGCTATACATAATGACAGGAAGTGCTAACTGCCTCATAACAGCAGCATTCGTAAGCAAGGCAGGGGGAGCAGTTGATGAGTGAAAAAATGAGAACATTGAATCAATCCTGTGTTTCAAGGATGTAAATCTTAAGTAAAGGCTCAGTCAGGATTTGTTTACTCTTAGAACACCTGAGATTTGACTGGGAAATGTATATCCCTTTCTGTACAATCCAAGTTCAGTCAGTTTAAAAAAAGTAAAACATAAAAATTCTCTGTGTAAAATTTTTTTTTTCCACACAGAGAAATTTGTCTTCTGCATTGAACCCATCCGTGAAGTGAAACACCCACATACACACACCCACGCACTAGGGGGCAGTGAGCACACCCTGTCCATGTGCCTTGCTCAAGGGCAGTTCAGTCACTACTGTAGGTTCAGGGAATCAAACTGGCAACAAGGTCACAAGGCTGGTTCCCTAACCTCCAGCCCAAAACTGCCCTTCCCATAAAGTGTGCACACTATTGCAGCATATTGCCGGGTCGAGGGACATGCTTTATCACATTGCTCAGTAATTAAATGAACTCATCTTGTCGTTGGATGGTTGTAGATCCTTGTTAATTAGAAATGTGTATATATGACCATGTATGAATATGTGATGCAGTGCTAAAGCTGTATTTCAGTGTGTGTGTGTGTGTATGTATGCTTGTTTGTGTGGTGGGCGGAGATTATTCCCCTGCTGACGTTCACTCCTCCCAGAAACCTTCATCACCTCTGAGCTGTCTGTGATTCACCTTCCGGTAGAAGAGCTTGATGTAAATCCTGTAGCGACTGTGCAGGATACCCAGAGAACGACATTTATCATCTCAAGGTATTGCTCTTTTATTGAACAAATCAGAAAAGGCCAGTAACTCACAGCAAGAACAGGAGGGACCGTTACCTGTAGCTAAACAGCACCTACTGATGGTGAACACTAAACCCACGCTCATTTATCCACAGCAGATCATTTTAAAACCACAACTAGTATGTAAACATCTCTCAAACTGACTAGCAACAACAACATCAGGAGCAACAAATGTTCTTCCAACACTGAGAGGCTGGGGAAGCTTTGCCCGCCCTGCTGCTTGAGCTCCTCTTAAAAGCAGAACCTGTGAGGGACGCCACAGTAAGCTCTAAAAATAACTCCTGTCCACTGAACTGCACTCTGGTCTTGATGAGGTCTACTAAAGAAACATGGAATCCTATGACGTGTTAGAGGAACATTACATATTTAATACTCCTGTAAAGTCAATTAGTTCTGAGTCACCGTTCTCTGTAAAGGAGTAGGTTATGTAGGAGTCTTTGATAGCATACGGAGCAGACAGGTCTGATTGACAGAAACTCAACCTCTGAATTACAGTGACACAGGAAAGTCGACTTTTCTATTGTTACTCATTGACATTACTTGCTTTATCAAACTTAGGAGTTCAGAAATTCTCACAGTGGTGGTGATGGGAACCAGACAACCAGTTCTTACATAACATGGTTATGAATTCGCTTCCTGATGTCTGATACAGTGCTCTCTGATAGTTTTGAAAAAGTTTTGGCCTTAAAAATCCATTCAGATGTGTTGTAGACATGGCGACCCCTGGTTACTATCAGCACCACTGTAGAGAATCTTACACCGAACCACTCTGAATGAGCTCAGTAAATGAATTGTGCAGAAATATTGGGAATAAATAGATCAATCAATCAATCAATCAATCAATAATTAAATGAATAAATGCATGAATAAATAAATAAATAAATAAGTAAAAAAGTGATTGAATGAATGAAAGAATGAATCAACAATTGAATAAATGCATGAATAAATGAATAAATGAATAAACAAATAAATGATTGAATGATTGAATGAATGAATGAATGAATGAATGCATTGGTGGAGTTCTACTACATGAATTGAAAAGGTCTTTGCTCAGAACAGCTTATCGCTTCATTTTCAGGTTTGTAGAGTTTATAGAGCTCATGTCTTCAGTGTCTATTGTAGGTACAAGCTTTCCGACAGGAAAACGGAGCCCATGTTTACACTGTAAATCCTAATCCTTTACCTGTTTAACACAGTTCTGTGACTCCTTTTCAGTGTCACACGTTCAATTCAGCTTTCCCAGATGTGTTTCAAAAAGTGGAACAGCTCAAATATAATATCTTATAAGTACTGGTTTTATATCGCCACGTGATTCATTTTCACAGTAATTATTTTTCTTTTATTCTGGTGTATATTTGGTACTACAATTTGATGAATCATAGTGTTATTCATTATTATTAAATCATATTTATGTTGCTTGCATGTGAAAACTCACTTATAGGATAGAAAAGAGTTTCAGGAGTCTTTACTTGTCATATTTCACAAGTGATATTTCAGAAATGAGCACTGATTGCTAAGCAGAGCAGAGAGTTCACCTGGTAACCTGGTGAGCCTGCTCATAGCCTACATCACTTGACTGTAGCAAGCCTGAAGTTACTCGAGCTTAAAGAAACCTGTGTCTAACCTGTGTAATCCATATGTCCAAAAGGATCTTCTGATAAGGTCCAACTGCTGCCCATTTTACCTGAGGACATTCCTTAATTCTCCATGGGTTGAAGGTGTTGGCTTCTTCAGTGATCCAGCGTATATCAGCAAGGACATCTCTCGCTCCTCTGAGTCTTGTTTGCACATCTAGCAGTTCTCTTAGGTTGTAGGTTCTAGACTGCACTGAAAGATCTTCTGCATAATTGAACTTGGATATGCTATTCAGGAAACTGTATGATCGATTGAACACTCTTTCCAGTCCCCTTTCTTTGGGATTGATATATCAACCCATCGGCCCACCACTGAGGGGTCTTCTTCTCCAATGTTGAAATGTTTCTTTAGTGATGTTGTTGATTCCTGGGACTTTGTTGTTTGGCAGTGATCCTAGCGTCTGTATGACTTCTCCTTTGTCCTGCCAAAAGTATCTTGGCAATGGAAGAGGTCTGGAAGAGGTCAACTCCTCATCAGTTAACTGAAAGGCAAACGGCAAAGAGGACATAGCCCCGAGGAAGGGTGTGCCCAGCTGTATGCCTGTTCTCCCTGATGGGTCCAGCGAGCTGAGAGTGAGGTGGCTGGCCGGGATAGAGCCTTCTCTCGTCTTTCCCTAAACGCTGCTTTGTGAGAGACTTCTCTATAAGCACAACACAGACCACATTCAGATGCACTGTATCACATGCGTCACACTTAAACATACTGTGTACACAGATTTGTGAATGTTTATGTGCATTTACATACACAAAACTCCCAAACACCACCTGCTCTGTTCTTAGAACAGGTCATCTACCCAAGAGGCCACTAGAGGCCACAAGATGCTTTGGGACAGGAAATTTCAGGGTGTGGGATTTTTGTTCTCTACCTTTTTATCTTTAGATGTTTCTGATAATAAACAGCTAGTAATAATAATAATAATAATAATTAATTAGTGCACTATGGCTCGCTAAAAAGAATATTTACAGACGTTCAACTCTCTCTCTGATTGGTAAACAGGGGATTAGGGTAACGTTTAGGATAAAGATTAAGCCTAGGTTTAGGTTGAAGCTGCGTTTTTGTCATAAAATATATGTATATAAATGTATATAATGAGAGCACAGATTATTATCTGGTAATACAGAACAATATATACACTATATTGCCAAAAGTATTCACTCATCTGCCTTCACACTCATATGAACTTGAGTGACATCCTATTCTTAATCCATAGGGTTTAATATGATGTCGGTCCACCCTTTGCAGCTATAACAGCTTCGGCTCCTCTGGGAAGGCTTTCCACAAGGTTTAGGAATGTGTTTATGGGAATTTGGACAAGAAAATGTTGGACGAGAGGGCCTGGCTCTCTGTCTCCGCCCTAATTCTTCCCTATCGGTTGAGGACTCTGTGCAGGCCAGTCAAGTTCTTCCACACCAAACTCGCTCATCCATGTCTTTATGGATCTTGCTTTGTACACTGGTGTGCAGTCATGTTGGAACAGGAAGGGGCCGTGCCCAAACTGTTCCCACAGTGTTGGGAGTATGAAATTGCTCAGAGTCTCTTGGTCTGCTGAAGCATTAAGAGTTCCTTTCATTGGAACTAAGGGGCCGAGCCCAACTCCTCAAAAACAACCCCACACCATAATCCCCCCTCCACCAAACTTTACACTTGGCACAATGCAGTCAGACAAGTACCGTTCTCCTGGCAACCGCCAAACCCAGACTCGTCCATCGGATTCCCAGACGGAGAAGCGTGATTCGTCACTCCAGAGAACACGTCTCCACTGCTCCACTGCGCCATGCTTTACATCACTGCATTCGGCGCTTTGCATTGCGCTTGGTGATGTAAGGCTTGGATGCAGCTGCTCGGCCATGGAAACCCTTTCCATGAAGCTCTCTGAGCTAATCTGAAGGCCACATGAAGTTTGGAGGTCTGTAGCGATTGACTCTGCAGAGTGCCTCAGTATCCGCTGACCCGGCTCTGTCATTTTACGTGGCCTACCACTTCATGGCTGAGTTGCTGTCATTCCCAGTCACTTCCACTGTGTTATAATCCCACTGACAGTTGACTGTGGAATATTTAGTAGTGAGGAAATTTCACGACTGGACTTGTTGCACAGGTGGCATCCTATCACGGTACCACGCTGGAATTCACTGAGCTCCTGAGAGCGACCCATTCTCTCACTAATGTCTGTAGAAGCAGTCTGCATGCCTAGGTGCTTGGTTTTATACACCTGTGGCCATGGAAGTGACTGGAACACCTACTAATTTGGATGGGTGAATGAATACTTTTGGCAATATAGTGTATGTTGGGCCATTGTATAAGACTTTGGTTTTACGAACGAAGATGGCGCTGTAGGTAGCCACATTGGTCAGAAGCTCCATCTGGCTTCTTTTCCAAGTGGCGTAGTGGCTAGGATTTGGCACTCTCACCCCTGCGGCATGGATGCGATTCCTGGTCAGGGAAGTCATCTCTTACACAACACTCCATTCTCTGTACTGACTGTCACCAGCTCTCAGCCTACTTCAGCCAGAGAAAATGGCGACGGGTAACACTGGGGAACAAACCGCAGCCAACTCAGAGAATGATTGTGGGTCTAGTGATTGTAGTGGGGTATGTTTTTATTAGAATGAGCCTCAGAAAGTTAAAATATACAGGTCTGAAGATTAATAAAAGATGAACTCGCTTTAGAGGAAATAGCCGAGGGTAGCTAACAACGTATTTAGGTGAACTGAGCAGCATTAGCTGAAGCTAGCTCTAAACTGTGGATACAGTAATAACAGCTCTGAGGTAAATGTGAGGTAACTGGTCATGTGACTGTATTAGTATACTACACTGTAGGTCAGAACTTGTTACTGTACTGTATACCACACACAGGGGGGCGTATACAGTATGCAGTACATACTTATGTAGTATGCAGTGTGCGGTATTGTGCCACTTTGAATACAACCTTGGTCAATATAGCTTCATTCTGATTCTGACTGGCTGAGACTGTGTCACATAATGTCCAGTTATATGAGAGCTAAGGCTGAAAGTATTTATTTGTAGCCTGAATTCTGAATCTGTTGTCTCAGGACATCTTCAAACGCATACCGAGCATGTTGATTTGAGAACAATCGCATCATACATTCATCAACATGTTCAGCAGTTGTGTTTAAATGTCTTGTCATGGTTTGCATGAAATGAATCAATCAATCAATAATGAGTTTTTAGGAATGCCTGCAACACAATAGCAACCATCCAAAACCACCAGTGAACCTACACGTGTCTTCTGAGTCTTAGTTTTTATATGTAAGGTCGGTGATGGCAAAATAGAAGAGATTTAAACACAGTTATTTATTTTCTGTGAGTGAGCTTTTAGAGATGGACATCTGGTTACTATCACCACCAGTCTAAAAAATATTGCCGCTTTAATTATGTCAAACCCAGGGTCAGAAACCGTGGTGTTATCTTTGATCAAGACTTACAATAAAACATGCATTGTGGTGTTCTTAGCAATGGCACACTTCACTGATTGTCATAAAGCTCTGAAGCCTGAACTCCACTAAGTCACTTTCACTCAAATAATAGGTTTGAACCTGAGCCGTATTTTATTCACCTATATTTTATCTAGACACTGTGTGTCTGTACTGTAAGCTGTATAGCTGATCACCTGAAGATTGAGCTGCTATTCTCCTACCTGCACTGTACACTTACGTACACTTATGTACACTGTACACTTATATATATATATATATTCTGTTTACAACTTACCACCACATACTGCACACTTGCCTCAACACACTGTACTCTCCTACATGTACACTTACACTAAGCTGTTTTTGCCTCCTGCATATGCTAACTGCACCTCAGTTCTAGTATTCACATTTTGACATACAGATACTGCTCTTGCATACTTTGCATGTCTTACTGTTTATGCACATTTTGTTTATTTGTCTATTGTCTTTGCACTGTACACTATATATATATATGAATAACTGCTATATATATATATATATATATATATATATATATATATATATATATGTACAACCCTGTATTGGTATAATGACAATAAAGTTTATTTGAATTGAGGTTTCCCACCACATGTAGCATATGCAAAGAGACAGTGGAGAAGCAAATATATAGCTCAATTTCAATTTATTAGAAGGGCAGGAAAATGATTTCATTGCAATTCAGTCAGATCATAATTTGAAGAATTTGACAGAAACATATGAAACTTCTTCTGACCAAAGAACATGGGGGGAAAAAAGGAATCAGAAAGGAATAAAGAGAGAGGGAGAGAGAGAGAGAGAAAGAGGAGCACACTGACTGCAAGTAAAAGCTGCAACTTAACTTTACCAAAGGCTCATTTGCCCAATTGGATCTGTGCCAGTAGAAATCAGTGAGAATAAAAAAGACCAAAAAGAAGAAGAATAATACAAGGGAAAATGAAAACGACCAATCAATACACCACTAGAAAAGAAAAAATGCAAGTTAATGAGAGTTTTCAGTAGAGGTTTGATTCCAATACCAATAACTCCTCACATGTACGGGCACAATACACAAATGGTCAACCAGTAGACTGATCCATGGGCTACTATACGTCTAGTTCAAGAAAAATAAATACCCTGGCACCGCCCATTGATAACCTCACACCTGCAGCTTGTTCCTCTTGTTTGTTAACAGAGCCATGACCCTCTTTTCTGTTCTTCTCTTCTCTTCATTGTGGCTAGTGCTGACTTTCTGCCTTTAATTTGCTGTCTAGGCAAACTGTAGTGAGTTACAAGACTATGGTATAACCTATGTAAATGATACTCCGATTTATTTGACCCTCTCCCCAAACCACTGTGGCCCCTTTGAGTCACTTTGTTAGTGCTTTGTAACTAACTGGATGGGACAAAACCTTCTGCAAGTGAATAAAGATACAGCAGAGACAGTTTCATTCAGCAAAGCAATACAAAGCACACACTAGCTGCAGATGTACATTAATAACTTGCTCTCTATAACTCTAATAGCTCTAAATGTAGGTATGGTGGTATAAACTGAATCTGTTCTACAGTTTCTCATTAGGTTGAATGTATAACTCGCTCTAAATGTAGGTATGGTGGTATAAACTGAGTCTGCTCTACAGTTTCTCATTAGGTTGAGTGTATAACTCACTCTAAATGTAGGTATTGTGATATAAACTGAATCTGTTTTACAGTTTCTCATTAGGTTGAGTGTATAACTCACTCTAAATGTAGGTATTGTGATAAACTGAATCTGTTCTACAGTTTCTCATTAGGTTGCGTGTATAACTCACTCTAAATGTAGGTATTGTGATATAAACTGAGTCTGTTCTACAGTTTCTCATTAGGTTGAGTGTATAACTCGCTCTAAATGTAGGTATTGTGATAAACTGAATCTGTTCTACAGTTTCTCATTAGGTTGAATGTATAACTCGCTCTAAATGTAGGTATTGTGATATAAACTGAGTCTGTTTTACAGTTTCTCATTAGGTTGAATGTATAACTCGCTCTAAATGTAGGTATTGTGATATGCATTTTCTGATGATATGTTGCAGGTATGATATGTTGAGTGTCTCTTTCTGTCGTTCTGCTTCTAAACTTTGGAACACGTTAACATTCAGAACTAAACACTAACGTTCAGTACACACTTACACAAATACCTAAAAACCAGTCTTTTAAATTTAGCCTTTGTTTTAAATTATGATGCACAATGCTTTTATTTATCTTTTATATTAATGGTTTTAACCTGTTAACCTACTACAGAGCCATTTTCAGATCAGTAATGAGTCCTAAGTGGTCAAACAGGTTCCATTATTCAGTGTGTTTGAGTTTCCGTCATTCAGTTTTGAGATGCTCTTCAGGTGTAGTGTGATGTTAGCAGGGAGGCCTTTTCTAACCAGTTCATCTGTAACCTGTAACAAGAAGCACAGCAAGTTAGAGCTTAGATTCAGGAAATTATGATTGATTGTTGTTGTTGAATGAAGTTTTTGCAATATCTTCTTGTTTTTTGATGGTTAGTTCAGTAATCTGTGTTTCAGCCGACTTATCTGTAAAACATGCAGAGATGCCAAACTCAAAACACATGAATATGCACAGGGAGGTGGGAAGTAGGGGTGCTGAGGGTGTGCTTTTTTGTTTTTTGTGTGTTTATGTTTTTTAAATATAATTTTAGGACGTATGATTAAAATGTGCATTATAATACATTAAAGTATATCAGTGCATGTTTTAGTCTATGCCGTGGCTGCACTATTTGCATTAACAGTGTATTTTCATTACAGCGGGCTGAATTGCTTCCCTCGCCCACTGCTGGCCAATTTAGGGGTGCTTTACTAAAACACACGCAGGTTGAGGTGCAAACATAGAAAGTGTGTGCAGAGCTTTAATGCATTTCTGAGCCCAAAAACTGCCTGCTATTGTTTTAAACTCCCGCTTAGTGTGTGGTACTCAGCTCATTTGCATAAAGTTCATCCAGACGGGGAGAAATCTGGGTGTGCATCAGTGGTTTGATGCGTTAGTTATGGAAGTACATTGTCGTTTGTCGCAACGTAATGGCACAGCACGACATGCTCTGTTTGATACTAATGATCCAATTGGTCACCTTGCATATTTAAGGCGGTAGTCATTTCAGGCTCCTGCAGATGGCACTGCACGAGGATGATGGGGCTATAAACACCTGAGGGGTGTGAGTGACGGGATTCATAGATTGAGAAGAGGTGCTACAGTGCAGTGAATGTCTCCTTCCGTGTGTGGAAAATGGCTCCAAAGCAGATGTTAATGATGGTTAATGGTGGTTGGTGTGGCTCAGCGGTTAACACCACTACCCACCAGAGAGCTACCACCCCATGTGGGAGACGGGGGTTTGAATCCCAGTCTGGGTAGCAAATGCTGAGCTACACCAATAAGAGTCCTTGGGCAAGACTCCTAACACTGCACTGGCCTACCTGTAATACAAATAACCTTGTAAGTCGCTCTGGATAAGAACGTCAGCTAAAATGCCGTGACGTCGTGCTAGTGTGGGTTTCCTCTCTTTGAGTGATGACTTGAGTGCTAATGGGTCCCCTTTGTAAATGACGCTAATACGCTAATTATCTTTGTAGATTGATCTCATACGTATATTTGAATATTTGAACTGAATAATTGATTTAAATCAAGTTATCATGGCGTCCCCTCTTTAAGGTAACATAACATAGCTGCTGTACGTTGACTGTCACTTACCTGTTTCACCAAAATCTCACTGGTGGACGACTGCTCCAAGTCCTCCGTTGAGGACAGTGTCATTGTTAGTCCAGCAAGGTGCTCTTTGGAAAATTAGTGGAATGTTCTCATTAATTAAAAACACTGTAATGAAAATGTGGGGAAAAAAAGTTGTTTCTGAGTAACGATAACAAAATCAGGATAACATACTTATCTTGATCAGGGAGTCCACTGGTGCTGTTATTGTTGTAATATCTTTGTGGCAAAACAACAAAAACAAGTACGTTATTAAAACAAAGTAGCTGTAAATGTGTAGCTAATCTTCAGTAGGTGAGTTTTCATTGACCACAAGACATTACCAATCAGCATTGAGCTGTATGATGGGGATACCCAGGAAAAACAAAACTACACTGAAACCTAATTTAACTTAGTATGCTTCCTTGAACCTAGAATTAATGTACTGAAAGTGTGCTATTTTCATATACTGACTATGTACTTAGTATGTTAAATATATATCATTAATCCTATTTAATATATACTTAATATACTAACTGTATACCATTATACTTAACTGAACCATTCTGAGACATCTCTCTCTTAGATTGATTTAGAGATACTTAAGTACATATTAAGTACATTAAGTACATTTCTAAAACATTAAAATATACTTATATACATACTTACTTAATACACTTCTAGTAAGTACACTAAAGTACTACTGAGGCTAAAAGTGCTTGTAATTATTACACTTGTAGTATATACATTTTGAATTTGTATTTAACACACAAAACAATAATGTGCTTGAAATATATTTGCTGGTATTAAAGTACATTTTTAGTACATTAAACCATACTTATTTTTTACCTGGATAAGGTGGTTAAAAACCATGACACAGCATTTTAAATGATTTGAGCTTACTACCTCTCATTAGCTTAACCTTAGCTAACACATTATAACACTGTAAACACTGCAAACAGGTTAGAGTTCAGGTTACTTTCTGCCACTCCAACATCAGCCACTCCCAGGAGAAAAAAAGTACTCTGAAGTATACCTAATTTAAGTACACTTAATATACTTCCTTGAACTTGTAATTATTGTTCTGAAAGTGTGGTATTTTCATATACTATGTACTTAGTATGCTAAATATATTATCATTAGTCCTATTAAATATATACTTAAATAGAACTAATTGTACTTAACTGTACTATTCTGAGACACCTCTTAGATTCATTTAGAGACACATATTAAAGTACATATTAAAGTACATTTCTAGTACATTAAAATATACTTATGTATGTACTTATATGTACTTGTAATATATACATATATACAAAACAATAATGTGCTTGAAATGTGCTTGCTGGTATTAAAGTACATTTCTACTACATTTAAATATACTTTAATTTTTCCTTGGGCTCTCAGGTATTAGCTTACGCTAGTCAGTTAGCGGGAACCAAGCCTGTACTGCTTGAAATCCCAGACTCTGACTCTGACTGCACTCTGACTCGCACTCTGGTTGTCTGTACCATCAGTATTTAGGTGACTGCCAAGATTATCAGTATTTGTGTAGCTTGTATAAGAGATCATAACTGCAATATCTTCAAATATTTGTGCAATATCTCTCAATAACTGTGCAATAACATGTACATTTGTATAGTTTCTTATTGTATTTTTCACCTAACAATAGAGATTTTATTTATTTTCTGTAATTTCTTATTTTGTAGCTTTAATCTACCTCTTGTTCTATATCTGTTCTGCTGCTATTCTGCTTATTATCCCATGTGGGATAATAAAAGGCTCTTATCTTGTCTTATAATAGCATACATTTGAATGTTCGTTTGCTGATAGGACACTGTCTAGGAATGCCTGCGTAGCTAACAAGACCATATGTACATATATATAAATATGGATATAATATCTCAAGGCATTACCTGCACAATATGCCAGTGCACAGGAAGATGGGATGACGAACGCGTAGACGTAGTAATTTCCTTGGCAAGCTTTCACTTGGATAGGATTGGATATGAAGTTACAGCAGTTTCCATTCCAGTTACCGCAGATCTGACGGGTGACCACTCCGTCCAGGCGCTGTGGATGAAGGCCATTCATCCAGAGGGGGGCGGAGGTGCCACACATGTTAACATTAACACATGACTCCGGCATCCGGATGTTCAGTCCCTGATACATCAGCCTGTACCAGCCAGCCCATGGAACAGACTGATCGCACCACCCAATTTGGGAGTGGTTGGTGGCTCTCCAAGGGTCATCCAGCACTTTGTAGCTATAGCACGGGTCAGTACTGCCAGGAACTGGCATGGAGGCAAAACGAAAACAGTGTCTCAAATACAGTACTGATGATCAACATATGAAGTGCATTATACAAATATCAGAATGAATGAATGACTGCTGGGTGCTGATTGGTCAGTGAGCTGGCAACTGATTGGATAGGTGAAGCGATACACTTACTGGTATCATGATCGCAAACAAGACGCTGTTATAGTGTTAGAACTTAAACTGAAGAGCTTTTGGAAGCATGACAGTGGTGAGGAAGAGCTCTTGAGAGCACAGCGGATACTTTATTCCACTTACAACAGCAAAATTGAATTCATGAATAACATACTGTCCATCTATTTGTTACATATCATGACATAATGAGTTCATGAAATTAATAACAGCTGACTGAATTGGAAAACAGTTTTATTTCTCTAATGAAGGTGATATTATTACACAATAGCAATAATATTTCATGCTAGATCATGAATTCAAAAAAAGCCTTAAAATTGTCTAGAATGTGTTTTGGAATTAAACTCTTCATCTGCTGTCCTGTAATTTGGGTGAAATTTGCCCTGTTGTTACAGTGGTGTCGGTGTTGGCTTCTACTGATTTGGAATAAACAAAACAAGGCAAACACCCAGCCTTTTCTTTCACTGGTACCGAACGACTGAGTAACACATCTGGAGAGCGCAGGCGAACAGGCTAATGACAGTGTTCGGCTCCACAGCTAGACATGCTGGGTACTGTAAGGAGAATTGAAGTATATATCGTATGGCTTTACTGCAGATCAGTAAACAATCAGTTAACCGGTAAATGTAAATGGGGTCACATGTTCACAAATACACAAACTGTCATGTGACTGCATCCAGGATGGTCTATATAGGTCACCTATAGGGACCCCATGAGTTTAGGTGAAGGATGAAGCTGTATAAGGAACCTTCCAGGCTGTTTAATGGGCTTGTGACATATCATCATGGGGTTCTGATGGGTTTTAATCTGCCTCTACATCCGGACTGCTGCACTCAGCACTGTT
This sequence comes from Semaprochilodus insignis, assembly GCA_034552555.1. Classification (NCBI taxonomy): domain Eukaryota; kingdom Metazoa; phylum Chordata; class Actinopteri; order Characiformes; family Prochilodontidae; genus Semaprochilodus; species Semaprochilodus insignis. The sequence continues at coordinate 37,553,023 of CM067476.1, forward strand.
ATGTACATATACAATACAAAAATGTAGGGTTTATAGGTATGTAAGGTATCTCATTCCAATTTTTTGGACCGGTTTAAACGGTGGTTATTTCATATATTGAGTTCCAAGTCTGTTATTTTGGCCAAGAAGAAGGAATAATAAACACTTTGAACATAATCAGAATCAAAGCATGCAAATTACCAATCAGGCTCGTCACTTCTCCACCTGCAGAAGACACAAAAGGAGGGCGTGTTTTTGATATATGAGGTTTCTTAACTACGTCTTTTTATAACCAAGATTTAACCTATTATACTTATTACTAATTAGTAATTACTAATAGACTTTTGCAGGTAATTACTTATTTATATTCATTAATATGAATATTTCTATATGTATTTCTATTTATACCACATCTGAGAGCCAATCCTAGTGCATTTATATCATCTCAAAGCAGCCCAACTGTTCTGTTATCATGATCTAGTGACATAAACGTTCAGGATAGTAGAAAACAAGCACTCACTCATCAGAATAAAGTAGATGATGATTAGGAGTGACCCGCTGCTCTGATGTGCTGACATGATGCTGGATTGACCAATAAATCTACAAAAAAAACCCCAAAATAATATTACTGGTGTATCAGGCTGCAGTGAGGAGTCATTGGACTATTATCGTATCTGTTCTATTAAGCTAGACATAAATAGCAACTACCAAATCAACATAAAGAAAAAGGAACACCAGCAGAATGACAACAACTTCAGTAGAATTTAAAGATTAAGACATAAATAGTCGTCCAGAGTGGGTTTGGTGTGTAATGCTCTGTTCTAGAGAAGCTTACTGAGTCAGAATCATTCACAGTGGTGGTGATGGGAACCAGACATCCACTTCTAAAAGCTCCTTCACAGAAAGCTATTATATGAACTGGTTATGAAATATATATATATATGTATATGTATATATATAGTCCTAGAGACCCCTGGTTCCCATCACCACCACTGTAAAGACCATCTGAGTCTCTACAATCAACCATTTCATGCCAAAGCCACTCTGAATGGCTGAATGTTTACATCTCAACCCCTGAAGTATGCAGACATTCAATGGTCACTATTGGCCACAAAGGTCATATTCTTTGGCCAGTTGCACATTGCTATCTTCTTCCTCTGTTGTTTTTATTTTGCAGTTCCAATGTGTGAAAAGTGCTCTATAAATACAGATTACTATTATTAATCATAATTTAATGACGTGTTTAAAAAGTCTGTAAATAATTTGAGTGGGAAATCTCTTGAAACCCGTTTATCCCAAGTTGAGTAAAGAAGCATAAAAATAATAACCACAGGCTAAATATATTCAGGGATTGTAGCCAGTATGAGCCAAAATGCATTATAGTCATGAAATGTTTTTAGTCATGTGAATCCGACGTTAATAATAAGTATAAATTATTCTATTATGATTTTGCAGCTGTACGTGTTGTTGAGTAATGAATATGGAACTGTAAATAAACTGTAGGAATGTTATAAAAGTCCAGAACAATGAACAGAACATCAGGAATGAAGTTCTGATAAATCTGATATCCAGAATACATCCTAATTGGAACATGGTGCTCAAATCTCTGATAAAATATGACTATAAATATATACTTATAATTTACTTATTATATACTTATTATATGCTTATTATATACTTATAACAATTCAGCATTTAATAACTTCTTGCTGTTGAAATATTGATTGAACAACAATACCTTTTGTTGCCTTTCTAATAATTCTGATAAATCTAATATCCAGCATTCATCCTAATTGGAAATTGGTGATTAAATATCTGACTTAACGTATCAAGACATGACTATAAGTATATACTTACAAATATATAAGCATACTTATATAAATATATACTTAATATACTTATTATATATGTATTACATACTTATAATATACTTATAACAATTCAGCATTTAATAACTTCTTGCTGTTGAAATATTGATTACAAAAATGATACCTTTTGTTATCTAGCTAATAATTCTCATAAATCTAATATCCAGAATTCATCCTAATTGGAACATGGTGATCAAATATCTGGCTTAACTTATCAAGATATGACTATAAATAGATACTCAAACAATTCAGTATTTAATAACTTCTTGCTGTTGGAATATTGATTAAAACAACAATACCTTTGTCTGTCTAGCTAATAATATTTCGATCTACTGTGTATAAGTTATTACTGAATAACAGAACAGCAGTTATTTCTATGAGAAATGACTCCAAGCTTTTAAACTGTGGTGTAGAACAAAACTTGCTGTAGTAAACCTCCGTACGAAGAACAGAAAGAAGCCGTACCAGTTCTGTAGAACAGAGTGAGTCTGAATTAGTGACGTGCGCTCATCTCCTTGTGAAACTGTGTATGTGTGTGGGGGAGTTGGCGGAGGTTTTTATTAACCTGCTGACCTTCACTCCTCCCAGAACCTTCATCCCCTCTGAGCTGTTTGGGTTTCACCATCCAATAGAAGAGCTTCATGTAAATACAGTCTAAAATAATTCCTGCACTCTCGTCTTCATTAGGACTACAGGAAGTGTAGAACCCTATGAAGTGATACAGCAATGTCCTGGAGAGTCAGTGAGTTCTAGGTCACTGTTCTCCATAACATGTTTACTCTGTAATAGCAGATCACAGGTCAGTAAAAGCTGAATAGCAGGAACACAAAACAGTGTACTTCCTATTAAATCTCAGTCACACATGTAAACTTCAATTCCTCCATATTTAATAGGTAAGATGTAAACAAAGCCATTTACGGTGGTTTGTTGTCACAGTGGCGATTGGGGTTTAACAGGACCGCCACCAAAAGTTCAGTCTTGGTAAGCAGAGATCATACCTCACCACTTTGTGCCACACTTGGTGAGAGAATCTTCAGACAGCTCAAAAAGAACATTTCTAAGAGCAAAACTGCACAGATCGTAGGTCTTCCACAGCTGCAGTATGTAATACTGGAATCTGGGAAATCTCAGTCTGTAGGACAAGGCAGGAAGCTACTGTGACCTTCGAGCCCTCACACAGCATTGCATGAGAAACCTCCATGCTCCTGTGCCTGCCAGCAGTCCAGATCTTTCTTCTATTGGAATCGTATGGCACATCACAAAGAGGAGAATTAGACAATTTCCACGAACGGTTGAGCAACTCAAGTCTCTAAACCTGCGATTTAAAGGAAAGGGGTTGTAACACAGTGGTAAATATGCCACTGTCGCTCAGTGGAAACATTAGAAGTTTCTAGAAGTGTTTTAGTCGTTTAGATAAAGAGCATTAGCAAATCACATATTCCTGTTTCTGCTGCATTTTACAGAATGTCCTGACTTTTCTGGAAATGTGGTTTGTGCATAAAATCACTCATTATCTTATGAATGTAATTTTAATTTGTTCTAGTATTATTATTCTAATATTACGTTTTTTTGAGCAAGTAAATGACATCGTCTGCCCAAATAGTCACTAATTAAGTTTGAACTACAGTTTTAGAATTTTTGACCAGAGTTTGTTTGTATTGGTCCATTCATCAATTATATTTTCACCTGTCTGGCGGTTAAAAAAATATGAAGAAAAAAATGTAAAAAATAGAAAAAGCAGATACAATGTTTTGCATTTGTTTTTGAGATATATTAAAGATATTTTAGAGATATATTGAAGATATTTTAGAGATATATTGAAGATATATTAGAAATATATTAAATATATATTAGAGATATATTAGAGATATATTAAAGATTTATTAGAGATATATTAAAAATGTATTAGAGATATATTAAATATATAGTAGAAATATATTAAAGATTTATTAGAGATATGTTAAAGATGTATTAGAAATATATTAAAGACATATTAGAGATATATTAAAGATGTATAAGAGATATATTGAAGATGTATTAGAGATATATTTGAGATAAATTAGAAATATATTAAAGACATATTAGAGATATATTAAAGATATATTAGAAATATATTAAAGACATATTAGAGATATAATAAAGATATATTTGAGATATATTAGATATACATTAAAGATATATTAGAGTTATATTAGAGATGTGCATCCTGACTGATTTTGATATTAGAGTAAAACAGACTTTGACCGAAAGTAATGTAGGTGCTGTAGACTTACCTTTTTAGGTGACATCACTGGTGTTGCACAAAACATATCAGCTTGTTTTAATATTCAAAAAACTGAAGGCAAATCAGTAGGTTTTCATGTTGAGTAACAGAGCCTGAGTTAACGAACTAGCAAGCACTGGAAGCTGATGAAGACTTTGTCAGTATACTACTTGCCAACACATTAGTTCATCAGAGGAAAATCTTCTTCACTGCTTCTAGCTAACATAGCTGACCTAGCTAGTCGTTTCAGTCCTGTCCCTGGTCACACACTCATGTTCAGGAATTTGTGTTTTGGAGTAACAAAGTATAAGATACCAAATTTACTTGCAAATACAGGCAAAACAGTCACGGCTCAGGGGAAAGTTTGCACGTCTTTTCATGATGTAATGCAACTGTAATTTGTAAGCTGTAGGTTAGTTGTGACTGGTAGATATTGCTAGCAAAGGCAGCTAATGCATAAAATGGCTTGTGCCTTCATTATGTTCTCTCTCCTTTCCTGGCTGAGACTTGGCTAAGGCTGACACAGACCACATGCAGATGCGCTGGATCACATGCTTCACACCTGAAAGAGCTGTGTACACAGATTTGTAATTGTTTGTACACATGTATATATGTATTTACATACACAAAACTCCCACACAGCACCTGCTCTGTTCTCAGAACAGGCTGTCCATAAAAGAGGCTCTATGGAAACACAGTGACAGACCACAGACTATGTGCAACAATATCACGACTTTAATTTGGCCACAAAACTGTAATTAATCAAGTCATGAGAAACAGATGTTTTGCGTTCAAGGTCATTTGGCCTGAGGCTGTTTCACCTGATGTCCAATTATATGACAGCTGAAACTGTCCGTGTTTTGTCTCCACCCCCAAAAAGATCATCTGTGGATGTTACCAGTCATGATTCAACCAAATGAACAGTGGCAGGATTTGACGTTCATATATCGGGTTGAAAACATGCGTTAATCTACACATATTTTCACCTCATAATCCTGTTTTTTAAATCATGAGCAGTTTGTCAGGTGACACAACCTGTCAAATTAATCTTGCAAAGAAACAGGGGGCAGCATATCACCAGGAAGTTGTGGTGTCCACCCCCTATCATAAGAAACAAGGAAAAGCACAGTGCCGCCTCCTCCTCCTCCTCAGTGTTAGCATTAGTAGCTGTTTACTTACCAGTCTAGAAGAAACATTGCAAGTTCAGCATCAAACTTCATCCCCTTATTTCCCAAGAGCTTCTCCTATGGTGGAAAGCAGCACCAATGTTAACTCTTGTTTTGCGTTTCTGCTTGTGTTTGAGTGGACAGTGGTGGTCATAATGGTCGCTTGCCAAGAGTTTCAGCCATTGTTGCATTTCCTGATCCCACATTGGCTACCTGTCCTTAAAGGTGCTATAGAATTACTGTTTTCATTAAATGATTAAGTGATATCTGCATAGAACATATGTGACTTTGGTTGGGGTGATACCAGAGATACTGTATTACATGCCCATTTACACCCTATAATTAGGTCCTAGAATGAAACAAGCTGTTTTGCCTTTTATGGTGAGTTCATGGATATTTCTGGTACATTAAAATAAACATGAGCTCCCAAGTTTGTCAGAAGTCACCATCTAAAGAAACCTTGTTCACCAGTAGAAACAAAAAGAAAAAGCAGTAAGCGTTGTTAGTAAAGTTTAAAATGACATTAATATTTTGGTAGCACTTTACTGATCTGCAATAAGTGGGTAATAGTATGGTAATATTAGGGTAATAAGTTGTATTTATTCATTAATTACTTAATCACTTTTCTAGTTGTTTCTAAATAATGAATTAGTATGTACAGAGGTAACAAATCACATGCATATTATTTTGTTGTTCTTAGTGAATAACAGTGATTCATTGTAGTGGTAACAAATGTGTAATAAAATATTTCAATAATGGAAACAAGTTGGACTTGTCTAAAATTTACACACTAACTTTCTAGTGCATAACAATTAATACGTTATATAAATGATTAATAAGTTAAGTCAAAAAAAGGTAAGTTAAGTCAAATAATGGAAAAAAAAATGTATTTGCCTAAAAAATGATATGTACATTTTCTAGTCATTAATCTAGTCATTAATAAATGACTAGTTTTATATATATATATATATAT
>CM067476.1:37564237-37593365 GCA_034552555.1 Semaprochilodus insignis
GTATTGTGGTATAAACTGAGTCTGTTCTACAGTTTCTCATTAGGTTGAGTGTATAACTCACTCTAAATGTAGGTATTGTGATATAAACTGAGTCTGTTCTACAGTTTCTCATTAGGTTGAGTGTATAACTCGCTCTAAATTGAGGTATTGTAATATAAACTCTGTTCTGTGTTTTTTCATCAGGTTGATAAAGTTGGGAGAACTGTCCTCAAGTTGAGTTAACTAAAAAAAAGGCATGTAATAATTTTCCTTAAATTCTTAAGTTAACATTTTTAAGTAAACTAAAATGATAAATGTGAGGAAATAACAATTTTGGTGACAAATCAAAGACCTCTGTATATTGTGTTGCAGAGATATCTACTGAAGTTAACATGCTAACCACCTAGCCCTGGCGTGTCCTGTCTCACAAAACCACTTTGTACCTTTAGAGGTGATAAAGAGTCACTGCAGTGTAGAGCTGAATCAGTCCAATGCTTGACAAGTGACCATTGTAATGACCGCCGCCACCCACTTTCGGCAAGAATCCACGTTTGGCAGCAAACCAAAGTAGCTGTATAAATGAAAACAAGAGTTAACACTGGCACTGCTTTCCACCGCTGGAGACGCTCTTGTGAGTAAAGGGATGAAGTCTTATGCGGAACTCGCAACATTTCTTCTAGATTGCTAGGAACTGAAGAGGGAGGAGGAGCCTCGGGTTTAGACAGAACTGCAGTGACTGCTTTTGTCTTTAGGAGAGTTTAAAGCTCTTTTACTTCTAGAAATGCTCTGAATAGTCTTAAAGCACCTGCGTACCTCACAAGAGTGTTTACGATCTGCAGATACTGACCTTCTACAAACATCTTCAATGTAAATACAGAAAACACAGAGAGACTCTTTCTGTCGTTCTGCTTCTAAACTTTGGAACATGTTAATATTCAGAACTAAACACTAACGTTCAGTACACACTTAACAAACACCTAAAAACACATCTTTAGATTCAACCTTTATTTAAAGTTATACTACACTATGGTATTTATCTAGTTATCTGGTCTAGTTTTAACCTTCTAACCTACTACTCACTCATGTTCAATGCAGGGATCAGAAATCGGTTCTAAGTGATCTTACAGGTTCCATTATTCGGTGTGCTTAATTTTACTTCATGCAATTTTGAGATGCTCTTCAGGTGTAGTGTGATGTTCTCAGGGAGGCCTTGCCTAACCAGTTCATCCTTAACCTGTAACAAAGACAAAAACACACCATCCAGTAAAAAAATCATGACTGATTTTATTTGGGTAATGGCTGCATCTACTCGTTATTATTATTTTATTTTTTATATTATTATTATTATTTATTTTTTTTACTGTTAGTTCAGTAATTTGTGTTTGTTAAGTCAGTAAAACAGTAAAACATACAAAGACGCAGAAATATATATATATGTGTGTATATATATATATATATATATATATATATATATAAATCTATATATGACAGGGACATGGGAGGTTTAAAACTGTTTTAAGATATATAACAGAAATATGTATAACAATTTCTGTTATATATCTTACATTATAGTGTAAGAGTGCATGTTTTAGTTTATGTGGTGGCTGTACTATTTACATTAACACTGTGTTTTTGTTACAGTGAGCTGAACTGCTTCCTCCACCCACTGCTAGCCAATTTAGGGGTGTTTTTAAAAACATATTGTGATATAAACTGTGTTTTGTGTTTTTTCTATACGTTGATAAAGTTGGATGAACTGTCCTCAAGTTGAGTTAACTTAAAAAAGTTGTGTAATAATTTGCCTTAAATCTTTATGTTATTTATTTTTTTTTACATTAAAGAGCAATGTATTTTCCACCAATGAAGTGCTAGTGCTCGTGTCCGTGCTGGTGTCCTTTAGACTGCTGACTTCAGTGCTAATGGCTCCCCTTTGTGAATTGTGGATACCCTAATTTGATAATATGAAGGGTTATCTTAAAGGTAACATAACTGAACAAAAGCATGCTGTTTAATTACAATACGGTTACTGTCACTTACCTGTTGCAACAAAATCTCAGTGGTTGGTGACAGTACCAAGTTCTTTGTTGAGGACAGTTTCATTCTTAGTCCAGCAAGGTGCTCTTTGAAAAGTTAGTTGAACCATTAATTATCATTAATTAAAAACAGCATCATGAAAATGTGAAAAAAGAGAAGGTATCCTGAGTAACAATAACAAAATCAACATACTTATCTCGATATGGACGTCTTCTCGTGGTTTTATTGTTGTAATATCTTTTTGACAAAACAATAAAACAAGTTCACTATGAAAACAATATAGCTGAAAAAACTGTGAATCATTTTGCATTTGAATGTTTGAAGACAACCAAAACACTCCCGTTAAGCTGCTGAAGCATATGGGACAAATATGGACATGTAGTTTTATACATTGGAAATACATAGGAATCCATACCAACATATATTCCAGACACTAATATCTATTTTATAATATATTGTCATATTAACTAAATAAGTGGTAGTAACTTCAGGCTCCTGCAGATGGCGCTGCACGAGGATGATGGGGCTATTAATACCTGCGGGGTGTGAGTGACGGGATCCATAAATTCAGAAGAGGTGCTACAGTGCAGTGAATGTCTCGTTCCATGTGTGGAAAATGGCTCCAAAGCAGATGTTAATGATTGGCTAAAAGGAGTGACTGCATTTGGGCGTGCCAAAGACCATAGTGTGAAGGAAGTAGTTGAATCTGCAGGTGTATGGAAGCGTATGGTCATACGGGTCTACCAGCAGTGGCTAAAATCCCAGTCTACAGGAGATTCTCCTCAGAATTGTGCCAGGGAAGGCATCCACCAAATCTGGAACCGACTGACCAATTCTTTGATGCAAGAGTGTCTGAACATTGATGTGGCCTACATCCAGAAACTTGTCCAGTCCATGCTAAATCCAATAACAGCTGGTGCTTGTTAAGGTATTACATGCTATTAGTTACGTTTCAATCACAGGTGATTTGTTTTTTGTCTAGTGAGCTTATTTTTAAATATACATTTATTTATTATTAAAGGTATTGAGAAATATTACACATAGACATATACCAAACAAAAATAGATGTATGTAAATGAAATTCCAAAATAAATGATATATTTAAGAACCTTTTGAAATTCATTTGTATTCTAGTATCGTAATTTTAAGCCTCTTTTTTTCTATTTATTAGTATTTTTTGGCAAAGCAAGTGTGAAAATGAAGTTTGATGATTTGATATCTTGTTCATTTGAAATGCAGTTTGTGTTAAATAACAGTGGTTAAATAAAAAAATACAGAAGTCAGTACCATTCCTTCAGTACATGTATATACATGTATTATAACTGTGATATGTGTTATTAACTATTGGAAAAAATATATATAATAACAAACACAAATAAATGCATTTGAAATCTATATATTTTATAAATGCATTTTTGGCCATTTTCATACACTACAATAATATATTTGATAAACTCATAAAAAATGCAAAGGTTAAATGTGTAGCTAATCTTCTATAAAAGATTTTTCATTGAAGGTAAGAAACTGCCAATCAGCATTGAGTGGTATGATGCTGATAAGGTATCCCACAGTGTTTGGAGAAAACCATGATGGCATTTTGAAATAATTAGCTTAGCCTTAGCTAACATGTTATAGCTTCAAGCACTGCATAACAGGTTCGATTTCATCTTTCCGTCTCTCCAACCCCAGTCACTCTCAGACATCGGCTTCTAGTATGTACACTAGTCAGTTAGCGTGAATCAAACTTGTGCTATGGTCTGGCACTGGATCTGTTGCATACTTGCTAAGTTAACAATAGGTTAGGTGGATTCAACCACCACAGATCAGGTGTAATTCCACTTTAGTCTCATAGGGAAATATTCCACATATATTTATTACATATATTTTTGCAATGCATGAAAATGGCCAAAAAATGTATTTGTTAAATATCAACATTGATCACAGATATAACTAAATGAGCGATACTGGTGATTTGGACTGTATATAAATGACCCGTTGTGGCACTACAGCTCAAATATACAAGATTATCAAACTGCATTTTCAATGTGTATCAACACCTACAACACTTGCTTGTGACAAAACATGTAAAAATACAAAATATCAGTGTAAGAGTTTAAAAATTAAAATACAAATTTATTCCAAAAGCTATTCCAAAAGGCTTGGAAGGGTATTCCAGTGAAGTGCATTAGACAAGAATTTTATTTCTTTTTATTATTAATTTGATTTCACTCCCTCAGATATGAATCGTTACCATCTAAACTTGTATCTGTGCTTTGAACTGGTGATAACGAGCTTCTCTGCCTTATTTAGCAGCACTGTTTAGCATTCAGCAGTCGTTGTCTTAACATTTGTTAAATGGCGCACTGGATTTGCATGTTTGCTGACCGTGTAAGAAAACTTGTTATTTAAATGTTTCCTTATTTTTGAAATGCCAGTTCAGGTTATGCAAGCAATCTAAATCAATTTTACCCATTTGTAGTACTATATACACTCATCATCAAAAGAACAGCTGCACCCAGAAGGAAGTGTGGGGTTGCAGTGCTATTGGGAAGGAAGATAAAGTTTACCAGGAACTATAAATGATGATAAATTTAGACTGATATGATCAATATTTAAAGAGCTACACATACAGAAGTAGTGTCTCTCAGCATGGTGTAGGGCCGTCTTGTTTGCTAACCCAACATGCCAGACGTCTCTGAATGGAGTTGTAGAGGTTCCTAATGATGTCCTGTGATAATCCATCCCATGCAGCTTGAATATTCTCACACAGTTCCTGCAGATTGTGCGGTAGGGGTGGAGATGGAGTGACACTAGGCCTTCTGGACGTGTGACGTGTGACAAAAAAAACCGCTCATCTTGGCGCTGACCACACAAGGATTCGTTGGTTGTCTCCATCGAGACAAAAGCGGGACTCGTCACTGAAGATGACCCGCTGCCATTCTGAGTCACTCCATGACAGTCTGGCACGACACCATTGCAGTCTTTGGTAATGTTGACGCGGTGTTAAGGACAGTTGTTTTAACAGTCTGTGTGCATGTAGTCCTGCGTAGTGCTGTCGTCTGCCAATGGTGCTGGCATTAACAGGATGACTCATGGAGGGCATCACTGCTCACTGAATGTCCGGAATCATGACTGTTGGACCAGTCAGGTACACTGATAAGGCCCGTCCTTGATTACGTCACATGCGCGGTCAAGTGTGAAACTTGAATCATTCTCATGTCTCACAGTGTCAAACCTATCCACCAAGTTTCATTCCTGTCGGCTGATTCCTACTGGGTGCAGCTATTTGAGCAGCTGTTCTTTTGATGATAAGTGTATATTGACATGAATTTCCAGTGTAGAACATCCTGAAGACTTTACAATACAATGCAATGCTACATTTGAACACTGGCCTGCATAGTTAGCAAAATCGTGTGTGCAGTATCTCAAGGCTTTACCTGCACAATATGTCAACCAGCAGGCGGATGGTTTGATGAACTCGTAGACGTAGTAATTTCCTTGGCAAGCTTTCACTCGAATAGGATAGGTTTTGAAGTAACAGCAGTCGCCACTCCAGTCACCGCAGACCTGGCGAGTGACCACTCCGTCCTGCAGCTGTGGATGAGTGCCATTGATCCAGAGGGGGGCGTCAGTGCTACACATGCTAATACTAACACATGACTCTGGCATCTGGACGTCCTGTCCCTCATACATCATCCTGTACCAGCCAACCCACGTAACAGACTGATCACACCTCTTAGTCGGAGTGCTGGAGTAGTTAGTGGCCCTCCAAAGGTCGTCCAGCACAGTGTAGTTATTGCACGGGTCAGAACTGTCAGGAACTGGCATGACTGTGTCAGACAAACAATACAGATGATCAATATATTAGGTCAGTGGGCTTTAACAGGGCCAGTTTAAGGGGGCCACTTTCCATTGATCCCATTATACCAAACATATGGCAGCAAAATACTAGATGGCACACATGGGTGAGACTTAAATGAAGAAGGATGAATGAGAAGCTAAAGAGCTGAACATTTCACACACAAATATATGTGTATATATATATATATATATATATATATATATAATCTTTTAAGCTCTTGCATTTAATGCAAATGACAGCACAGCAGACACATTAGTCAAAACTGAAATCTCTAATCTCTATAGAAATCTCTGTAGAATTGAATTAATGGAGAGTTGAATTCCAAAATGCTGTGAATCCATTCGTTACATTTTAGAAACATTACGAAAATAATACTGAATTGACAAATATTTACATTTTTAATGTCATTCTTAACCAACAGACTCTAGCGGACATTTTGACACCTATATTGTTGGGGCATCATGAAAAACCTCAGACTAGTTCGACACTAGTTCAACTTAATTAGTTTCTCACATTTTGCCAATTATGATACAGTAGACGTGGACGGAGTTAATAACATGCAGTGAGGCATTTTTACAGAATTTTTCACGGATTAAGAGACAAAGAAGGAATTTTGGCTCTATGTCTCACAGCTGAGGAGATATTGGACATAACGGAAAGGCTTGCGCCACCATCAGGCCAATCTGTGTCATTTTTGGTGGGTGGCAAGATCTTTGTACAAAATATCTTCCCTCCAAGTTTGGGGTCTGGATAGCTTAAGATAGCTTCTCTAGAACAACTTTTAGGTTGCTCAGCAAAAACGAATCAACAATTCATTCATTATTAGAGGACCAAGCACCGAAGGATGACAGTATTCGGCTCCACAGCCGCCAAATTAAAGCATTCATCATATGACATATGAATGGAGAAAACAAGCAGTTAGCCTGCGGATTCTCAGTGCTTCAATAAAACACTCTGTAAACATCACGACAGTAAATTTCTCCAGTGCCTCACAACTATGGACAGGTATAATCCACAGTGTACAGGTTATATGGGCATTAATAACAGGGTAAACAGAATAATAATAAACACTTGATAATCAGAATCAAAGCCTGAACATTACCAGACTGGGTCTTCACTTCTCCACCTGCAGAAGAAACAAAAGGATGTAACGTGTTTGTGTTTTGTGAGATTTCTGAGCTCCACCTTTTTATAACCTTCTGAAAACTAAGATGTAACCTGTTATACCGGCTTATTTATATCATTCTTATGATCACCCAGTAAAAATTCAGTATATGTGAAAGTACTAGAAATGTGCTTTAATACCAGCAAGTACATTTCAAGCATGTTATTGTTTTGTGTCCTAAATACAAGTACAAAATGTGTATATTATTATATTATAATTACAAGTACATTTAGCCTCAGTAGTACTTTAGTGTACTTACTAGAAGTGTACTAATTATATATATATATATATATATATATATATATATGTGTGTACTTTAATATGTACTTAATTATCTCTAAATGAATCTAAGAGGTGTCTCAAAATAGCTCAGTTAAGTACAGTTAGTTTAATTTAAGTATATATTAAATAGCATTATTGATATATACTTAGCATGCTAAGTACATAGTCAGTATATGAAAATAGCATACTTTCAGTACATTAATTATAAGTTTAAGGAAGTTTACTAAGTACACTTAAATTAAGTATACTTCAGTGTACTTTTTTCTCCCTAGACCACAAGATTTTTAACAACTTATTATTCTTTATTTCCTAAATATTAATATTTCTGTTTGTATATTTCTATTTATTTCAGAGTGTCGTCTCAAAGCGGCCCAACTGTTCTGTTATCATGCTGTAGTAACAGAAACGTTCAGGATAGTAGAAAACAAGCACTCACTCATCAGAATAAAGCAGATGATGATTAGGAGTGACCCGCTGCTTTGATGTGCTGACATGATGCTGGATTGACCAAGAAATCTACGAAAAAAAAAAAAAAACGAAATATTATTACTCATGTATCAGGCTGCAGTGAGGAGTTGCTGTTTTGGTGCATTATGTAGCTTCATATCTGATGTCTTATTGAGATGGACATATATACCAACTCTCAAAGCAATGAATTAAACATTAAAGGAATAAATGTAAGGATAATATATCTGCTTTTTGTACTTTAACTTTAATAACATAAACATATAACTTTTCATTCCATCGTCTACATTTCAGAATCATAATTTAATACTTAAATAAATATTTAATAAGGTTAATACTTTAACAGAGTCCTTCTGAGTGGGTTTGGTGTGAAATGCTCTGTTCTAGAGAAACTAATCGAGTCAGAATTGCTTACAGTGGTGGTGAATGGAACCAGACGTCCACCTCTAAAAGCTCCCTCACAGAAAGCTACTACATGAAATGGTTATGAATATGCTGCCTGTAGTCTGTCTGTTGTTTTACCTTAGCTTTGAGAAGAATTTGGCCTTAAAATCCATTCACAGTGAAGGGATACATGCAGGGTGTTGTGAGGCAAAATAGACCCAAAGGAAAGTTACTAGTTTTGATTTTCCACTATTTTCCCATCATCAACATTCCATATAAACCCTCAGAAGGCACGTGTAGGTTCACTGGTGGTTTAGGTAGTAAATGAAATGGCTGTATTTGTGTTGTAGACATGGAGACCCCTGGGTCTAATCACTACCACTGTAAAGAAAAGAGTCTGTAATCAATCAAACTTCACATCAGATCACTCTGAATGACTCTGTTTACATCTCAACCACCAAAATATGTAGAAATTCAATGGTAGCTGGAAATCTGAAATAAAATGATTGTAAAACGGCTGTTTTGATATTCATTGGTTATTCTTTGCGCATCGTTCTTCTACTCTTCTTCCTCTAATGTTGTGAGTTTGAGCTGCATTTCCAATGTGTCAAAGGTGCTCTATACATAACATCTATTCAAATCAAGCTAAAATACATTATAGTTCAAAAGTTTGGAATCAGCTGCAGCTGAAACAGGTAGTAATGTTAGATCAGTTCAACATGATAAACATCAATAATGCAATTCTAATCAATCAATAAATTAATAAATTATTAGAATCCATTCTACTGGAAACATTGTGAGTATACAGTATATATAGTGATATAGCATGAAATACAGCATTTAATAACTTCTTGCTGTTGAAATATTGATTTACAAAAACAACGTTTGTTGTCTAGCTAATTATTCAGATAAATCTAATATCCAGAATCCATCCTACTTGGAACATGGTGATCGAATATCTGGCATAACTTATCAAGCTATGACTATAAATAGATACTTATAATGTACAATTCAGCATTTAATAACTTCTTGCTGTTGAAATATTGATTAAATAACAATACCTTTTGTTGCCTTTCTAATAATTCTGATATATCTAATATCCAGCATTCACCTTAATTGGAAATTGGTGCTTAAATATCTGGGTAAATTATCAAGACATGACTATAAGTATATACTTATAAATATATAAGCACACTTATATAAATGTTTACTAATAATATACTTATACTTATTATATATGTATTACATACTTATAATATACTTATAACAATTCAACATTAAATAACTTCTTGCTGTTGAAATATTGATTAATAAATGATACCTTTTGTTATCTAGCTAATAATTCTCAGAAATCTAATATCCAGAATTCATCCTAATTGGAATATGGTGATCAAATATCTGGCTTAACTTATCAAGATATGACTATAAATAGATACTCAAACAATTCAGTATTTAATAACTTCTTGCTGTTGCAATATTGATTAAAACAACAATACCTTTGTCTGTCTAGCTAATAATATTTCGATCTACTGTGTATAAGTTATTACTGAATAACAGAACAGCAGTTATTTCTATGAGAAATGACTCCAAGCTCATACACTGTGGTGTAGAACAAAACTTGCTGTAGTAAACCTCCGTACGAAGAACAGAAAGAAGCCGTACCAGTTCTGTAGAACAGAGTGAGTCTGAATTAGTGACGTGCGCTCATCTCCTTGTGGAACTTGTGTGTGTGGTAGGGGATGGGGGAGGTTTTTATTCTCCTGCTGACCTTCACTCCTCCCAGAACCTTCATCCCCTCTGAGCTGTTTGGGTTTCACCGTCCAATAGAAGAGCTTCATGTAAATACAGTCTAAAATAATTCCTGCAGTCTTGTCTTCATTAGGACTACAGGAAGTGTAGAACCCTATGAAGTGATACAGCAATGTTATATATCTACTTCTCCTGGAGAGCCAGTGAGTTCTAGGTCACCGTTCTCTATAACATGTTTACTCTGTAATAAAATAGTTAGGACATTCATGGCGGTTTGGTGTCACAGTGGTGGTGATAGGAACCAGACGTCCACCTCTAAAAGCTCCCTCACAGAAAGCTATTACATGAAATGCTTATGAATACGTTGCCTGATGTGTGTCTGTCATTTTACCTTATCTTTGAGAACATTTTGGCCTTAAAATCCATTCACGGTGGAGGGATACGTGCAGGGTGTTGTGAGGCTAAATATACCCCAAAGAAAGTTGATCCATTTTGATTTTACACTTTTTCTTTTTACCACCATCAACATTCTGTACATGTCTGACACCTGGTGACTCCTGGTTCCCATCATCACCATTGTAAAGAAATCTCCAGAGTCCCTACAATCAGCCATTTCACACCAAACCCACTCTGAAACCACTGACTGAATTTTTCCCCTTTAAGACTGAATGAATTTGAAAGGTCTTCACTTATCAGCTGGCTAACCTCACAACCTATGCCTTCACCTACAATAGCATATCTTAAGTTATTCTAAATGACTCGCAGAACGGGGTTTCGCTATTCTAACTGCTGTATTAACATGTCGGCAAAAACAGAAAGCTTGCAGATCCTCCAACAGCTTCGTTTCACAATACTGCTTAGACTGTATAAACTACATATGCAAATCTCATTTTAAATGAGGACATGTCATAACTTCATGCGGTAAGCTCAGTCAAAGGCTTTGGGTTAGTCATTGGCACATGCTGACTTCCTTCTTGGCTTGTTTAATAAACATAAGATAAGCATGTTGATGGACAAACAGAATGTGACGAGCGCTGAGCTAAAATCAAGGTGAGGTTTATTTACAGATTTGTAGTCAAACACCGCAGCAACAAGAGCAAAGCCGACATAACAAAAGGGCAAGGCGGAGTCAGAATCAAGAAACAGGCAAGAGTCAAAACCAGGCAAATAATCAGATCAGCAAAAGTACCAAAAGGGCAAAGACAAAAGAGTAAACAGAGAATCAGAATAAAGTCAAAAACCAGATCAGCAAACAAACGCTCAGTACGCGCAGACTGGCAATACTTCGCAATGAGCCGGTGNTGCGGGAGATCGGGGTGAGAGGAGAGCCAGCAGGCGTGACAATAAGATAGCTTTGTATTATCCCACATGAGGAAATTTACATCGTTACAGCAGAATATACAGTGAACAGACACAGAGCAGGAGGTAGACAAAAGTGTAAGTTGTGCAAAATACAAAATATAAAAAATTACAAAAGATAAAAAAAATCTTTATTATTAGGTAAAAAATAAAATACAATAAGAAACTATACAATTCTACATGTGTAATTGCACTGATACATATTGCATTGTTACTGGAAGATATTGCACAGTTATGTTCTCTTGTACCAGCTACATAAATACTAATGATCTCGGCAGTCACCTAAATACTGATGATATGGGCAGTCAGAGTATGAGAAGTGATGTGGGCAGTAAATACAAGATGTATACATGTGGTATACGCCAGGACATGCAATACTTACAGGTGATAATAACATAGTATGTGCAATGTACAGCATTTATAAGCATTTAATGGTACATATGCAGAACTTATATTTAATACTCAGGGCATACTTACAGCTTATAAGTACATGTAATGTACTAAGTAATTAAGTAATGTGAGAAACCGTCATGGGACTGTGTTCACTTCAGAAAGTCGTTGTCAGTGTAACACAGTTTGCCGCTGCTTTAAGACATACAACTTGAAACCCTATTATACAAGGAGAAAGCTGGAGATCAGTTCTATAAGGAATGACGTTGTGTTCTGGGCATGAGCTCGTCTCCGATGGTCTGAAAGAAAGGTAAGGTGGTCAGATGGACGCGGAGTTCTCTGTGTCATAGAGAGGTTTATGAGTGCACACACCATGGGTGACTTGCATATGTGTGAAGGGACCACTGACATGGAGGAATATCATCAGGACAGCATATTTTCCTGGGAAGTCCAGGGTTGTTTCGGGAAACACATTGACGGGCATCGTTATACATATGCTACAACAGTGTGGATTTGCAGATGCGGAGTGGGTGTGTCTCCTATTGAAAATGTATGACGCATCGTGAAGGAGAGAATCAGATGATGATGACCACAGACTGTTAGAAATATACTGTAGATATATTAGAGATATATAAGAGATATGTTACAGATAGGTTACAGATAGATGAACCGGACAATTCTTTAGGTACACCTCCTTGTATCTACACTCACTGTCCACTGTATCAGCTCCACTGACCATACAGGAGCACTTTGTAGTTCTACAGTTACAGACTGTAGTCCATCTGTTTCTTTGTATACTTTATTAGACCCCCCAGTGGTGGTGGTGAGTTAGTTGTGCTGGTGTGAGTGGATCCACTCACTGTCAACTCTGTTAGACACCCCTACCTTGCCAGTCCACCTTGTAGATGTACAGTCAGAGACGATAGCTCATCTGCTGCTCTACAGTGCAGTGTTGGTCATCCCCTAGTCCTTCATCAGTGGTCCCAGAATGCTGCCCACAGGTCGCTGCCCACAGGACCCTGCCCACAGGACCCTGCCCACATGACGCTGCCCACAGGACACTGCCCACAAGGCGCTGTTGGACTGGATATTTTTGGTTGGTGGACAATTCTCAGTGCACCAGTGACACTGAGGGCTCCAGCAGCACTGCTGTGTCTGATCCACTCACACCAGCACAACACATCACCACCACGTCAGTGTCACTGCAGTGCTGAGACTGATCAACCACCCACCTACTACAGTCTGTAACTATGAAACTACAAGTGATCCAATATGGTCAGTGGAGCTGATAAAATGGACAATGAGAGTAGATACAAGGAGGTGTACTTCATGAAGTGGCCGGTGGGTGTGTATTACAGGTATGATGAGAATGAGCTAATGGATGGAGGCTGACGAGGACCTGAAAAACTGCTTCGTCAGATACTTTCCCTAAGTTTGACACATAACATGCTATAAGCATGACCACGCTTTGTGCAAGGATTTGTGAATGTTTGTGTACATGTATATGTGCATTTACATACACAAAACTGCCGGACAGCACCTGCTCTGTTAGAGAAAACAGGGTAGTCATAAATAAGCAACAAACTTGTTCTCAGGCTCTGTGACAGAACACAGACTATCACTGAATCTGGTAGTCCTGAGCTTTATTTACGGGACAAAATAATGGAAACAGTAATGATAGTTACAAAAAGTGCCCTTTCTGCCCAAAAGCATCCAGATGGCTGTTTTTATGAGTGGATTCAGCTACATTAAGGTCAGCCATTGCTGACACTGGAGCAGCCACACATGAGCCTATGGACTCCATGTTCAATGCCGAGTGTGGGTTAGAGGGGTATAAAGGCCCCAGGCGGTGGAACTGTGTTCTCTGGAGTGATGGAGCTCCATCCGGAATCTATGGAATGGGCCTGCGTCTGTAGCGGAATGCTTTTATTTGGGCCACGTTGTGGAAAATAACCACTGGAAACAGTTAAACCTGGGTGGGATTGTAGGATTGTAGGAGAGTGTGTGTGGATATGGGATTTGGCCGGGGGGTGGTTACTTTATATTTTCATTTTGACAAATTGCTTGTAACAGTAATACTGTATTACTACTACTACTACTACCAATAATAATAATAATAATAATAATAATAAAATAATAATAAATACTTTAATTTTAGAAACACAGTGATGGTGAACAGGGAGTGAGTTTACTTCTACCTGATAATCCACTGCAGAAAGTCAGATGTTGACAGTAATCCGATCAACACGTTTACATGCACTTGTGTCAATAAATAATGGGAAAACTCCAGGTGCACATGAGTCAGACAAAAATCAATTGCCAATAAACCTTTTTTTAAAACAAATCATGTTACCTGATAATATGAACATACAACATCTAGAAGATGAAGAGTAATGAAATGCTTACTTTCATGAATCATGTGGTTCCAGTTTTGCTTTGTTGTGTTTGTTGTGTTAAGCTCTGCTTGTTTAAGGTTAAGTAAGTAGATTACTTCAGAGTACTTAAACCAGTAGAGATTCAGGTAGAGAAAGTTTGGCTTGTTAAAGCATGTGCTGTTTGTTGTGGCTTCTGTGTTGTTACTCTCTTTTTCTCATGCCATAAATAAATTTGACTTGACAACATTAGAAACTGGCTTCTGTCTTTTATTCCCAATCTATATTCTCACACGCATAAACTTGGAAGTGATATTAAGTGACTTATTAACCCGCTTCAAATGAATTTCAAAAATAGACTAAAAGTCTCCAGATAAAAATGTGACCCTGTGTTGATCCTTAAAACGATCTTCACCCCTTTTTAAGGTCTTTAACTAAACTAATTTAAGGAACACTCTTGCTTCCATATTGATTATATGTCCACTCATAAGCAATAAGAGCCCTGCCTTCTGCAATTTGTATTCCCCTGTTAATCTACTTTGAAGACAAAATAATAGCAGAGTTGTTGGCTAAAAATTCCAACCTGTTCTTGCTTCAGTCATTGCAAACCAGTTTCATACAGGGCGCCACCTGTATTTCTACATTCATAAACTCTTAAACAATAGTTTTACACCTAATACCTCCTAGGTTCCTGAAATAGCAATTCCATTGGATGCAGAAAAAAAGCTTTCAACTTGGACTTCACTACGTATATACTGTCCTTGGTAAATGTCTTTGAATGATAGTGCTTTATACACCCCTGCTAGCCTGGGTTTGACTGATTCAGTCCTCTCTCTTTAGTTCACCCTGTACTGGGACACTTTGCAAGGGTGCCCCATATCGCCATTGCTATTCGCTTTAGCTTTGGAACACACTTGTCTATTGCCCTTACAAAATGTCTACAGACATGTCATATAGTTCATTGTGGTGTCGTAAATAGAGTTTCCCTTGATGCTGATGATTTTTCTGAAGCTCCCCCTTATACTGTGTCCTTACAAAGATCACAATCCCATTTTAACAACTCAATCAATCGATCAATATTTATTTGTATAGCACTTTTTACAACTAACGTTGTCTCAAAGCAGCTTCACAGAAAAGCAGTTTATATAAAGGAAAAGAAAAACACGGAGTCCATGTACAGACGTAGGAAAGGGAATCCAGGTCCAAGCCCCCCATGAGCAAGCCAGAGGCAACAGTGGCGAGGAAAAACTCCCTGGAGTAAGGAAAAAACCTCGAGAGGAACCAGGCTCGAGGGTGGAATCCATCCTCCTCAGGTCGATCCCAGGTGAGGAGAGAATGACAGAACTAACAGGAAAAGGAGCTTAGAACATCTATTAGATACAGTCTGATTAATCCAGGAGGTAGTAATTGCAAAGATGGAGCCGACCCATAGGTCCTCTGTTTAAGTGAGAGATAGAGTTTGAGATCAGCGCCAGAAACTGGTGGCTCTATTGCGATCATTGTAAACGCTGTCTACAACTACCAAGATAGAGGACTTCTAGCAGTGAAATATTCGCCCTCTCACTTTAGCAGAGCTTTGAGGCGTTTTATTACCTTTAGTTCATCAGATCAAGACATTTTGCCCTAGAATTATATAAGAAGCATATGACAATATTATCTGTATATTTCAGTATTTAATGTAGGAAAAAAACACTTTGTAAGTTGCTTTTGTTTATCTGATTATGATAATGCTGATTTCTGCTAGAGCTGCTCTTGAACATTACAGTGGTTGTGGCTGTGGTGAGTTTAATACTACTTTTGCCAGTTTGAGCTTGAACACAGACATTTGATGAAGCATTTAAAAGGTGCGTATTCTTTGCTTTATAACGTGCACTTTTATCTGGGTAAAGACTTCAAAGCCTTATTGTGAATATTATTGGAGGAGTCTGTTAACCTGGGGATACCCTAAGTATCATTCAAATTGCTAATAATAATAATAATAATAATAATAATAACAAAATCAGCACAGATTCATCAATAAGGCACATTTTTAAACCAAATGGTTTATTAAAATTTAGAAACCATGCAAGTCCTAAGTCATTGCAATAACAAGTTATCAGAAAACTTACCTGTTTCAAAAAAACTTTGGTGGATGACTGTTCAAGGGTAGTTGCTGATGGAGCTCTCATCCTCAGCACAACAACATGCTCTATTGATGGCAAACAGAAACAGGCCCTGAATAGCTGACGTGCAGCTGCTGATGTAACATAAATAATTAATCAAAATATTGTCATTGAAATATCACAGTATATTCCTTGGCCTTTAATGGTTTAAAGATATACAGCATACTACTAATCAGGCATTTGGTTTTATGAACTCACAGACATGTCACAGAAACTATGTAGATTGTCAACCTATGAAGTCAGTTAGTCACATACACTGGTGTGGCATAAACCTAGCAGAGACCCCTCAGTAAGACCACAATGCAAGAAGACCACACACACACCAATAAATAAATAAACGAGTTGTATCATCAAAAACTGTGACTGACACCAGAGTGTGGCATCACTTTGTAAAACATGTGATTTTGACTGAAACATAAAACTTGCATTGTAGTGCAGTTGGCTTCTGGCAGCTCCTGATGTTTTATTCACACCGTGGATAATATTCATAAACAGAAACAGAGTGCTGATCAAGGATCTTTTCCTGATAGCATAGTCATAGTCAAGAGTCGGCAAACTACGTGATTCCATTACTTGAGAAAAAGTATAGAGACCCCTGGTCAAATATTACTATAATACAAGATAGATTTAAGAAATAATACAATACAATTAGATTTTTATTTGAGTTAAAGAATTTAATTTAGAATTAAATAATTAAAATGAAAGTACTTGGTTTTAAAAATAGAAGTTAATAGAAATTAAAAGTTTTTTTTTTACATAAATGCATTGTTGTATTGTATAGCATTTACAGAACCTAATGAGTCTGAAACAGCAAACTGAATGCACTGACTTTGAGCGACAAGTTTGATACTCCAGTCTTTCAGTTTTGTTTTAATTTTAGCCATTTTAATTTTAGCATGCCAAATTTTCTCACTATACTGGCAAATAATATGGTATGTTTCAAGCAAGTTTCCTAAAATAATTTAAATTATCTGCCAATAAAGGGAGAATAACCGGCTGACTAAAACCATTCAAAACTAGTACAATGTCTGGAAATAAGTTAAATAGTCTTAAAATGAGTCTACAACAATCTCAAAATGAGGATTTTAAGATATATCTACTAGATAAGATCATCTGACTTGCTAAAATATCACTGATATAGTGTATGGATAGTAAGTATGCAACTGGTGCACAAGCAATTTTTGGGCCATGTGCATGCAAAACTGTGCACTTCTCTGGTTCATACATATGCATATGAGGGAGGTCTGCACAAAATATGGAAGGGTCACACATAAATTCAGCAGAAATATCAGACGTGTGCTATGTTTTGCTGGATTTATTAAAGGGCAGGGGCCAATTTTGTGTGGATTTCCCCTGGCTTTATAGACCAGGCATAAAAGCACATTATCTTTCGATGTAAATGAAGTTGAATGTGAATGAGTTGTTGTTCTGAAGGACTTGCTGTTGAGAGATTTCCTTTAGCAACGACATCATCTTTAACATTTAGATTGAGACATGAGCCTCGAACATAAACGAAAGAATATTCACCATCAGAAAAACACTGTTTAAACTTTCAGCCAGATGTGTGTACATGAGCAGATGCAGTGTAAACTATGTGGTAGATGAGGCCAATTTATGTGCTCACAATTGGTATATATCTAGTTGATACATCTCAAAACTCTCATTTTGAGATCGCTGTAAGCCTAGTGTAAGATTATTTAGCTTATTCTCAGTCATTCATGAGTCATTTTAGTAAGCTGTTTTTTCTCACTATATCAGCAGATCATTTTTCTTACTTTAATAAATGTCCCTGAAACAAGTCAAATTATCTGCCGATATCTGGTGGTGTGAGACAGGAAACAAGCCAGTGGAGATCCCGAATGATCACAGGCCTTCTGATGTCTCTAAACCAGTGTGATGTTTACTAATCAATACTTGAACAAGTTTTGTAGTGTGGGATCAGAGATCTAGGAGACAGATAGAAGGCAAAGTGTATGTAAACCAGGCTGTAAAGAAAGGAGTTCTGCTAATGGAACACGCAAATAAGAGCCTTTACAATGTTTACAATGTGCGGACTTACAGTTGATCATCAGCTGCAGCTTGTAGTGCAGTATTTCAGCTCTAGTTCTAGAATAGATAGATAGATAGATAGATAGATAGATAGATAGATACTTTATTGATCCCAAAGGAAATTTAGCATCCAGTAGCAGTTACACAGTACAGCACAGTAATACAACACCATAATAAGGGTGATATGACTCTTACAGCGCTGAAAAGCAGAAACTGCAGAAAGCTGCATTTCTCAACTGCATATTCATCTACACGATGCCCTCTGTTTAAGACCATGCTGGGACTGTAAAACTCATATCAGTCATATTGTGAACACGCAGCTTAAGAATGTTTATATAGTTACCAATAAAATACAGTACAGTGTACATGTCATCTCAAATAAGTACCTGTGCAATAGTTCAACCAACAGGCAGACAGTTTAATGAACTCATAGACGGAGTAATTTCCTGGGCAGGTTTTGACTCGATATAGGATTGGATTTGAAGTGAAAGCAGTCGGCGTTCCAGTTACCACAGATCTGGCGGGTTACCACTCCATCCCGCATCTGCGGATGAGGCTGCCATTTGGATGCCATTCATCCAAAGAGGGGTGTGAGTACTACACCTGCAAACACCAACGCATGACTCTGACATCCGGATGTCCAGTCCTTGATACATGAGCCTGTACCAGCCAACCCACGTTACAGATTGATCACTCGTTACATTTGCAGGGCTGAAGTAATTAGTGGCTCTCCAAGGTTCCTCCAGCACAGTGAAGTACTTAGACTATAATGCACGCTTGTTTAGTCCTATCCACTGGTGTAAGCATATGTCCTGCAAAAAGCCTCTTTAAATGCTAAAGGGTAACCTATTTCTTTGTAAGATATAACCAATAAATCTGTTACGACATGAGAAAATTAAATTAAATTAAATAAAATTAAATTAAACATGTTTTCAGTGATTTAGACCTGTAGCTGCATTTCCATCCATCTTCTTATACCAGCTATGGTCATGGTCGCAGTAGGGAGAGCAGATAGCCCAAATGGCACTATTCCCACCCAATTTCTCCTGCTCATTTTGGGGGATCCCGAGCCGCTCCCAGGCCAACTTGGAGATACAGTCTCCCAGTGGGTCCTGGGATGAACTTGTTCCACTCTACACACATGTGCAGTGCACGTTGGAGGCATCCATGTGAAGCCAAAAGAACAACATCATCTGCAAAAAGCATTACGAGGTTCCATGTGCCAAGAGCCAGTTTCCATGCTACCAAACACAAGCCACCCCATCATTCCACATCACCTGAATGCTGATATCTGTTTGCCTCACACACTCTTTGCGAGGTATTACCTCTGTCTTCAGAGCATGTCTTTCCGACTTGCTGTGTTTTTTTACTTTGGCTTTTCCCTTTTTGGTTTGGTTGCTGTTCTGTGAAAGTCTTTTTAACTTCTTGACCCTGACCTGTTTTAGAACTTCTCTTTTGCCCTTCCACACGCATTGTGTATTAGCTGTCTCGGTTTTGACCTTTTGTATCTGTTTGGCATGTTTGATAGTTGGCATTGATCCCTCTTTCAGGAAAGGTTTTGTTGCCAGTGCTGTGCTGTACCGACCCACGTTGGGAAAAAACAGTCAGACGGACAAGACTGAAGTCGGCTTTTTACACCAGAATACACTCAAATTTTCTCATTGCACTTTTAATGGTGCAGCTGTTAACAGCAGTTGCCTGAGGTGACAGAATGTAACTGTTGCACTGTTTAAGTTGGAATGGGAAAATTCAAACGAGAAGCTGGACAGATAGCCTGAGGCACCAGAATGTAACTGTTGGAATGCAAAACATGCCAGACTTGTTGCCCCTTTTCCTGAAGTGTAAAGTATTATGAAAGTATCCAGACAGTCCTTCTAATGAGTGAAATCAGCTACTTTAAGGAGCAGTTACTGCTGTGTTGTGTGCAGTTTATATAATCTTGGGATAGGATGCCCTGGAGCACCCACATGTGAACCTAAGGTCACCATAACCTGTGCCAAGCTTGGGGTAGAGCCCCCAGCACTGGGCTGTTAGACAGTGAAACTACACTTTCTGGAATTTACATTTACGGCATTTAGCTGACGCTCTTATCCAGAGCGACTTACAAGGTAATTCATATTACAGGTAGGCCAATGTAGTGTTAGGAGTCTTGCCCAAGGACTCTTATTGGTGTAGCACAGCATAGTTACCCAGACCCAGGAATCGAACCCCCATCTCCCACATGGGGCGGTAGCTCCCTGGAGGTTAGTGGTGTTATCCGCTGAGCCACACCAACCACACAGATGTTAATGATTGGCTAAAAGGAGTGACTGCATTTGGGCGTGCCAAAGACCATAGTGTGAAGGAAGTAGCTGTAGGTTAGTGGTGTTATCCGCTGAGCCACACCAACCACCTAATTATGGAATTATGCGGTTCCATCCAGTGTTGTTGTTACTTTCTGTAGGTTATTCTGGGGTGGTCATCAAGTAGATTTAGACCGGTAGCTACATTTCCATCCATCTTCTTATTCCAGCTACGGTCATGGTTGCAGCCGGGATAGCCCAGGTCATTACCCAAAGCTCATGAGCCATACTTGAGGGTGGTTATATAGATGGACCGACTGGTAAGCAGAGAGTTTTGCCTTAAGGCTCAGCTCCCTTTACACCACTGCAGTCTGGTACAGTGACCACATTACTTGTGCCGCTTGTGGCCAGTCTCACAATTCCTCTTTCCTTCAGTCATAAATGAGACCCTGAGATACTTAAACAGGTCCTATCCCCTTACAAGGATTGGGCACGCCATCCTTTTTCAGGAGAGGAACGTAAACTAGACTTGGTGCTGATCCGCACACATCCATATTGCAGTTGGGCCAGATTTGGTGGCTGCCTTCCTTGGCACAATTCCGGGGAGAATTTTGTGCAGACTGGGATTTTAGCCACTGCTGGTAGACCCGTATGACTATACGCTTTCATACACCTGTAGGTTCAGCTACTTCCTTCACACTATGGCCTTCGGCACGCCCAAATGCAGTCACTCCTTTTAGCCAATCATTAACATCTGCTTTGGAGCCATTTTCCACACACATTGTCAGGTCGTCCCAGGATAGACACTCCTGGGACGCTTCTCATGCCGGCCACCAGAGGTCTAACTCGCCGGAATTCTGAGGATTGTCGTGCCTGCTCCCTCTCACCTAGCCCCTCCCGCACCTGCCCTCTCTCACCTGCTCCCCATCCCAAATAATTATCCCTCCCTTTAAATGGCTTTCCCCTCCCTAGGTGTGGAGCATTACCCACTATACCATTTGCACTCATGGCTGTGGAACAATCCTCAGATTCTGTGTCTCTTCAGTAATCTCTGTTTTGTTTTTCAGAGTACTCCCTCTGCCCTGGACTCTTAAACCCTGGATGCCTCTTGCCGTTGGTTTCTTTTGTTATTCCCTTTTGTGACTTTGGACACCTTCTGAGCTTTTGTATTTTTGAGGCCTTTTGCTTTTTAGAGAACTTCTGGGCGTTTCTTTCTTTTGGACCCTTTTTGTGTTGGTACGTTTTTTTTTTACGCTTTGTGTTGGTGAATAAACCTACAATGGATCCAATCTCTGTGTCTGGCATGCCAGCGTTACACACACACACACACACACACACATACAGTATACATATATATAAACAAACCATTACCGTCTGCTCATGTCCAGGTTTGCATTAAAATAAAATCTCTAATAATGACATTTAATATGTAACAAAATTATTACAAAGAAGACAAACACTGAGTTTTAAGATCTATTCTGCAGCACATAGTTGATACAAGAGGCTTGAAAGAAAAGAAGTCTTACCATTAAAGTAACATTAATCTGTATTGATTGGCCCCAAGCGTTTTAATTACTTCAGCTCTTACTGATTTAGCTGTCTGAAACCTGCTGCTAATGAAGCGCATTTGTCTGAGCTTTAAGACGCGGCTCTGCTCTTCAAAGCATGAGTATCGATTGTAAAACCCCAAGATGAAAGATTTCAGCTTTGCACTGTCAGAGCAGCAACATTTCACACAGGCAGCCGTATTAAAAATTCATAATGGAAGGAGTTAATTATGGTTGGCACTTTTTAACTGTATGTGTCATTTTTTCTGCACAGTGTACAGAAAGAGCACGCATCGTGTGTTGTCTGTTTCTACTATTGGCTTTCTATTGAAGGTGAATACCACCACACCAACATTTCATAATTAAATAGCTTAAGTTTTGAAGTGAGTCATTCAGAACAGTTAAGTGTGATAGGAACCAGACATCCAACTCTAAAAGCCCCTTCATAGAAAGTTGTTACGTGAAGTGGTTATGAATACCAGTGGTGAACTGCGACTATTAGAGCTAGGCATTTATTTCGGGCCATAAATGTCAACAGAGATAACATTGACTGACATACGAGGCTTGTAAAAGACATTCCACCCTGCAAAAAAATAAGATCTTGGCAAGTAAAATGATCGTATATCTAGTTGATATATCTTAAAATTCTCATTTTGAGATTGTTGTAAACTCATATTAAGATTATTTTTAATTTATTAATTTAATTGAATTAATGTAAATTTGTCTTACTAAAATGAAACAAGAAAATAGAAATAATCTGGGAATAATTAATAGGTTAATCGGTAAATAATGTTAAAATGAGCTTACAACAACCTCAAAATGGGAATTTTCAGGATATATCAACTAGGTATAAGGAAAGTTCACTTGCTGAGATCTCATTTTCTGCAGTGCATGTGTTATGTGGGGCTTGTAACAGGCATGTTAACATGTTATCCTCCTGTCTGCATCACATTGGTCAGGCTACCATTTGTTTTCACTGTTAGCCCCTACCCACCAATATGGAACCCAGTGCTATAGCGATGCATCCATGCAGCACACTTTGAACCATTTGGTTTCCACCCAAAATAAAAATGTTTGGAACCTAAAAAGTTCATTTCCAGCTGGAGCCAAAGAATAGTATGTTCTTCAGCACGAACCGTGGTCATAACCGTGAGCGTACATTGTTGTGGAAAGAGAAGGCAACAACCGTGATGCCTAGTGTCCTCCATCTGGATACAAATGTTTACTACCATTGTGCAACGCTCTCTGTTGATAACATATCCTTTTATGTTCCTTGGTTCCAATGATAATAAGGTTCTAGAAAGCCTGAATGGAACCAGTTCAAGAACCAGAGCTATTTTTGGTCAAAAAGGGCTTTTTTGGTCAGTGACATATCTAGAACCTCTTTAAGCCTGTAATGATGTTTCCCATCTACCACTGTAAATTAAAGCATGATTGGTTGATTCTTTTGTCACTTCTTGAATATGCAGGTAGTTAATCTAAGGCCTTTAGCCCAGCTCCTGAAGTCCTAACCAATGGGAGAACTCACTCTGTTGTATCTGCCTAAGTACCACAGATAGAACGCTCCTGATTGGATCAATTTCTGTTTGACATTTCAAGTGTTTAGATCTTTTATTTCCATCCAAAACTCAACCATGAAATAAGAAATATTACCGCAATACTTCAATACATCGAGCATGATGATCATACCAGAGCCACCATCGCAGCTACGTGGCTGCCTGGGCTGGCTGCTCGGATGACGCTGTGGCATGAGCAGTTCTATGCCAGAGCTACGAAGTCGTTTGAGCAATCTGCCTAAGTGATGCTGCATTGCAGCTGTGAAGCTGCCTGCTTTGTTTTTGTTCAGCTGTGTGAAAACAATGCCCCTTTGCTGCTTAGGACATTTCTGGTGGCCGCCTGTGTAACATACAGAAATCGAGGAGTGAGATCCTCCCTTTAGCAAGGACACTTTCTAGCCTTGCTAAGTGACTCTAGACCATGGCCTGGGGAATCCCCCTGTTTGTGTGTTTTGTAACTTTTGTAAAAAGTTTGATTGTACATGTTTGATTCCTTGAGCATAGGGGCATTATATATTGATTCATGATGGAGGAATAAATGCAGTGTTTTGGGGCAAAATAGTTCCAAAATAAACCAAATTATTTGGATTATCTGTTCAACACCACTCACTTGACTCTCAGGTATCCTCTAAAGGGGAGCCATTTTAGCTTCAGTTAGCTGGAACCAAGCCTGCACTGTGGTGCTTGGCACGTTTGGCCTGCTACAGTCCCAAACTGTATAGAAACATGATGTACGGGTACTCGGAATCACACCTGTACTGTGCCGTGTGGCATTGTTTCTGTAGCCTGCTTGCTAAGCTAAGATTCAGTTAGCCCATCAGGCTACAGATCTAAACACCACAGAGCAGATTCCTTATTACATAAACTTGTGTTATTGCTTTAGTTAGCCCGAATCCAATGTGCTAGCTAAGCTTGTGCTCATCTCTCTTAGTGGACAGCACTGTATAACATTAAGAATCCTGTATTCTGTATTTATCGACCTTAGTTAACCAGAATCCAATATGTGCTAGCTAAGCTAATGCTAACCAGCTTATCTCTCCCAGTGAGCAGTACTGTTTAACATTCAGAATT
Source organism: Semaprochilodus insignis (assembly GCA_034552555.1). NCBI lineage: Eukaryota > Metazoa > Chordata > Actinopteri > Characiformes > Prochilodontidae > Semaprochilodus > Semaprochilodus insignis. The sequence goes on from CM067476.1 coordinate 37,588,946, forward strand.
CTTTATTCCGTGTTTACCTATTTGGTCTGCATGTAAGAGAACCCGTTTAAAGATTCTTTATTGCCTAAACTTGTGTTATTCATTCAGTTAGCCAGAATCCAATATGTGCTAGCTAAGCTAATGCTAACCAGCTCGTCTCTCCTAGTGGGCAGCACTGTTTAACACTGAGAATCCTGTATTCTGTGTTTACCAAATAGGCCTAGGTGAATCCAGAATAGAGGCTTGTCTAGGTCAAACAGTGCTGCTCCACTTTACTCCCACATATTTGACTCCTTATTACCTAAACTTGTGTTAGCCATTTAGTTAGCCAGAATCCAATATGTCCTAGCAAAGCTAATGGTAACCAGCCAGTGAGCAGCACTGTTTGTTGAGCATGTGAGAGAACCCCTTTAAAGATGCCTCAGTATTCAGGGTAAGTGGTGTAGATAGTTTGACACTTCAGTGAAACCTCGAGATCTGTTATATTCTTTTGTGAACAAGGTTGTTTTTATAGCAGGAAGAAAAGAAAGACTACAATATTGTGCTTTGCAAGTGAAGGAAATGAGAAAAGAACTGCAGGGACACGTCTGCTCGACGCTTCTCTTCATCGTCTCTCCTCAAGGCGTCAGACAAGTACGAGCCTCAGACCGGCCCTGGACGAGCAGGGGCGTGAGCCGCAGGTCAAACCAGTGTCACTCAATCTGATGTGGCAGGTGGACGCGGTCAGAGAGTGAAAGAGGATACGCGGAATAAATCACACCATCTCATTCTGAACACCGAGGTGCAGGCAAAAGCACCACCGCAGCAGGAAAAATCCTATTTCTTTTCCCAATAGAAGGAAATGGTGGTGCGGAATGGAGCAGATAAATTGAGGAAACAAATCACTTCCAAAGTGACTCACTCATTCTCCACATCGCACCGGCAATACCACAGCCGCCTTTACTCCTGCCTATTTAAGCCTTTTGTTTGCCAGAATAAATTAAAGCTGCGGGATGTGTTTTTTCCTTCTGATCCTTCTTTGATCTTGTTCTTAAGTGAGCGGAGACGCCGCTTTTACGAAGCTCTAAACAAACAGTGGTGTTATGATCTGCGGCAGAAAGCAGGGCTATACCATCAAAGCCATTTCATTTAGTCAGACAACAATAACACAATGAAAATGCTCTAGCCGTAATTTGAATTTGCTCCTCTCTGCTCAGGGTACGACAGACCCAAAGTGATGCGGAGCGCAGGCCGCAATCTACATCCGTAATGCGCTGAAGAGGCTCCTTCTGATCTCTTGCTACTCTGTGCACTTCAAAAGCTGGGTTTGGACACTCCGCTCTTCTGTCTGCCATCGCTTCTGTCTACACATTACGGATAAAAAGGAAGCAGGAAGTGACTCTGGCTAACCTTCCGTACGGTTTTCACTTTAATACTTTTAATACTTTACTGCTTTTAGCATCAGGAAAATCCTTGAACAGGATACTGGCAATGGAATTTGAGGACCACCCCACCAAAGAAAGGGGCTACAAAGAGTTCATGACCGATGTCAGTCATAGAACAGTGGTGCCCAATCCTGGGCCTAGAGATCATTCACCCTGAAGAGGTCAGCTCCAACACGCCTGACTCTGTGAATGATGAATGATGACAGCGTCCAGATCTTTCTCCACTGGAAGTATCTGTAGTCACGGAAGGTCACACAAAGGGTACATTTCTAAGTTGGCTTTTTTGGAACTGGAGCTATAATGCTAATATGGCCAAGTAATGGAAGTTTATGATGCTGCACCCAGAAGGAATCAACAGACAGGAATGAAACTTGACATTGTGATATGCAAATGATTCAAGTTTCACACTCGACCTCGGATGTGATGTAAGTAAGGACAGGCCTTATCACTGTACCTGACTGACCCAACAGCCATGATTGCGGACATTCAGTGAGCAGTGATGCCCTCCATGAGTCATCCTGTTAGTGCCAACACCATTGGCAGGTGGCTGCACGACGCAGGACTACATGCACACAGACCGCTACGACGACTGTCCTTAACACCACGTCAATGTCACCAAAGACTGCAATGGTGCCCCGGTTTTGTCTTGGTGGAGACGACCAACAAATCCATGTGTGGAGGCACCGTGGTCAGCGCCAAGATGAACAGTTTGTTTGTTACACATCACACGTCCTGAAGGCCTGGTGTCACTCCACCTCCACCCCTACCGCACAATCTGCAGGAACTGTGTGAGAGTATTCAAGCTGCATGGGACGGATTATCACAGGACACCATTAGGAACCTCTACAACTCCATGCCGAGACGTCTGGCATGTCGCATTAGCAAACATGGAGGCCTGACGCCATACTGAGAGACCCTACTTCTGTATGTGTAGCTCAATAAATATTACCCATATCAGTCTAAATGTATCATCATTTATTGTTCCTGGTAACGTTTATCTTTCTTCCCAATAGCACTGCAATCCCACACCTCCTTCTGGGTGCATCTGTTCTTTTGACGATGAGTGTAAGTTGGCTTTTTTAGTTTTAGAGCTGGAGCTATAATGTCAATGTGGCCAACAAGTAATGAAAGTTTACGATGCTTACGCAATGCCTAGATATCTTTCCACACTCAACTCTGACACTGACGAAACGTCAGACTAATTCATCCAATCGATTTTCAACAGCATCTTCCAACGTAGCCCAAATCCCAGAGAGGAACAAAAGTCTAGCAGTCAAAATAACCAGTACTGTTCTGTTTTACAGTCAACAGTACAGTCAGGATTGGAGTGTAACAGAACACAACACCTGCAAATACGTATCATCGCTGTCCAAAGAAAAACATCTGCATATCTGCGTATTTATTGAGTTTAAATTTATGGTCCTATAGAAATGCTCCAAAATTGCTTGGAATAGAACTTCTTTACATGAATCTACATTAAAATTCCAAAGGTTTTTAACTCTCTCTTCTACAGTTACTATTGTGGAGATACATGCTTTTCTGTGGACAGCGATGACATCCCGAATGCATGTGTATTAACCATAGTATCTGCAATCAGTCCAGGTCACATTTTGAAAACTCCATATTCAGAATTCAGTTGCTTTCAAAACCTTTAGGGCAATATGTTCAGAATGCTTCAAAACCCCTATTACCCCTGTGAAAAAGTAACTGCCCTCTTAATCAACTGGTTGTGCCACTCTTGGCAGCATTTGCGATAACGTGCAACTAGACTTTCAGTTGAGGTCCACTTTTGTTGCAAAATTGTTTTCATTCGGCTACACTGGAGGGTTTTCAAGCATCATCTGCCTGGTTAAGGTCTTGCCACAGCATCTCAATGGGATTCAGGTCAGGACTTTGACTCAGCCACTCCAAAAATCTTCATTTAGTTTCTTTTGAGTCGTTCAGAAGTCAAACTTGCTTGTGTGCTTTGGATCATTCAACTGCTGCATGACCTTGAGGACACAAACCTTCAAGGTTCCATCAATTATGACAAGTTCTCCAGGTCCTGTATTTGCACTACACATGGGCAGCACTCGTGTCATTTCCGGGATCGTTTACAGCATTTAGCTGCCCCAGAGCAACTTACAAGGTTATTCATATTACAGGTAGGCCAACGTCTTGCCCCAAGGGCTCTTATTGGCATAGCACAGCATTGTCACCCAACCCAGGAATTGAACCCCAGTCTCCCACATGGGCCAATAGCTCCCTGGTGGGTTATCCGCAGCACAGCAGTGGTGTTATCCACGGCACCATCCCAACCTGTGATTATAAGACACTTTTACAATACCAGCACATATTTTTACACGTTTTTTACGTCTGCTTTTTTCTTCTCTACTTTGTGAAAAATGAAAACCTTACAGGTGTGACCAATGATTAATCCACACCTTTATCACGTGTCTATGCCTGTGTAGATATTCTTTAGCCTGCGTATTATTCTTAGCCTGTGTGTTATTTTATTATTAAGCTTTTTTTTAGCTTGTATTGTGGTAATGGTATGTTCTAAATGAGACTGTGTTTTTGTCAGTAAATCAGACTTTGTGGGTGGGTAACTATTCTATGGATGTTGATTTCTTTCTACATTGTAAGTGAAATATGTCAGTAAACAGTCTTTAATATTGAATTTATAAATTAATTTATAACCTAAATGCCCCCCCCCCCACCTGCTGGCAAACACACACACTTCATATTTAAACATAGATAAACTGGTTTCACCCTGTGTGATAAAAGACTCATACAGTTACAGAATATATTACAGATTATAGCTGATTATAGCTTTCTTTTTAAAATTTGAATGCACTCAACATTTCTTTGGCTTTGGGTAGAAGATGATTGTTGCTGTTTGAAGTATTTGCCTATGATACCTTAAATTAAATTATGAATAAAGATTAAGAATATATTCTCAGTTAGCTGGGATGATTGTAATTACTGGATTATTTGGATTGCTGATAAACCATTTATACTGTAACTAGTTTTAAATA
>CM067476.1:37593865-37615903 GCA_034552555.1 Semaprochilodus insignis
GTTTACTATCCTGGCCCCGCCCCCGTGATGGGCGGAGCCTCTGCTTCCTGCTTAACGCGGTGACATCATGCAACAGCTGGACACGCCACGTTTAATTCAAGTTTCCCAAAAAGCGTGCAAACTAACATAACAGCAGTTTTACTTTTTAAATAAAGTTTTTTTTTTCTTCCCAGGCGAACGCGTGCACCCTGTTTTCACTCTTCCGTTTCTTTTTTTAATTTTATTTTTTAATTCATTATTTTTTTCTAATCTTCAAAGCTATTAAAACAGCCAAAACTTCTTTTTTGCTATCCAACTATATTTCATTCGTGCAAAATGTCGCACGAAAAGACGTTAATTCTAAAAATTACTTAAAAAGTAAAAATAAATAAAATAAATAAAATAGAAAAAGGGTGATGAGCAAGCCTGAGATAAGAATAGTACTAATGAAACCGTTTAAGATATAAATTAAAACAAAATAAAATAAAACAATAATAGCCCTAAAAGCCACAAGCAGCCGGCATGCCGGCAAAAAAGGGCACGCAGCAGCAAAGCATGCGCCCTAAAATATACAAAATAAAAGCCTGACTCACCGTATTGTTTAGCAGCGCAGATGAAGCTGGGTATAAACCGTGGATGAGTAGGTAGCGGCTAACAAAGCAAATTATAATTGATATTAAAAGCGACTGAGGCTCTAAGTATCATGTCAAAAAGGAGCACGCGGGTGCCGGCGAGGCAGTGGGTGTGGCGGAGAAGGGATTTAACTTTATAGAACCGGAGCGCCTTCCTGTGTCCTTCCACCCCCAGATTCGCGCCAAAACCCGTTCTGGGAAATGTTGAATCAAATCCCGTCTAATTATTATGCCAGATTATTCTCCCTGGGCGGTTATGTGGGGGCGTTCTTATCGCGGAGCGCGTTAACCGTCAACGTTTTGTAGGGGAGTCGCGCAAAGCGCAGCTGAATAGTGCCGGCGCGGAGGGATACCGGGGCACAACTGCATTTCCAAGAAAACCGAGGGCGCGAGCTTGGAGGACACGTGTCCGCATTCACAAAAGCCGGGTGCAGATCTCTGGTTGTAGGAAGAGTGGACGACGAGGCTGAAGTTAGCCAACTTATTCGATTTTTCCGTTCCACCTTAAACGGCGTGAGGCGCCCTGGATGTCACTGCCGCACCATTTAAGGTGGAACGGAGGAAGGCATTTAAAGTATTAGTGCATGCAAAACATGCAAAAGCCCAACTGCAGATGCGGATGAAGCAGTGACGTGGAGAAATGTAGTAGTAGATCCCCCCTCTGTTATATAACAAAGGATCCATGGCGTTCAAATGTGCACATCCGGCACTGCACGTGCGTAGGTATGCCCCAATCACGCAGCAGGGGAGTGCACCACAACCCCCCCACCCCCCCCACCCCATAACGATTTATGGCTTTCCTTCAGACCTGAAACGGTGGCAAAAGAAGTCACTCTCAGCTCGTGAGACCATTTGTCCAAATGCGCGTGCACTGAGAGTAAAAGGTGTGTTTGCTGGGCACGTTTGAGCGCTATGGCTACTGGAGAGTCCAGACGCCGACCACCCTCCCCCCTCTCCAAATGACCATGCTGAAAAAAGACAGCACAGACCAGCATGTTTTCTATGCTGGTTTACGCTGGTCTCTGCTGGCTTAGGACGGTCTGCTGTTGGAGCAGCATACAACCAATCAACACACAACTCATGCTGGCTTTACTGGTGACCAGCATATTAGCTTCCACTGCTACTACTGACCAGCATACCAGCTTTGAGAACACAACATATGCTGGTGAGCTGCTATGCTAGTCCACGCTGGGGACATAGTTGGCCTTTTCAGTGCATTGTAACGCAGGCTAGTACAGAAGGCAGAGGGGGGCAATGTGCCACCTAGAGGCCAATTATACTGAATGCACATATAGCCTGACCAGTTGCATGTGACATCTTTTCAAATGCTAATGGTTTAGAAACACTTTTCAAATGAATATTAATATTTATTATATCTGATATATGGTAATAACACACACAATGTGGACTAACAGCGCAACGTATATGCCAAACGGTGTTTTATGCAATGTTTCAGGAACTCAGAAATCTCATTAAGTGTCGTGATGTTATGTTATGGCATATATTTCTGCCTCTTTCTTTTAAATAGCCTTTTTTTGCCCCCAGCTATCTTCACAATAGCTCCCATATGCAGTCTTTAAAGTGTCAGACAGGCATGTGGGGAGGTACATGGCAAAGCCAACAAAGCATACCATTGTTTTTTAGAGGCCCAGTCAGCAACACCAACAGAAATGTCGCAATCTCAGACGCATCTTACATACAGCACCGGTTTCTTCTTCCTTATCAGGGCAGTCTTCAAGAGTTTGGAGAGAAGGTGAAGCTGCATGCTTAAGATAAAGCTCTGACAAAACTGGTCGTGCATGCTGTCTTCTGGCTGTGCAGAAGGTGAGTGATGTATCCGCAGGAGGCCTTTGTCTGTACAGGGTGGTGTGGGGGCGAGTTGACAGAAAGAAGCTCATTTTCACACAGAAACAATGCAGAACTCGTTTTGTTTACCTTTTGGTCCACAGTTGATCTGCCCCTGTCTTACCTTGTCCTCCTGTTTCACAGTGTTCCGTCATAAGTCATATGTCCATGACTACTTCAGCTCTTCGAATGGTCAGGCTGTTTAAGTTGGTTTTGATACTGTGCCTTGAAGACTGATAATATCTATCTATCTATGATATCTATCTGTTTCAAATGAGCTCTCTTCTGACTGGCTGCCCTCATTCGAAAAGCAGACCAGGGCACTTTGGCTTGAAACACATCACCGCCCCACTTTTTGGGGCCAAAACAAACAACACTCCAGTGAGACTGTAAGGTTAAATAGCAGAACAGAACTAAATCAATAGAGAAGCACCAGAACTGAATTAGTGTCTTTGGGTCATTTGTTAACTATGTCAGGTGAATATGCACTCATCATCAAAAGAATAGCTGCACCCAGGAGGACCCAAATAGGATTACAGTGCTATTGGGAAGGAAGATAAAGGTTACCAGGAACAATAAATGATGATAGATTTAGACTGATAATACTATAATATTTATTGAGCTACACATACAGAAGTAGTGTCTCTCAGTATGACGTTGGGCCACCATGTACTAACGCAACGTAACATGCCAGATGTCTCATCATGGAGTTGTAGAGGTTCCTAATGGTGTCCTGTGATAATCCATCCCATGCAGCTTGAACATTCTCACACAGTTCCTGCAGATGGTGCGGTAGGGGTGGAGGTGGAGTGACACTAGGTCTTCTGGACGTGTGACACGTGACAACAAACTGTTCATCTTGCCACTGACCACGGTGCCTCCACACATGGATTCATTGGTCGTCTCCACCAAGTCAAAAGCGGGACTCATTACTGAAGATGACCCGCTGCCATTCTGAGTCACTCCATGACAGTCTGGCACGACACCAGTGCAGTCTTTGGCGACGTGGTGTTAAGGACAGTCGTCGTAACAGTCTGTGTGCATGTAGACCTGGGTGGTGCAGCCGTCTGCCAATGGTGCTGGCACTAACAGGATGACTCATTGAGGGCATCACTGCTCACTGAATGTCTGCAGTCGTGGCTGTTGGGTCAGTCAGGTACAGAGATAAGGCCTGTCCTTGCTTACATGGCATGTGCGGCCGAGCTGGAAACTTAATTCACTTCCATGTCTCACAGTGTCAGATCTACCCACCACAAGTTTCATTTCTGTGGGTTGATTCCTTCTGGGTGCAGCTATTTGTGCAACTGTTCTTTTGATGATGAGTGTACATCCACTCAGTGAGGTAGCAAACGATTTAGGTCCTTCAGTCTCCCAACACAAGCTAGTGCAGTAACCTCACTAAATGGTCAGGGGTTCCTAGCTGGACATCTCTTTTTAATCTTACTGAGTCTCCAGGTCAGCAAATTACCAGTGAAATATTCTACTTTAGACAGTACAAATATTATAATTTTCCTAAAATATTTCATAATATTACAAAATCTTGCATTAAATATTTGACTTTTCTATCCTGCTCTACGACTAGCATGCTAGCTAGCATTAGCACCGTCACAACCATGACACGTCGGGAGCAAATTTGAGGCCAGTGTTTTTGAGGCCAGTTTTTTGTTGCTAGTGCAATCAACCCCACAGCAACTCTTCCGCGTATCATAATTAATTCACACTGGTTAGTTGAAACGTCAAATTCAGAAACATGTTTTCTCGGTTTTGCTATTGCCGTCTATGCGGGACACAGGATTATTTTCCCCCTAAAAAGGTGCTCCGGTGATGAGAGCCTACTCCGGAAGACGTATTGCCTTTCTGGTCTATAGGGTACACAAACGGGCGCATATGAATATGTATGAAATGCATGTGCGAGTTTTGTGACATCACAAAAACAAGAAACTCAGAACAGTCATTTTGAAACCTTAACAGTCTTTACATACTACATTCATCACCTAAGCTGATTATCCTTCTGGGTCACGGGATACATACTACAGCAAACTCTTATTTAAAACCACAAACTGTGGGACAATTAATTTTGCATGATATGGGCCCTTTAAAGAAGTGCAGATATGCTAGAATTCCTGCATTTGAGGAGCCATTAAAAAGGGGTTGTGTGTCAGCGGCAAGACTGCATTTTACAAGAGGATGACTGAGATGATTAGGAAGTTTATGAAGACCAGGCGTTAACATGTTCATTGCAAATCATCTGCATTTGAAAGTCATGTCGTTTTGTGTTTGTATAGAAAGTCTGAGTCCTGCTGAAGTACTTTAAAGTGTTCCTGCTCCTGTGGTCATTCAGATGGGAGTCAACAGATGGTTAAAAACTTCTAAAACACTGCAGGGGGTTAGAAACACACTACAGGGGTCCGTTCACTCGTTCATTCATTACTGTGTCACTAATGTGGCATATAGAGTGCTATATACAAGCTCCATTCACTCATTCTGTCATGCTGTGCAGTGACAAATGTATGTAAATACAGAGGATGAGGAAATCTTATTTAAGAAGCTGCTTGAAGCTACTAAACAGTTGATGATGTGCTGCAGTATAGATCCACTCTATTGCCCTTTAAACGAGAACACTGAGATACATTAAAGGGCTCATATGCTACATTTTTCTTGTAAGTTATTTTTCCCTCTTGGTATCGCATTTGTACAGCTTTATGTAGCATAATTATGGTCACACGTTGCTTTGCTATTCCACTTACGGTTTTCGGAAAAAACTCCACAAAATTCCGAATATTTTCCCATTAGGAATGAATAGGGTGGAAAAGTACATGCTCATCTACTGTACTTCTGCGCAACCAGCAGATACCATTTCGCATACACTATCTCAGGGCAGACCCCTGAGCACGAATTCAATGTTGGTCTGACCCGCAGTCGTCTGTTTATCTCTTTTTTCCATCCCTCGTTTGTCCCATAGAGTCCCATTCATTTTTGGCCCTAACTAAACCCTATTATTTCCTTTAACTTACAGGCACCAAACTGCATGTGCTCACTCAGGGCAGATCTCCAAACTCTAATCCACAGTACTGACCCGCACTCCTCTATGTGTCGTTTATTCATCCCTCGTTCCTCTGATAGCAACCACAGCCTAGCTACAGCCTAGGAATTGGCAACCGTTTAAGCTGTGCAGTTGTTCCGCGCTTCCTTCATTTGCGTGTGCTCGCTTTCCCACCTCTCTTTATTTAATTTAACAGGTTGTGACTGCACTTTTTAGACTGAGATATGCAAAACATCGCTGTTCTGATTGGCTGTGTCAAAAGCAGTCAGGGCTGAAACACTTCAGCATGGGTAAGCGGGGCTAAACTGCTGTAGGCTGAACATGCTGATAAATGATAAACGTGTTTGCTTTTGTGACATCACAAAACTGTGAATTCAAAACAGGCTTTCACATATGGACTGAGGAGTGAGTAGTATGTTTTGAAACCTCAAACTCATACTTAAAGAAGTGCGTTTTCCATGATATGGGCCCTTTAAGGTTGCTGACGGAGCTTATTTTATACTATAAAGCTTGTATAACCTCCTTAGAAAGCACTGTCCAATCGAATGGGATGTTCTGGAGGGTTGTTCAGTACCTGACATAGGCTAGAGGGATGTTCTGGAGACTTGTCCAATACCTGGCATGGGCTAGAGGGGTACGACCCCCCCTCCCCCCAGCATTGAGCTGTGGAACAGTGGAACTGTGTTCTCTGTAGTGATGATGGAGTTTAGTACCTTTGGGATGAGCTGGAGTGATCCAGAGCTGATCATCCAACATCAGTACCTGACCTCACTAATGCTCTGGGGAATGCTGAATGCAATCAAATCCTCACAGCAATGTTCCAACATCCAGTTCAAGCTGGTACTGCAGCAAAGACCCCATTAATACCAGAAGAAACACCGGTGTCTCCAAACATCTGGACACATTAGTGAGTGTTCTGATACCTTCAGCTGTCGTGGATTGACCTTTGACTTTGCTGAATCAGTTTCCGCCGGTGACCTGGCAGTGCTGCGTTCCGTAAGCGAGGGTTCACGGTGTGGCTTTACGACCTTACGACACGTCCTCTGCCCTCCCTGATAATGCTGGGGGTGGGGATCTGGGGGGGCTTATATATGAAAGAAATAGCCGTACAGGATAACGCTTCTGTTCTGTTTGGGCAATCAAGTATTTCAACACCAGCCACAGTTTTCCTAAGAAGTGCCAGTAGGTTAGAGCGGTTTTAGGGTTGGTGGGGGGTGGGTGGGGTTTGTGGTGGACGGGAGGGTGGTGTTAGTGAAGGAAGCACATTTACTGTCTGTGTGTGGCTGATAGGGGGGTCTGCATGGTCTTTATGATGATTCAGGGCTGCGCAGTGAAGATGCCTCTGTAGGATTTGTGTTATCTCTGAGGCCGCAGAGCGCAACTGATTCCTCAGCGAGAGCGCAAGCAGAGCGCGAGCTTTCTGGAGGAGATCCTTCCAAGAGTCGCGTTCCAACAGACAGCCTTATCTAATTCTGCACTGTAAAGCATATCGCATCATTTCAACCTAGAAAACCTGGTAGAAGAAGCTTTATTCCAGTCCAGGCTTAGACTGAAAGCACAGTCAAATAATTAGTGCTGTCAGGGTGGAGAAGTACAAATGAGTGAACATGTTCTCCTCAGAGAAGACATTTGGATGTAGAATTGCTGTCTGTGAAAGCTAAAAAGGGACTCAAACATCCAAAAAGGGCCCTCAAAGTATGAAACGATACGTTTAGGCCCATCAGAAAACCTTCCCTATATAACCCTAGATGGTCTACAAAGCTCTTGCAGGAGCCTCTAGCTCCTTCACTGGGCTCCAGCAATCACCACGCTTCGGTCCAGCTTCTTTGAGAACCCTTTTCTTTTATGTGAACCCGAAAGTACGTTGGAGGGTTCCTAGAAGAACGTATAGGCCTAAAAGGTGTCTAGAGTTTCTGAGGTTCTTCAAAGTCCTCTTCTTTTCCTGCAGTCATGTAACCAAAACTAAGCGGTTATGAAACTGAAACCTGGACATATACAAAGTGTATAACACCAGATACATTCATAAACCCATATTCAGTAGTAGGTCCCAAACTCCAACATGACCATCTTGACTTTCTTCTACTTTCTGGAAGAATCTATTTTTAAAAAATGAATTATTTAAATTTAGAAACCTGTTCAAAAATGGTTCATTGATGCCTCATGGTTCCTCAGGGAACCCAGGGGAAAAAAGTTCCTTAGAGAACTGTACTTTTTAAAAGGGTTCTGTAGGTGTTGGTGTCTTGTGCGTTCTTTCATTTTTACAGTCAATTTGCTGAATTTAACTAATTTGATGAAAAAATAATCAGAAAACTTAAAATGTGGTCTAAGCAAAAGTTATAGCATATGTTATTTCATTTAGATTTCTTTTCATTTTTGAATTTCTATATTTATCTACTATTAATTTAACATATATTGCATGTTTCTATATGTTAAACCCAGCAAAAAATATAGAAAGTTAGCATTATGAAGGAATTGTGCGCTAAACTTGGCTTCTGGAGTCACATTTCAGCAGACAGGTTGCAATGTTAAACATATTTTTGTCATTTAAACCTAAAAATTGTCTGTTTGTGGTTAAAAATTAATTTACCAGGCTTTACTCAGGTCAAATAAATGTTCTGGCCAAAAGTAAAATAATTAGCAATGTTAAAATTGAGGCATTAATAATGTTTTTAATGTACACTTGCTGTGAATTTATTATATTTAACATACTGTGGCAAAAATGTGGCTTGTACAAAAAAAAAATGTGGCCATTTGTAGTTTCTATTTTATTTTTTTCCCCACAGTGTTAAACACATAAATTTGGCCCTGTAATTTTCAGAATATTTACATATTTAATTGACTAACTTATTAAATTGTAACTTATTTTCACATAAAAACTGTAAAAATACTAAAATACTAAATTACTACCTAGAGGGACGTGGTGGGTTTTCCTCTTGGTAAAAGGAACTGACTTTTGTTTTTAGGTAATAATCTGGTGTGTACCAGATATTATCAGGTGAGCACCAGATTTTATGACAGTATCTGTTGCTCACCACATAATATCTGGTGTGGACCTGATTTTTACCAAATACTATTTGGTGCACACCATATAGCATCTGGTACTCACCTGATTTTTACCAAATACTTCACCTGCCTTTGACCGTTACACTTACACTTACCTTTTTTTTATGACTGAGCAAAATTTGCATCCCAAATTTCTGGTGTGAGTACGTTTCAGTTGCTCGCACTGAGTTTCACCAAACCAGCCTTGACTATGGGCCCAGATATCAATTCATTATTGTCATAACTGCTGGACTTTCACTTTAGTTTCACCCTAAATACTGAATAATTCTTACGGTAGTAGTTAGAAACTAGTTCGTAAGGATTAAGAGTGGTGACAGAACAAAGAGGCTTGATGAAAGAGATGAATTTGGGATGGTCAACCAGAAGCCAGATTTTTTTTTTTTCAGGGAGCCAAAAAAAAAATTCAGCATGTTTTAATAACCTAAATGTGCCTCCCGGAGAGCATTACTGAGTTTGAAGAAGTAACAGTGTTCTCCAGCCCCTCTTTCAGTCCCCTGCGTACGAGGCAAGTTTCACTTCTGCTTTTGATGAGCTGTCAATTTGACCACATTAACAGTAAAAAGTCATCCTTACGAGGGCCCCTCGCGAGCCGACCATTCAAACAACAGGCCAACTGACGGCTGCTCGCACCATCGCACTTACAGTAACTGGGCTTTAACGTTGCAGAAACACTTTGGATCGCACTGTTTTACACCTTATGCAGCGTTTTCTCCACAATTCAATGCACAATTTCTATTTATTTGTTGAGTTTAACATATTAGACATATGAAACTCATATTAAACATATTAAACTCTTAAACTCTATTAAAAATATAATAAGTGCCATAACTTTTGCACAGGTCACATTTTGTGATTGACTCTTTTCCCCACAATATGTTACATTCTCCATAATTAGCATGTTTTAGGGGGCATGTTTTATGTCTTGCTAGCTGATAAATACTGTCAAATTCCAGGCTGACTATTACAAGCTGTACATTTTGAAGTGGTTAATTTGTGCATTGCTAATGATTGGAAGCTTGTTTGGGGTCTTATAAGCTACGGGCTATATTACACCTCACCTCCTCAGCATTGTCCATTCAGGGGTCTCCATCTTTTTGTTGTGTACAGATGCGTGCAATTCTTTTTGAGACATGATTAACTAGTAGATGTGTCCCCTCACTCAAGCATCTTAGACAACACAGTGGTGCAATAACACAGAAGTTGTTAGGGGGCCCTCTGGTCGCCGCAGGGCCCTAAGAAGCTGCTTATGTTGCTTATTAGGTAGAGCCATCACTGGTACTTGTGCAAAAGGCTTAGGCAGTTACGCAGTTACGCAAACTGGAAATGAACACTGTGTAAATATGTGTGTTTTTACATCAGAATAAACACAAATAAAGAAAATGAGTTGTTTTCTGTAAAGGTGTGAATACCCTCATCATCAAAAGAACAGTTGCACCCAGAAGGAAGTGTGGGATTGCAGTGCTATTGGGAAGGAAGATAAAGGTTACCAGGAACAATAAAAGATGATACATTTAGACTGATATGGGCAATATTTATTGAGCTACACATATAGAAGTAGTTTCTCTCAGTTTGGCGTCAGGCCGCCATGTTTGCTAACGCAACATACCAGACGTCTCGGCATGGAGTTGTAGCGGTTCCTCATGATGTCACCAGTGACACCAGGCCTCCTAGACATGTGACGCGTGATAACTAATCGTTCATCTTGGCGCTGACCATGGTGCCTCTACACACGGAATCATTGGTCGTCTCCACCGAGACGAAAGCGGGACTCGTCACTGAAGATGACCTGCTTCCATTCTGAGTCACTCCATGACCGTCTGGCATGACACCAATGCAGTCTTTGGCGATGTTGACGTGGTGTTAAGGGCAGCCGTCGTAACGGTCTGTGTGCATGTAGTCCTGCGTGGTGCAGCCGTCTGCCAATGGTGCTGGCACTAACAGGATGACTCATGGAGGACATCACTGCTCACTGAATGTCCGGAGTCGTGGCTGTTGGGTCAGTCAGGTATGGCGATAAGGCCTGTCTTTGCTTACGTCACATGCACAGCCGAGCTGGAAACTTGAATCATTTTCATGTCTCAGTATGTTAAACCTGCCCACCAAGTTTCATTCCTCTTGGTTGATTCCTTCTGGGTGCAGCTATTTGTGCAGCTCTTCTTTTGATGATGAGTGTATGTAGGTTATGAGAACACAGTCAGAAGGACACGGGGTTGGTTCTTGCTGCACTCCAGACAAATGTTTACTTGTTGTGCATCAGATATCAGCACATCAGCTGCATTAAAACTTGTAGATATATTGCATATAGTTCACTGGAGAAGCAGGTCAGTAGTGCAGAGTGTGGCGGTGATCTGTTTGGGAAGCTTTTGACGCCGTCATACATGCCTCTATTATCCAATAACGATTGCGAAAATCCCTTCTCCATTCAGCTTAGGAAACAGAAGCTTATTTAAACATCACATTTCACAATGAATCATTCAAGCCAGCGGAATTGCACGAGCAGCAACAGAGAGAGCTCTTGTGTAAAGATTTAGAATGTAGAGGGGGAGTATGTGTGTAAAGGGGGGGGGGTGGAGCTGTGTAGTCGTCCCCTACAGCCGCCCCCAGAACGCAGGTCCATCTACCACGGAGACGATCAGAGGAACAGAAGGAGCTCAGTGTTAGAATAAGAAACAGACGCTCACTCACTCACTCCCACTCACACATGCGCCAAGCTCCAGCGTTCTCTAAGGAACATCTGTTTCTTTGAGTCAGAAGGCTCTCCCAGCTGACGGGGTCCCAAACTGGAATGTTCCCTCGTTTCTCAGAGCTCTGGCTCCTGCTGGGAATCCGGCTTGCAGTCACAACCTGCTGTTCTACTACAGTTCTACACTGCCCTGCTACTACTGTCCTGTTACACCTCCACACTGTTCTACTACACCTCCACACTGTCCTACTATTACTGTCCTACTACACCTCCACACTGTCCTACTACACCTTCACACTGCCCTACTACACCTCCACACTNTCCTAATGCTACTGTCCTACTGTACCTTCATGCTGTCTGATTACAAGTAGGGCAGTAATAGTGGGACAGTGTATAGGTGTGGCAGAAAAGTATTAATAGTGTGCCGGTGCATAGGACAGTAGTAGAAGAACAGTGTGGAGGTGTAGTAGGAGCGTTGTAGTACAACAGCGTTGTGGTCCAGTAGGGCCATTTTAGTAGGACAGCATGGAACTGTAGTAGGACAATGAGTTGTGACTGTGACTGTAGGCTGGATTTCCTGTCTGAGCTGCAGCTGTGCATAGTAAAAGACTGTGTAAAGCACTTTAGAGTTTTTCTAGAATATACATTTTTTTTGTATCAATAAGTTCTGTAATTGTGCAGTCATGAGAGTTTTCCCCCTTTGCAGGGGCTTAAAAGGTGATAATAAGTAAGCACAGAGGTCCATGAGGTCACTCAGGCGTCACGTGTTTGATGTCTTGGAAGGCCTTTTTTTTAAGGGAAGTGGAATCTACACTTCCATGAATTAGAGGGGAGTATATTTCCTGGAACTGTGAGAACGCGAGGATACAGTATGTAACTGCACAGAGCTGCTATAGTACAGCAGGGGGAGGGGCCGAATGCAGAGAGAGAGAGAAAGAGAGAGAGAGAGAGAGAGACATGACTCAGGCTGAGGCTAAAGGAGGATCTGGGGGAGAGGAGGGTGAATGAGGAGAAAGCTCGTGGTGGGGCTCTGCCACAGTAACTCTATATTTAGAGCGCAGTGAGAGAGTGAGAGAGAGAGAGAGAGAGAGAGAGAGAGAGAGAGATACAGTGCAGTCATGATGGTGTCGAGTGACCCCAGATGCCAGAGGAGTCAGGTGACAGAAGGCTGGTAGCGGTCCCGGAGCTGCGTACTCCTTCTTGCCATGTAGGGCAGAGAATTGGCGCTTCGGCAGTTGGCGCCCACACACGAGCTGCCACCTGATGCCACGCGGCCCACCAGCCTTCTCACAGCCTGTGCTCGCTGCCAGCTTCTCAGAAATGCTGCCTCAGGGCTCACTGGCTTTATATGGCCAACAGTGGAGCCCACTGACACAGTCACCTAACATTTTCTCTGTAACCCTGCAAACCCGTCGGCTCCCTGGCTGCGAGAATGGAGGTTTTTAAGTGCGGTCTCAGGCATGTTTTAGTGCCCTGCAGCTGCCAGTATCTGTTGTCCTACTACACCTCCACACTGTCCTACTACACCTCCACACTGTCCTACTATTGCTATCCTACAACATCTCCACACTGTCCTACTATACCTTTACACTGTCCTACTACTACCATCCTATTACACCTCCACACTGCCCTACTACACCTCCACACTGTCCTATTACTATCCTACATCTCAAACACTGTCCTACTACACCTTCACACTCTCCTACTACTACTGTCCTATTACACCTTCACACTGTCCTACTACACCTCCACACTGTCCTACTGCACCTCAAAACTGCCCTACTATTACTATCCTACAACATCTCCACACAGTTCTCCTACACCTCCACACTGTCCCACTATTACTATCCTACAACATCTCCACACTGTCCTACTATACCTCCACACTGTCCTACTATTACTATCCTACAACATCTCCACAATGTCCTACTACACCTCCACACTGTCCTGCTACTACCATCCTATTACACCTCCACACTATCCTACTACACTGCCACACTGTCCTACTATACCTCCACACTGTCTTACTACAACTGTCCTATTACACCTCCACACTGTCCCACTACACCTTCACACTGTCCTACTACTGTCGTATTACACCTCCACACTGTCCTACTATACCTCCACACTATCCTATTAGATCTCCAGACTGTCCTACTATTACTATCCTACAACATCTCCACACTGTCCTACTACTACCATCCAGTGACACCTCCACACTGCCCTACTACTACTGTCCTACTACACCTCCACACTGTCCTACCACACCTCTACACTGTCCTACTACTACCGTCCTTCTATACCTCCACACTGTCCTACTACACCTTCACACTGTCCTACTACTATCGTCCTATTACACCACCACACTGTCCTACTATACCTCCACACTGTCTTACTACTACTGTCCTATTACACCTCCACACTGTCCTACTACACCTTCACACTGTAATACTACTATCGTCCTATTACACCTCCACACTGTCCTACTATACCTCCACACTATCTTACTACTACTGTCCTATTACACCTCCACATTGTCCCACTACAGAATGGTTTGGTGCATGAAATGCTCCATGCTAACTTACCAACTCAGAATTACTCAGAGTGGTGGTTAATGGAACCATGTTATTACATGCAATGGCTATGAATACACTGCCTGATATCTGAGACGATTATTTTATGACATGCTTTTGGCCCGAAACCTGTTTTTCATCATCCCTTTCTTTATTTAAGAGGGGAACAATCAGTTGCAGTGTTGCTGTGTGCCACAGGGGGAATAAAAAGCAACAGATTTATAACAGATTAGGAAAGAGTATGACATTAAAACAATGCAGCAGGCCTGGGAAGAAAGCACTCGAAAAGAAGGCCTAGTAGGTCAAGGAAAGAACTGAAACAATAACAATAGGAGAAAATAAGTGTAGATGTATTTTTAAATTCCATTCATTGTGGAATTTAAAATGATGTAGTTCCCATCCTGAAGAAACCCTCACTGGATAGCTCCGACATCAGCAGTTACAGACCGGTATCACTTCTTTCTTTTCTCTCAAAAATACTTGAACATGCAGTTTACAATCAGCTCTCCTTTTTTCTCTCCCAGAACCAACTTCAGGACGTCAACCAGTCAGGCTCCAAAACAGCACATTCAACAGAAACTGCCCTCATTGCAGTGACCGAGAGGCTTCAGGCAGCAAGATCAGTCAAACTGTCATCAGTTCTGATTCTGCTTGACCTCTCTGCAGCCTTCGATACTGTGAACCACCAGAGCCTCCTGTCAGTCCTCACCAATTTTGGAATCACTGGCACTGAATGGAAGTGGTTTGAGTCCTATCTAGAGGACCGCCACTACCAGGTAACATGGAAAGTGTCCACGTCTGCTCCACGCAGGCTCTCCACTGGTGTCCCTCAAGGCTCGGTGCTGGGTCCTCTTCTCTTTTCTCTTTACACTCGTTCTCTTGGCAAAGTAATTACTTCTCACAGCTTTTCTTATCACTACTATGCTGATGACACTCAACTCATGTTTTCCTTCCCATCATCTGACACACAGGTATGCAATCGCATCTCAGCGTGTCTGACTGACATCTCCTCATGGATGACAGCTCACCACCCTAAGCTCAATCCTAGCAAGACTGAGCTGCTGTTCATCCCCAGTACTACAGGTCCTCACCATGATCTTGCTATCTCATTCGGGAACTCCTTGATTACACCGACTGAAGATGCAAGAAGCCTTGGTGTAATTCTGGATGGCCAGTTATCCTTTTCAGCTCATATTGCGAACCTGACTCGGTCATGCAGATTCCTCCTCTACAACATACGGAGGATTCGACCCTTCCTCTCTCAGGAGGCCACCCAGCTGCTGGTCCAGTCTCTGGTCATTTTGAGGCTAGACTACTGCAACTCACTCCTAGCTGGTCTTCCTCTACGAGCCGTCAGGCCCTTGCAACTGGTTCAGAATGCAGCAGCTCGGCTCATCTTCAATCTTCCCAGGTTCACCCACGTCACTCCACTGCTGCGCTCCCTTCACTGGCTCCCTGTAGCTGCACCCGCATCAGATTTAAAACTCTGATGCCTACAAAGCCAAGAATGGACCAGCCCCTCTCTATCTTATGACAATGGTTAAGAGTCAATCTGTACCTCAAGCCCTTCAAGCTTCAAGTACAGCTCGACTCAACCCGCCATCCCTGAAGTCTCATGGAAGACAACCGTCCAGACTCTTCCCTGTCCTGGCTCCCAGATGGTGGAATGAGCTCCCACTGGCTGTCCGAACAGCTGAGTCTCTTGCAGTCTTCAAACGCAGACTGAAGACCCATCTCTTAAGTGAGTGAGCACTAATAGATCTGTATGTTGAAATACCTGTTTTGGCTCTTACACTGACCATCACCTGTCTTCTCTCTAGGTATGAGAGCTGGGTTGGGGTTGCCAGGTAGTGCTCTTATGCTGTATTTAACTCTGTATTCTTCTCTCTAAGTATCAGCACTGACCCTTGTTCGGGCAGTGTCTAAGCTCAAGGCAAGTTTTAGACTCTTTCCTTCATGTACTAGCTAGAATTAGTTTAGAATTTAGAATTAGAAATAGTTTGATAGAATATAAAATGTCTATATGTGTGCTGTAGACATGGTGACCCCTGGTTCCCATCACCACCACTGTAAAGAACATCTGAACCATTTCACACCAAACCCACTCGGAATGCAGGAATAGTGAAAATTTTGTGGAAATTCCCTTTAAATACCAGCATTTGTGATAATATATATTGCATATATTTCAATATACTTGCAATTTTTAGCATATATGTGCATATTCATAATAAATCAAATCAAAAGTTTAGACACACTCAACTAAATGGATGTTGTTGACTCTACAGGCTTACATTTAACAGCTCCAACTGATGAGATGTCTGAAACAGTACATATCCTGATATACCACATGTACTATATTGCCAAAAGTATTCGCTCACACACGCATATGAACTTGAATGAGATCCCATTCTTAATATGATGGTTTAATGTGATGCCGGCCCACCCTGTGCAGCTATAACAGCTTCAACTCTTCTGGGAAGGCTTTCCACAAGTTTTAGGAATGTGTTTATGGGAATTTTTGACCATTCTTCCAGAAGTGCATTTGTGAGGTCAGACACTGAAGTTGGACGAGAAGGCCTGGCTCGCAGTCTCTGCTCTAATTCATCCCAAATATGCTATATTGGGTTGAGGTCAGGACTGCATTTGTCACTCCAGAGAACACGTCTCCACTGCTCTAGAGTCCAGTGGCGGCGTGCTTTACACCACTGCATTTAACACTTTGCATTGCGCTTAGTGATGTAAGGCTTGGATGCAGCTGCTCGGCCATGGAAACCCATTCCATGAAGCTCTCTCCACACTGTTCTTGAGCTGATCTGAAGGCCACATGAAGTTTGGAGGTCTGTAGTGGTTGACTCTGCAGAAAGTTGGCAACCTCGGCTCTGTCATTTTACGTGGCCTACCACTTCATGGCTGAGTTGCTGTTGTTCCCAATCACTTCCACTTTGTTATAATCCCACTGAGAGTCGACTGTGGAATATTCAGTAGAGAGGAAATCTCATGACTGGACTTGTTGCACAGGTGGCATCCTATCACGGTACCACGCTGGAATTCACTGAGCTCCTGAGAGCGACCCATTCTCTCACTAATGTCTGTAGAAGCAGTCTGCATGTCTAGGTGCTTGGTTGTATACACCTGTGGCCATGGCAGTGATTGGAACACCTGAATTCAATGACCCGGATGATATTTCTCCATATCTCCACCTCTAATATATATTTAGTGGTGTAAAAACTTTGATTTCTTTTTCTGCACAGTGTAAAAGCTCTAGTTCTCCTTTCAGTTTAGTGAATATTCATGATGGACCGACCGATAGAATTGCTCCAAACCTGCTTAGAAATAAACCTTGTTATATCAATAACTTCACTGCAGGTTAAGAAAGCTGTTTCCTCCTCCTGTAAAGTTCCATTTTGGAGGTCTTTAAGGTGGACTGTATAATTCCATGAGTGCTATTTTATAGTTTGATGTTTTCACTTTTATTCTACAGTAAAGCATTAATATAAACATAAGGAGAACCTTCTATGAGTAGCCAGTCAGGAACTTTTGACTGGTAGTTTTTTAAAAATGTTTTTTTAATATAAGCAAATGTATTTTTTCCATATAGGTAAATATGTGGAGTATTACTACACCCCTGCTCCCCCAAGTTGCATTACGTGTAGTTGTGCTGTCTGCTGCAGTCACTTGAGTTCACCTCCCGCAGAAGGGGTCTAATTCAGTGGCACAGAGTTCAGCCGACCCAGTGCACGGGCGACAGCTGAGAGGCCGAACTTTCTGAGCAGCTCTCACTATCTGACCTTCAGCACTGCTGGCATATTCAGTCACTCGCTTACACGTGTCTTTAAAAGGGCTGTTCAGTTCCCGCGGTTAAAAGGGGGCGAATGTATGTGATCACTGGAGCATGAAGTGCTGCCCTGTGTCATACAGTCGCACTCATTTCCACTGGTTTTTAGAAAGTCTGGCTTAATAACGACATCAGGGGGACAAATAATGGTCTGATTGGCACGGCGTGGACCTCATTGATAAGCCACTGTATTGTAACCGGAGCTGCTGCGGTACTGTATGTCCTGTTCACCTCGAGTTACGTAACCCAGTTTCACTTCAACTCCAGATTACAAAACTCGGCTATGGTAACAAATGACACACGCTTGGGAACACTGAACACTGTGTGCCTGTTAAAGGAACCTGCAGTCAGTCACTGAAACTATTTGCATACAGACAATATTAGGAGTTTCCTGTACAGCGGAAATACAGTATATATATAACATACAGTATTTAGATTTCATATGCGTTTCAGCTAAAGATAGCACTCCCTTTACTCTGCACAAGAGTTATTTCTTGTCATCAGGCTGCATTTAATAATAGCTGTTGTATCTCTGCAGTCGGAGCATTCTCACTGTTCATGCATGTCACTTAACCAGGTTTATTCCAAGCAATTCTGGACCATTTCTATTGATCCTTCGTTCACGCAAGCATCCCAACCCAGGAGCGTGTCCGCAAGTGAGCCTGGGCCCACCCAGATTGATCACAGGCCTAGTCGATCGAATGTGGACGGAGTATTTACTAAGCTGTATAGTAGTGGGTGACGCACCAGTCAGAAATCTTAATATGGTATGAGCTGTTATACTGGTATGCCAGAGTTAATGCAATATCCAAACAGTACCAACCACGCTAACATGAGTCAGGGATGTTACAGCGGAGCTGTTATGAACCAGGAGACTGGTCACTGGTGGAAATATGAATGGGAATACTTGTAAGGCTCAACATGGTGTCTGGTTACAGAGAAAGTCCTGTCCTTCAGTGAAAACAGGGCCGATGGGATTGCCACTCAGCTATAAACAGTGTATCTGACTTTACCAGCGATTTTAATACAGTATGTCATTGAAATCACTAATTCAGTCTTCAGTTTCTAGTTTTCAGGTCTCCCCTCTTTCAAAGAGAGCCTGGTCTTATATGGCTGGGAGTAAATGCCTGGTGGCATTGCCTAGATGGCCTGTGAGTGGTCAGAATTCCTATACAGACTTTAGTTTCAATCATGTTTCAAATGAAAATAAAACCACTGCAGGAACGCCATCAGCTCCCGCTGTCTAGAGTGCTTCATCCGAGGTAGTTCACTCTGCTTTCAAGAACAAGTCATGAACACAGCCTCTGATTGGATGACAAGTCGGGAAAACAGCCTCTGATTGGTCCACAAGTAAGGAGCACAGCCTCAGATTAGACGACACATCAGGAACACAGCCTCTGATTGGTTGATAAGTCAGGAGCACAGCCTCTGATTGGAGACAAGTCGGGCACACGGGTTCTGATTGGTCGACACGTCAGGAACACAACCTCTGATTGATCAGCAAGTCAGAAACACAGCCTATGATTGATCAAGTCAGAAACACAGCCTCTGATTGATCAAGTCAGAAACACAGCCTCTGATTGATCAAGTCAGAAACACAGCCTCTGACTGATCAACAAGTCAGAAACACAGCCTCTGATTGATCAAGTCAGAAACACAGCCTCTGATTGATCAACAAGTCGGGAACACAGCCTCTGATTGGATGACAAGTCAGGAACTCGGCCTCAGATTAGTTGACACGTCAGGAACACAGCCTGTGATTGGATGATAATGTGGGAACACGACCTCTGATTGGTCAACAAGTCAGGAGCACAGACTCTGATTAGTTGAGAAAGTCAGGAACATAAATTGTGATTGAATGACAAGTGAATGAATGTGATTGAATGACAAGTGGGGAACACTGCCTCTAACTGGATGACAAGTCAGGATCACTGCCACTGATTGGTCGATAAGTCAGGTACACAGCCTCTGAGTGGGAGGTGGGAGGTACAGCACATAATGGAATTATCAAACTGAGTGGGAGGTGGGAGGTACAGCACATAATGGAATTATCAAACTAATCCACCGAGAACAGGTTTAACCACTCACCATTTCACTCACAGTAACTCACGTTCAGCAGGAATTACTGTATTATCAAAGTAAGAGTCCCTTAAATTAAGGGCTACATGATTTTTATTGAACATTAAAATACTTATTAAAATACTTATGTGTGTGCCCGGTGATGGACTGGCGGTCCGTCCAGGGTGTTTCCTGCCTTCAGGCCAATGGGCGCTGGAGAAGGCTCCAGCAACCCCCATGACCTAGAAGGATAAGCGGTTTAGAAAATAAATGACGTATGAATGAATGAATATGTATTTACATTTATACTGCTACTACTGATAACATAATAATGCCATTATTTCTAATAGTAGCAGTGCAGAATTGCCAATAAACACTGACTAATGAATGTATATGTTATGTAGTTAACATTAATTTGAGTTTGAGACCTGCCCTACAGCCCCGTGATCCTCAATCGAGGTGCCATTAGTGCTCCAAATGGGACAAAAGTGCTTTTGTCTTTTAAATGACATAAACAAAAATAAATCGATGCAAATGACGAACATGTGAATTTCCTCCCATCAGCAACAACATTCAGTACACTACAGCGAATACATGCCACGCAGTGCCACACGCCTACGAAGTCCAAGTATGTAAATGGTCATTAATCATTTGCATTAGCTGAAAGAGAAATAAATAAATGACATTAAATCAAATTTAAATGTCCCGTCATGCGTCTACCACCACGCTGGAACTCAACCTAGACGGCCAGACAGACTTAATCAGCCTCAGTGTGAATAATAAGGGAATGTGTAGGTGCTCAGTATTAACACTGAGGGTCTTTGTAACGTGAGCTCGGTTTGGGGTGGTCAGTCTGTCAGAGAGTAAATGCTGACCCACTCCTGCTTATGCACGCGTCCAGGACGGTCAGATCAATGCAGCTTTGTATCACCCAATGTTTAGACACAAGGCTAATGTATCCAATACCTCCCCACCCCGCCGAACCCCCCCTACTCCAGCCCAGCAGGCCTTTCTCCAATCGATGAAGAATGCATTACCCATCAGGGTGAGTAAGCTCCTTTTTCCTATCTTCTGCTCGATCTGAAGGTCCGGATCTTCTCCAACACGGAGCAGAGATAACTGAATTTATGACACAGATTAGCTTCACAGATTAGCAAAGAGCAAAGAAGTCAAGCAGCACTCTAAATTCAGAATTCACCCATCTATCTTCACGGGGCAGGTTGTCACAGAGCACTACAGGGTGTCATGGATTTCCAATTGAGGGTGGGGGGGGCTCGCGGTCGTTAACGTCATTATTGCTTTATTGATTGGTCCATGCGGGTCCGCGCTGACTCGACAAACATCCTGTTTTAAATGCAGCCACTGACACCATGTATAAAACATTACTTCATTTACAGAGGATACCTCCACCGCCCGCTTCGAGAAGCAGTAATTAGCTAATGAGATGATTTAACCTGGGCTTATTAATGTTATAGAGCCTAAAGTATGATAAACATAAACACCAATAAAGACTTATTATTCAGATTCAGTCATATCTATAAAATATTACATAGTTACTATAAACAAAGTGAGAAATTTCAGCGTTTAATATGCTCATTAATAAACGAATCCATTCATTCTTTGTAGAATTTCGCTGATACTTTTTTTTTTTTGGTTTTCTTTATTCACTATTTTGTCCTTTCATTTTCATACCGTCACTGCGAGACTTGATAACTTGGCAAGGAAAATGATCTATTATCCATAGTTTATGTATATGTTATATAGAGATTGTTGTAAGCTCATTATGAAACGATTTCGCTTATTTCCAGATATTTGAACTTGTTATAAGTGATTTTAGTACACCAGATCTCACTATACTGTTTTAAGCCACTTTTTTTGAAATAAGAAAAATGATCTTCCATTATAGTGAGATAAGTTGGCTTACTAGAATCACCTAAAACAAGAAAAAAATATCTAAATAATTTGATATGCTTATATCGCATGTGAGGAATATAAGATGGATCCACTAGATATAAAGTAACTGTACTTGCCAAGATAACATTTTGTACATTCGTATATCAGTTATTGATGATTTGCATTTTCTGCATCATTTGAATTCAGTAGTCATCCTTTACAATGTGAGAGAATTTCATGATGAATGGACCATATGACTGCCTGGAATAAAATATCTGTACATTAATGTATATTAAAAGTTAGGACAGTTTTCACCTTCTCCCGTAAACCTACTATTACAAAGATACAACAATGAATTATGTGGACAGCAGCAATATCAGGGTCTGGATTGAAGTCTAACACAATATAATAGATATGGTAATACAATGATATCT
>CM067476.1:37616403-37648226 GCA_034552555.1 Semaprochilodus insignis
GTTGGGCGGAAAGCAGGAAACACCCAGGACAGTCTGCCAGTCCGCCCCAGGCTTATGTGTAAGATCATTTTACTTGCACAGATATCTTTTTTTTGCAGTATAGACGTACGACAACAATACTCATTTTTAATTTCAGCAATATTCATATAACAAACATTTCGTTAGCACAGGATTAATATAATCCAGGGTTATTGTATGGTCAATTTAGTAGCACATGATTAATATAATCTGGGGTTATGTCCACAGCTCATTTTTAG
The DNA here is from genome assembly GCA_034552555.1 of Semaprochilodus insignis. Lineage (NCBI taxonomy): Eukaryota > Metazoa > Chordata > Actinopteri > Characiformes > Prochilodontidae > Semaprochilodus > Semaprochilodus insignis. The sequence continues at coordinate 37,616,661 of CM067476.1, forward strand.
CACAGGATTAATACAATTTGGGATTATTTTCTGTGGCTCATTTTATAGCACAGGGTTAATATAATCTGGGGTTATTTTCTATGCCTCATTTTACAGCACAAGATTAATACAGTCTGGGGTTATTTCCACAGCTCATTTTATAGCACAGTAAGATAATTTTACTTGCACAGATATAATTTTTTACAGTGTAGGTGTACGACAGCAATACTCGTTTTTAATTCCAGCACTATTCATGTAACAAACATTTTGTTCACAGAAACGAATTTATGTGGTGCTTCAGATTGTTTTATAAGAGCAGTTCATTATACATATTTATATATTCCATTTGATAGCACAGGATTATTATAAAAATATTATTTCATTATAATATGGTTCGATTTATAGCATAGGATTAATCAAAGGTCCTTCATTAATACATAATTAAGACCTGCTGTATTTCTTTGAGATTATCTTTAGAAAAGCATTTTATTCATTGGAGTCAGGTTCTATTAATCCCATGCTACAAAACAGCCCATAGAAATAAACCCAGATTATATTAATCCCTTGCAATATAACGAACCATAAAATAACCACAGATTAATCCTGTGCTAAAATGTGAACCATAGGAACACCCCCAGATTATATTAATCCTGTACTTTAAAATGAACTGTAGAAATAACTCAGATTATATTAGTCCTGTGCTATAAAACGACCCATACAAATAAACCCAGATTATGAATGTCTTGCTTCAGAACAACCCCACAATATATAATATCATACTATAAACTAAAAATTTGAACTAACTGTATAAATTACCTACATTATATTAATCTGAGTTATTTCTACAATTATGTATTAATGAAGGATCATTGATTTCTGAGTTCTTTCTCCTAAAATGCCCCTCAGGAGAAAAGCGGAGATTAACAAGCAATTCCAGGGATGAATGAGAAAAGTTCTCCTTCTGCACCGATAGCCTGCTGAAAGACTTATGTGATGTAGAATATAGCTCTACATATAAGAAGGCAAGGCTTTAAACACACATACTAATGGACATCCTATTCAGACAGGAGAGAGAGAGAGAGAGAGAGAGAGAGAGTCAGACTCTAAAGAGTTAATACATATGTGTGCAATATGTTGATCGAAGTGAGAAGATCTGTGGGTAATTTCTCAGGAGGCAAATGAGATTAAGAGTGGGGTTATACCATGGGATTAATAATAATACAATATTACAATGAAATGGTATTTTGATAGTATAAGGTGCTGTAATCTTTATTGAGGGGAAGCGCAGTCTGGTGCATTCAGGCTACAGAGAAACAGAGGTGATAATTTCATCACCCCACCTACACATGTGAAACTAATCACATCCCAATAGAGCTGAAGGAATTCTTTTAGCATACTGCAGCAGCACTCAGAGATGCAAATACCCTGATATAGAGATTCTGTGATATACCTGGGGAAATCTGCACTGGGATGTTTTCTGAGAATGGTGGAGCAGTAGTGTAAGGAAAACAGGTCAGTTTGGGGTCAGACTGCTAAACTGCCATAATAAAGTCTCTGATCTTTTTCCTTCTGTACAGTGTATCAAAATAACGCTGAGCACACCGTATTTAACTACAGATTTGAGAAGGAATAATATAATCTGGGGTTAGTTTATGGTTGATTTAGTAGCACAGGCTTAATATAATCTGGAGTTATTTCCATAGCTCATTTTTAGGACAGGATTAATACAATTTGGTTTTATTTTCTCGTTTTATTGGCTCATTTTATAGCACAGGATTAATATAATCTGGGATTATTCTCTATGCCTCATTTTATAGCACAGGATTAATACAACCTGGGGTTATTTCCACAGATCATTTTATAGGACAGGATTAATTATAATCTGGGGTTATTCTCTATGCCTCACTTTATAGCACAGGATTAATACAATCTGGGGTTATTTCCACAGATCATTGTATAGCACATGATTAATATAATCTGGGATTATGTCCACTGCTCATTTTATAGCACAGGGTTAATATAATATGGGATTATTTTCTATGGTTTATTTTATAGCACAGGATTAATATAATCTGGGATTACCTCCACAGCTCATTTTATAGCACAGGGTTAATATAATCTGGTTTTATTTTCACAGCTCATTTAATAGCACAGGGTTAATATAATCTGGGTTTATTTTCTATGGGTCATTTTATAGCACAGGATTAATATAATCTGTCTTTATTTCCACAGCTCATTTTATAGCACAGGGTTAATATAATCTGGGTTTATTTTCTATGGGTCATTTTATAGCACAGGGTTAATGTAATCTGGGATTATTTCCACAGCTCATTTTATAGCACAGCGTTAATATAATCTGGGAATATTTTCTATGGCTCATTTTATAGCACAGGGTTAATGTAATCTGGAATTATTTTCACAGATCATTTTATAGCACAATGTTAATACAATCTGGGGTTATTTCCATGGCTCATTTTTCAGCACAGAACTGATATAATATGGGGATATTTCTATGGTTCTGTTAATGAAACAGGGTTAATACAATCTAGGGTTTTTTCTGTGTCTTGTTTTGTAGCACAGGATTAATATAATCTAGGGGTATTTCTATGACTCACTTTACAGCACAGGATTAATATGATCTAGGGTTATTTCTATGTTTTTATGGCATAGGATTAATCTAATCTGGGGTTATTTCTATGGCTTGTTTTAAAGCACAGGATTAAAATAATCTGTGGTTATTCCTGTGGCTTGTTTTATAGCACAGGGTTGATATAATCTGGGGTTATTTCTATGACTCATTTTATAGCACAGGTTTAATATCATCTGGGGTTATTTCTATGGCTTGTTGTACAGCACAAGATTGATATAACCTGGGGTTATTTCTATGACTCATTTTTTAGCACAGCATAAATATAATCTGGGGTTGTTTCTTTGACTTGTTTAATAGCACAAGATTTATATAATCTGGGGTTATTCCTATGGGACATTTTACATCACAGGATTAAATAATCTGGGGTTATTTCTGTGGTTTGTTTTATAGCACAGGATTAATACAATCTGTTTTTTCTATGGTTCATTAAGACTGCTCAGTCATTAAGTCTCAGTAAGCCTTTGCCTTTTATTGCTTCTTCACAGTTTATCACAATAACGCTGAGCAAACCGTGTTTAACTACTGATCTGACAACTGAATTATTTTCAGTTCTTATTTTGACTGTGACTAATACAGCACAGTCATATGACTGGAACAGACTTTGTGGATGAATGAACAGCCAGTTTCTGATTTAGGATGATTGGAGGTGATTTTAGCGCAGAGAGAGCGAGAGAGACAGAGAGAGACAGAGAAAGAGAGAGAGAGAGAGAGAGAGAAAGAGAGAGAGAGAGGACTGTGGGTATTTTAGTATAGAGAACACCCACAGCGTGTCAGATGATCGTGTTTTTGCTGTGAGGGGGACGGCCCACCACTCTGGTGTTTCCTACCTGTGAAAAAAAAAGAGTTTTATTTTACTCAAATCGTTTTGAGGAAAGCAGGGGCCCTGACTCATTTTAGTATCTGACTCATATTTAAGTTTGAAAGGGGAACCCCACCAATTTTTCAAAATTTCTGTGTTAATTTAATGATCAACATGTCAATAAAGTCCATTCAGATTTGGTGTGGTGTGAAACGCTCCGTTCTATAGAAACTTACTGAGTCAGAACTGTTCACAGTGGTGGTGAATGGAACCAGGCGTCCACCTCTAAAAGCTTCCTCACAGCAAGCTATTACATGAGATGGTTATGAATACGCTGTCTGAAGCCTGAGACATTTTTTGCAGTAGTTTTGTTCATTCCCAATAAAACTTATTAGTTCCAGATGTACCTCTATTCTGCCATCATCAACATATACACTCAGTAGACCCGTGTAGATTCACTGGTGGGTTTGATAGTAAATCAATGTCTGTATGTGTGTTGTAGACATGGAGACCCCTGGTTCCCATCACCACCACTGTAAAGAACAGCTATCTCTCTACAGTCAACCATTTCATGCCAAACCCACTCTAAATGACTCGCATGAAGTGCACCCACACTTTAAAGAACCCTCTTTCTGCTCTTGCTAATGTTTTGACAGTGATGCTGTTCAGTGATGTTTTTGAGAAGCTCTGCATTAGAGATTACTGAACAGCTCCACACAGCTTGGGGTAATGAGATGAGTTAGGCTAATGCTAATTAGCATGCTTGTTAGCCCCATAGCTCCATGAGATGCACCATGAGAGTGGAAGTTTGGTAATTTGAGGAAAGACATCAACTTGACACATTCGATTTTCTTATGATCAGCATCATCAACCACATGTAGAACATTGTAGATTCAGTCTCATTATTCGCTGCAGGCATCGCATATTGCAAATGTAAAGCCATCAAAACTTACAATAATAAGACTTTTATTATTCAAAGAAATGCAGAGCTCAGTCTGGAGGACAGGACCGAAGCACTACATGCAGAAAATGCAATGCTGCACATAATGTAGCCAGCTAGCACAAAAGCTAATCCAGTTTTAAGGACCATTCTGTAATCTACGGTATTTGATTTATTTAACTTTTATTTTGGTTTTATTTCATTTATCAGTACAAAAACATACGCTAAATTAGCTAATGCGCTAGTATACATGCTAACCAACTCACATGCTATCTAACCATTTGAAATCCTGGCTAGAAAAAACATCATAGACCAACATGGCCGGTCATCAGCAAAACCACCAAATGTTGTGGTTTGGATGCTGGTATGCTGGTCACCCAGCATGACCATGTTGGGCGACCAAATAAACCAGAACTAGACTGGCGACTGACCAGCTTAGACCAGCATGGAATGTTTGGCCCTAATTAAATCAGTTTTTTTTTTTCTCTCAGACTGAAGTTGTTGACTCGAGTCCCCATCTCTGCCATTTCTTAGCACAGAAGTTGTGATCTTTAATGGTAACCATTGACCATTTAACTAGTGGTCTCTGAAGGTAAACATTATGCCAAATCCCATTGCAATAGATCCCAAGAACACCTATAGATCCCATTAAGGCACACTATGCAAGTTGGCATACATGCTATCCAAACAAGCCAAACTGCAGGTGAACAATATCCTGCTAACACAACAGCTTTGCCAGCTCAAACTGATTGAGCTGTGAATGTTGGTATTTTGTTTTATCAGTTGAGCAAAATAAACACCATCTCCAAGTTGGTTGACCAGCCTGACCAAGTTGCCCAGGATAGTGTTTTCATTTGCGTGTGATGGTTTAGTTGGATGACCAGAATAACCATCATGACCAGCTTGACAAAGCTGGTTGGCCAGGATGGCCAAGTTGGACAACCAGCATAACCAGGCTTGGTTGACCTACATGACCAAGCTAGTTGACCCGCTTGGTCATGATGATCATGTTGGAAAACCAGTTAAATCTAACCTTAAACCAAAACACACCTTAGGCTAGTAAACCACCTTAAAGTTTTCAGGGTGGATGTCCAGTTTGTCACCCACCTAGATCAGGGGTGCCCAAGCCTGGTCCTGGAGCTCTCTGAGGAGTTTAGCACCAAGCCTAATCCACCGCACCTGGACCAGGTGATGAAGATCTACAGTGGGGATCTCAATATTAGATTAGTTTTAGATCTAGGCTACCCAAGGTGGTAGATCTCCAAGACCAGGATTGGACACTCCTTACCTAGACCATCAAAGCCCAGTTTAGACCCTATGAAACCAGCTACCGGTAGATACCGCTGATCTTAGTTGGGTTTTTCAGCAGAGCGCTGCAGTAATAGCTGAGGATGAGTGCAGCAACCCTGGCAGGTGAAGTCATGTGCTTTTTTGCAAGACTGGCCTTACAATAAAGTCACGCGTGAGAAAACACAGGTTGAAAATGAAGCGTTATGACTTGTCAAACAATATGCAATCCTATGTGAACACACTTCACTCGTTCACTCATAAGGAAATGTGTGACAGCTTGTAAAAACATGTGGTCTGTGTACAACTTAAATGTGAAATACACGCAATGGGTGGAACCGAAAAGCATTGTTCATGCACAGCTTTGAGGTGGGTGGTGTCAAATCTCAAGATTGAGTTGCTGATTTGAGCTATCACTTAGCATCATTCTAACTTGGTGGAGTTTTAATCTTCTGTTACCTGTTAGCCACATTAGCATCTTAGCTACAGTGCTACAACAAAAGAAGGAAATGTGCCAAACTAGGCTATTGCTAAATGCTAATTTGTTCAGAAACCAGCACTTAGCCTAGTTGGCCATGACATTCACCTTGGAAAAAAAAATAATAGTGAACGTCATAAATGTTCATGCGCACACACATACACACACACACACACAGAGTGAGCGGTTGTCTTTGATCTTTTCTTGTAAAAGGCGTGAGGGTTCTCCACCTCTCCATTTAGCGTGTGGTATTACTCACAAGCTTGTGGGTTTGATTTTTACACTCAGAATAGACATCCTCCCTCTGTTCTCATAAACCAGATCCTTAACCATTCATTCAACACAATCAAACCCTGAAACAATCCTATCAGAGCTTGGAGAAGCTACCATATCAGTGGTTCAACAGGAGGAACTTCTTGCAGTACTTAAAGGATTGAAGCACTTTGTGCAAGCACTTTCACTGATAGCACTCAAATAGCAGGTCCAAACTGACTCAAAGTCCACATCCCAGCCATCAATCAACACCAGTGTTATAAGCTTCCATTGCATAGCAGTGAACTAGTGGTCTGTCAAGGTTAACATTAAGCCAAATCCCATTGGGATTAAGACCTGACAGTTTTGTTTTCCAATGGGAATTGACTACTATTACAAACCACTAGTTTCCTATAGAGAGCCGTTAGATCCTATTAGGGGATACTATCCAAAATTGCATACATGCTAACATACAAGCTAGCCAAATAAAGAAATAAACAGTCTATTGTGATATGGATGTGTGTGAATGTGTAAGATTACAGCTGAGTTCCACTAAACGTCCAAAATGTCTGCATAATTAAACGGCCAAAAGATCAAAACCTGAAGCGCGCCATTCTAGAGAAACTTACTGACCAGTATGACCAAGTTGGACAACCCACATAACCAGGCTTGGGTGACCCACATGACCAAGCTAGTTGACCCACTCAGTCACGATGATCATGATTTTCAGTGGGGTTCTAAATATATATATATATATAAATTGAATGCAAAAAAATACATTAAAAATGAAAAAATGTATAAAAATTTATAATTTAAAATTTTAAATTAGAATTTTTAAAATTTCAATCAAATTTCTGCATAATTAAACGGTTAAGACCAAAACCTGAAGCGCTCCATTCTAGAGAAACTTACTCAGAGTCAGAATTGTTCACAGTACTGGTGAAAGGAACCCGACGTCCGCCTCTAAAAACTCCCTCATAGATAGTTATTACTTGGAATGGTTATGAATACACAGCCTGATGTCTGTGACACAGTTTATGATACTTTTGAGAAGATTATAGTGGAAGGACACATGCAGGCCCATTTTCCAGTTTTTGACAAACATCAAGATTCCATTCCATTCAGTGCATTGCGACTGCTTGCTCCTCTGTTCATATGACAAACTCTTGAACCTTGAAGATATAAAAACTCAGATGGTTCCCATCACCACCACTGTAAAGAAATCAGAGTCGCTACAATGAACCATTTCACACCTAACAATTTCAAATGACACTGTTTACATCACAACTGCTGAATTATGCAAATATTAGAAAACATTAGTCGGAATTCCCCTTTAACTGTTTTCAAAGCTCCTTAGGAAGTCTTGGTTTTACAGTTACCAACCAGGACCTGGTGTGCACACATCCCAAACAACATGAGAAACAGGTTCTAAAGCGAAACACTTGGTACCACTGTAGTTCACTCTGACAAGAGAGAGAAATATGAGTTGGGTTATATGACAGATGCATCTGCAACCACATGAGACAGTTTCGTTATTCTGTCCAGCAGATTTGAAATCTGATGCATAACGTATTTACTGGAACATGTGGATTAGAAGAGCAAAATGGAATTTATGCAAATTCTCTGTGACATCATAAAAAAATGTTGGCGTGTGTTCAAACAGGAAACAGCTCTTTGTGCATTCTGCTCATGAAGGAGGAGGGTGGGGGGTGGTGGGGGGGCTCCCCCTGAGTTTCCTCTCCGTAAAATGCAAAGCTGCACAACAGTCGCAGAGAAAGTACAGAGCAAGGGGTGAAAACTTCTACCATGGTGTGACGACACAGGTGCAAATTTTCCCTCATGCGTGGCGGCTCCAGTGAAGGCGGACAGGATCTCGGATTTTCTCCTTCAAGTGGTCAGAACCTGAGAGCTTGTGCTAGTTTAGACGTCCTGCTTTATTACGTGGGACTTTTCTGTACAACGGTTAGCATGAAGGCTGCTGCACTGTAAACAACATAGATCAGTCATAGATCAGTCCACTGGCAAATCTTTCAGCTCGTGTCAAGCATTGGAAACAGATTGTCTGCATTATTTACTGAATTAAGCAAAAATTAAAAAAGTATTGCTTAAGAAAAGCAACGCTATCAGGATGATTACGTGAAATAAACTATACTGTCTACTTACTATCTGCATTATTTCTTCAAAAACAAAATTATGCGCACTATTTATTGGAAAAAAATAACATTATCAGGATCATTTCTGTCAACTATTGGCTTCATTCTTTGAAAAACAACATTATCTGCATAATTACTTGAAAACTGAAACATTATCTGCATGATTTATTGAAATAAGCAAAACTATCTTCAGTATATCTTAAGAAAACAACATTATCTTTATTATGTCTTAAGAACTGCAATGTTATCTGCATCATTTATTGAAATTAGCTAAATTATCTGCATTATTTCCTAAAAATGCAAAATCATTTTCATTATTTCTTTAAAAAACATTATCTACATTGTTTCTTAAAATAAACAAACTTATCTAATTATCAGCCTATCATCAGCATACTCTTTGAAAAACACAACATTAAGTGCATTCTTTTTTGAAAACTGAAATGTTATCTGCATCATTTATTGAAATAAGCTACATGTTCTGCATTTTTTATAAAAATAAGTTAAACTATCTTCATAATTTCTTAGAAATGCCACATTATCTTCATTATTCCATCGAAAAACAACATTATCTTAATGTGTCTTGAAAACCGCAACGATATAGCATAATTTAGTAAAATAAGCTAAATTATCTGCACTATTTCTTCGAAAATGCAACATCATTGTCATTATTTGTAAAAAAGTCAACATTTTCTACATTATTTCTTGAAATAAATTAAATTATCTGTCTAATCATCTGCAAACTGTCAGCATTATTTTTTTCAAAACCACATTATCTTCAATATGTCTTCAAAACTACAATGTCATTTGCATATATTATTAAAATAAGCTACATTATCTGCATTATTTCCATTAAAAAAATCAACATAATCCTTATTATTTCTTGAAACATTATTAATAAACATTATTTAAATTATTTCTCAGGAAAAACAACATTATCACGATTATTTATTAAAATAAACAAAATGATTCACCTACTATCTACATTACCTATTGAAAAATGTAACGCTATGGGCATTACTTTTTGAAATAGACAAACTTCTCAGCATCATTTAATAGAATAATCAGAATTGTGTCAGTTTTACTAGATACTAGGTTTAAGTAAATTTCACTTACTAACCACTGTGGAAATTATAAATGTCATTATCAGCAAGTGAGCACAAAATACTTTCACTTAATTCAAAGTATAAAAAAGAGGTAACATGAGTTCCCGTCCCTGTCTGGGAGACTAGGGAGACTGGGGGGGTAGNATTTCACTTACTAACCACTGTGGAAATTATAAATGTCATTATCAGCAAGTGAGCACAAAATACTTTCACTTAATTCAAAGTATAAAAAAGAGGTAACATGAGTTCCCGTCCCTGTCTGGGAGACTAGGGAGACTGGGGGGGTAGTATTAGTAGTATTAGTAGTCAAGGCTACTGAAAATCTGGCCTAAAGTATCCAGACAGCTCTTCCAGTGAGTGAATTTAGCTTGTATAATTTCCATAGAAAAGCACTGACCTAAGGCTAAGGTCACAATGCCCAGTGCCAAGTGTGGACTAGAGGGGTATAAAGCCCCCCCAGCACTGGGCTGTGGAGCAGTGGAGCTATGTTCTGGAGCTGTATTAGAATTACACTCAATTGTAGTAATATTAGAATAATATTTTTGATGTCAACTATAATAAACACTTGAAATGTCTTTTTTATTGTATGCTATTAACCTATTAAAGTAGAAGCCTAAAGTGGCCAAAATGGCTGTTTTAGCTGCAGTTGGCAGCAGTAAAGGTTATGGTTAGCCTCTAAATGCACTATGTAGGCATTTTCTGCTTCTTCTTTAACTGTGTTTGTCTCAATAGAGACACATTCAGTGCACATTCAGTTTGTTGTGACAGTCATGGAATATAATTCCGATCATCTCAAACGTTTGCGGTCATGTAATAATTGTGACAGATCTGCATCCAACATCAGTACATGACCTCCCTAATGCTCTTGCGAATGCTGGATGCAATCAAATCCTCACAGCAATGTTCCAACATCTAGTGTACAGTCTTCCCAGAACAGTAGAAACTGTTACTGCAGAACAAGCTCCCCATTAACACCCATCATTTCAGGAGAGAGTCAGACTCTTGGACTTTCAGAGAAGTCGCAGAGAAAGTACAGACCAAGGGGGTGAAAAATTCAACCACGGTGTGACGACACAGGTGCAAATTTTCCCTCATGCATGGCGGCTCCAGTGAAGGCGGACAGGATCTCGGATTTTCTCCTTCAAGTGGTCAGAAGTGAAGCTGTGTCCTGAAGCTGTTTAATAATTATATTCTGTTATAGTAATATTGAAATTATATTATTTATGATGTCAACTATATATATATATATATATATATATACACACAATTCAAATGTCTTTTTTTCATTGTATGCTATTAAACTATTAAAGTAGAAGCCAAAAGTGGCCAAATTGGCTGTTTCAGCTGCAGTCAGCTCCAAACTGATGACAGCTGTAAAGGTACTATAGCGACCCGTGCTCTTTTGCTTAGCCTATAAATGCACTATGTAGGCATGTTCTGCTTGTTTAATTGCATTTGTCTCAATAGATTAAACACATTCAGTGCACCTTTTGTTTGTCATTTGTCATCTCAAACATTTGCGGTCATGCATTTGTGGCAGACCTGCATCCAACATCACTACCAGTGCTGGATGCAATCAAATCCTCACAACAAATGTTCCAACGTCTAGTGTACCCAGGTAAAAATTAAGTACATTTTAATGTACTAGAAGTACAGCAAGTACATTTCAAGTGCAAATGTATATATATTACAAGTATAATAATTACAAGTACATTTAGCCTCAGTAGTACTTTAGTGTAGTGTACTTAATAGAAGTGTACTAAGTATATATATATATATATATGTGTGTACTAGAAATGTAGTTTAATATGCACTTAGGTATCTCTAAATAAATCTAAGAGGTGTCTCAGAATAGTACAATTAAGTACAATTAGTTATATTTAAGTTAATGTTTAGTAGCACTAATGATATATATTTAGCATACATAGCTACATAGTTAAGTACATAGTTAGTATATGAAAATAGCACACTTATTATAATTATATTTAATTATAATACATTAATTATACTTCAGAGTACTTTCTGTTTCTCCTGGGTACAGTCTTTCCAGAACAGTAGAGACTGTTCATGCAGAACAAGCTCCCCATTAACACCCTTCATTTCATGAGAGAACCAAACTCTTGGACTTTCAGAAAAGTATTTATTTACGGTGAAACAAAACCATTTGTCTGCCTACAGAACCGAAAAAACGAGATCACAGAAACGTTAAGTTTTTTTCTTTCCCCCTCTCTCGCTCTCTCTCTCTCTCTCTTTCCCCCTTCTGTCACTCTGGGACTTTTTCAAGTTTGTATGAATGACAGTGACACAAAAACAGCAGAGAGTTTCTGGGTGTCTTATGACTAAGCTGTGTAACCTTCACATCTCCTCTGCAGGCAGGTGGTAGGTTACACCTCAGCGCTCGCGGCCGAGCTGCAGCCCCCAAACATGCATCACTCTGCACTCAGAGGGGACTTTCAGAGTTTCACTGATCATGTGACCCTCCTGGTGTGAAGTTCTGGCCTTACTGACTCACTTCTGTATCTGCAGCATTCATTTATCACTGAGCCACTAAATCATTCTCACCAGCTTTCTGATTCAAAACACGAAAGTGACTAATAGAGCACCAAACCCAACTGCTGGAGGGCTGCAAAGAGTTCTGGTGAAGTAGCCTACCTTTCAGAGAAGCAGACCCATCATGCTGGCTTATCCCACACGGCTTCCTGTATGGAAATCTGATATATGATAATATAAGGATTTCAAAATGATGACATCTATTGACATATACACATATATAGATTTCCTGTTTATCCATCTTACCATATGTGTGATAGATAGACCTTCTGGACATGTGAGACGTGACAACAAACCATTCTTCTTGGCGCTGACCACGGTGCCTCCACACACATTGGTCGTCTCCACCAAGACAAAAGTGGGACTCATCACTGAAGATGACCCGCTCCCATTTTGAGCCACTCCATGACAGTCTGGCACGACACCATTGCAGTCTTTGGTGAAGTTGACGTGGTGTTAAGGGCAGTCATCGTAATGGTCTGTGTGCATGTAGTCCTGCGTCGTGCAGCCGTCTGCCAGTGGCCCTAACAGGATGGCTCATGGGTGGCATCAGTGCTCGCTGAATGTCCCGAGTTGTGGCTGTTGGGTCAGTCAGGTACAGCGATAAAGCTCATTCTTGCTTATGTCACATGCGCGGCTGAGCGTGAAACTTGTACCATTTGCATATCTCAGGATGTCGAATCTACCCACCAGCAGAAAGCCAATTACTGTATTAGACCCACACAAACTGACTGACTGTGCATTGTAAACAATAACACAATACTGCATCCATGAATAGATATGTTGATAGATGCGCAATATGTAGATGCATTGCCAAAGTGACAATTCATAATGATATGAGTAGAGAGATGTAGTAATGTGCAGCTGGTGCTCAGAGAGCCTGTGGCTCAGTGTACAATGAGCTACTGTACAATGTAATATTAGTTGACTTATGTACATTTGGCTATTTTCAACATATATGACACAAAGCATTCCCATATGGAGGGCATATACTACTCATACACAGTCGAGTCACATTATTATGACCACTTCCTACTTTTGACGGCGGCAGCCCGTAGCTCATTCGTGGCATTCTCTGGGTCCACTCGTCATACTCATCGATTTGATTCGACTAAGACTTCCAAGTACTACCCTGGCCCCCTAATTCCCCAGACTTGGACCCAATTCAGCATCTGTGGGACCACCCTGATGGCCGTGTTCGCTCTATGGATCCTCCCCCATGCACTATCCAGCAGCTGTGGGATGCACTGCAGTCAGCATGGCTGTAGATACCTGTGATGGGGTTCACTCCCAGCCTGTCTAGCTGCTGTCCGTGCTGCACACGGCGGTTACTCTGGATATTAGCTGATGGTCATAATAATGTAACTCGACTGTGTACATGTTAGCTTAATGTTATATAAGATTTTTATGCTTCCATGTACTAAACAATAATGTAAAAATGAGTATTTACATAAATAAACTCTGCACATTGTGAGCAGTGCCATAGAAGTATTAAAATATGAAATTAATGAAAACATTGTTTCCTGACCCATTTATAGAATTCATTCATTTATTAAACATGGAAAAAACAAACAATTAACTTAGTAACCATTAGAACTGTAGTGTCAGATATACACAGTGCCTTCCACCAAATATTGGCACACCTGGCAAACATGAGCAAAGCTGGCTGTAAGAAAACATTTCTTTATTGCTGATCCTTTTGATCTTTCCCTCCAAATACTAACAATAATCTGAGCTTCATTTGAAGCACAAGAATGGAAACAATTGTGTGCCCCTTCATTTCATACATTTAATCAATAGCAGCTCTGAGTCTCCTATAATGCTTTATGAGACTGAAGAACACTGGAGAACACACTAAGACCATTCCTCCATACAGAACCTCTCTGGATCCTTCAGGCTCCAGACTGCTCTCACCTTCAGCTCATTCCACAGGCTTTCTATGGAGTTTAGTTCAGTGGGAATTATTTTTTTGTTGATGTGCTTTGGGTTATTGTCCTGTTGGAACATCCAACCATGACCCAGTTTTATTCCTGCTGGCCCTTGATGGAGTTCATCATAGATCCACCACCATACTTCACAGTGGGGATGAGCTACTTTCCTGCATGGCTGGCTCTCTTTGTGTCTAGGTCAAAGCCCACCTCTGGTTTGCTGCCAAAAGCTCTATTTAGGTCTCATCTGACCATAGAACCATAGGTCACATTCAAAGAGGCATCAAGCAAACTGTAGGGCCTTGAGTTAGTAGATGTTTGACAGCAGAGCCTTTCTTCTGGCAACCCCCACAAACAACTTGTGGTCATGTGGGTGGAGTCTGATTGTAGTTTGGGACATGTTCTGATACCAGACCCTAACTATAGTCTGCAGTTCTTCAGCTGTGGTCCTTGGAGGGTGTTTTGCCACTTGCATCATCCTCATCTCTGTGTGTGGGTTTCCCATATGGAAATGTGATATATGGCAATATAAGGATATATATAGATTTCCTGTATATCCATCTTACCATATGTGTGAAATTATGAGGATAGATCACTTTACTGATCCAAGAAGTAAAAGTCATTTAGGAGTGACACCAGGCCTTCTGGATGTGATTCTTAACATCTCCAGCTGCTTTGAACATCTTCATTATTACCCTGATTGTGTAAATGGGCAATTTTCAAACACAAATTTGAGAAAATATTTATTTTGTGCCAATATTTGTGAACGGCACTGTTTATACAATTTATATGCATGTGCACATTATTTCATACTTACATATAATACACACATGCATGTATATACATTCATTCGTCTTCTGAGCCACTTATCCTCCTGGATTGTGGGGGGTGCTGGAGCGACCCTGAAACACCCTGGAACACCCTGGACAAGCTGACAGACCATCACAGGGCAGACACACAGACGTACACTTTCACACCCACACATACACACAGACACACACACACTCACACCTAGGGGGGGCAATTTAGCAACTCCAATTCACCTGACGGCATGTCTTTGGACTGTGGGAGGAAACCGGAGCACCCAGAGGAGGAGACCCACACAGACATGGGGAGAACATGCAAACTTTACCCTGAAAGGACCCTCGACGCCCCAGCTGGGAATCGAACCCTTCTTGTTGTGAGGCAACAGTGCTGCCCACTGCGCCACCATGCCACCCAACGTATGTATGTAGGTTTTAAAAGAGATGCCCCTATATGGCCATATATCAGATTCCTGTGTTGGTTAGCCTATCATCAGCAAACACTAGCAAACCCAAAATTACTCTGGAAGTGCCCTAAAATGGCTTGCTCGCATTCACACTTGCTCATTTGGCTTGATCATTTTTTTTTATGCATCCAGTTAGTGTTCAAGCAGCTCATTTTACAAAACAGCTTACAACAAATTCCAATGTAACAGACAACACACTGACAATGACACTAAAACTGTATGGTGTTTCAGTCTGTAATGTCAAATGTAAAGATTATTCACTGTAATTTACCGAGGTTTATTCTTTCCAGGTTTTGAAAGAGCTCCTATAACTGAGCATACTCTCTGTTTGCTAAGACTCCTCACACAGCGAGCGTATATTGGTCCGCTGGCTTGATAAGGCCGGAATCCCACTGACTGTATGCCTCTGCTGGTCCACCCTCAGACCAGCCAGATTACTGGCCTGCTTACAAAGTGTAACTAGTTTTTGACCAGATTTTAAATTCACAAAGCCTTATATTTTATGCATGTAGTCCTGCATCATATAGCCATCTGCAAGTGGTGCTTACACTAACAGGATCACTGCTCACTGAATGTCTGCAGTCATGGCTGTTGGCTCAGTCAGGTACGGCGATAAGGCTTGTCCATGCTTGCATGCTTGCATAACATGAGCATGCAACTTGAATCATTTGCATGTCTCACTATGTCAAACCTACCCACCAAGTTTCATTCCTTCTGGGTTCCTTCTGTTGCAGCAGTGCAGTGCTACCTGGCTTATCCACCCAAAAGCAAGTTCTTTAAACTATGTAAACACTCCCCCAGGCCATATGTGGACGCTAAGCTGCAACAACAGCCCGTTTTGAACTCACTGCTATTGTGACATCACAAAGCAACATATTTACATGCACCCGCTTACTTAGGCTACAGCAGCTTAGCCCTGTTCATCCCCCCAGGAGTGAGAAGAGTGTTTCAGTGTGGACTGCAGCCAGTCATACATACCTCAGGTTATAAGTCAACCCTCCCAGAAAAGTGTTGGGTATGGAGCCTTTAAACTTTACAACAGGCCCTGTAAACGTCCGCCCAGTCTCTGTTATCTGTTCTCATCTCTGTCGGCATTCAAGAAACAGAAAGGTAGCAGTTATTACTCCATCACGGAGCTCAAATTCCTCCACACATGAAGGCAAGTCAAACGTTCATACTCCCTCCGGCACTCTCACCATGCAAATACATACAAATCTCCNGAGAGTGTAAGAGAGCAAAAGAGAGAATAAAAGAGAGAGAAAGAGAGAAACAGAGAGAATAAAAGAGAGAGAAAGAGAGAAACAGAGAGAATAAAAGAGAGAGAGTGTAAGAGAGCAAAAGAGAGAATAAAAGAGAGAGAAAGAGAGAAACAGAGAGAATAAAAGAGAGAGAAAGAGAGAAACAGAGAGAATAAAAGAGAGAGAGTGTAAGAGAGCAAAAGAGAGAATAAAAGAGAGAGAAAGAGAGAAACAGAGAGAATAAAAGAGAGAGAAAGAGAGAAACAGAGAGAATAAAAGAGAGAGAGTGTAAGAGAGCAAAAGAGAGAATAAAAGAGAGAGAAAGAGAGAAACAGAGAGAATAAAAGAGAGAGAAAGAGAGAAACAGAGAGAATAAAAGAGAGAGAGTGTAAGAGAGCAAAAGAGAGAATAAAAGAGAGTGAAAGAGAGAGAACGAGAGAGAAACAGGGAGAATAAAAGAGAGAGAATGAGAGATGTTTCTTTTCTTTCGTTCCTTCTTTCTGTTCTACCTGCCACTTTCAGTGAGAAAGATCATCTTCAGTACTACAGCTGTAAGGAGCTCATATCTCACATTCAGATGAGGGATATGTTCACCGCTGCCTGTTACTGGAACACATAGATCTAATGATAATCAGCAGACAGTAATGTCAAACTCTCAATTAGGGCTTTTCTCTCTTACACTCATACAGACAGAACCACAGCCACGGTGGAGACTCTCTCAGACAGGTCTATTAAAGACTCTGAGCACTGATTCCTCACACGCCCATACGAGTTCTAGTTTAATGGATTCACACTAGGGATTCACTACTGAACACCAAACCTGGTGCACTGAAATGAAGAGGGGCCTTAATGGGGCTTTTGCTCCAGTAACAGCTTCTACTCTTCTCTGCTCTAGGCTTTACACTAGATGTTGAAACATGGCTGTGAGGATGTGATTGCATTCAAGATTTACAAGGACATTAGTGAGGTCAGGTACTGATGTTGGATCACTCCAACTCATCCCACAGGTACTGGATGGAGCTCCATCATCACTCCAAAGAACACAGTTCCACAGCCCAATACTGGGGGGCTTTATACCCTTTTGCCCAAGCTTAGCAATGGATGCCTTTAAAGGGGCCGTAGACTGCATTTATTCAGCTCTCCAATGTTCTACATAAAATGTATGTGGCATAAAAGGGCAAAGACGGAGTTAATAGTCTCATTCCTAGAATCAAATGAGCTTTTCTCCCTTTTTGGTGAGCTCATGAATAATCTGATTAGCTCTGCTCTGATTGGCTGATTAACAGCGAGACGCCACAATGATCACACAGACACAACATGCGGAAATAGACTAAATGAAATGAGGCTCTATGTAAATAAGCTTCGCCCTCATACTGTTTAGTTAGCTATGCTAGTAAGCTTGCTAGTAGCTAAGGTTACCTATACTAGCTACTGGCTTTCTGTCTGGACATCAACACACAGTAGATTAAAGTTGTTCCTCACTATGGAACTCTCAGTTGAAGATGATCTGCTTCAACCGACAAACACGGATACAATCACACAACATGGCTGCTACTTACAGGCTGCTGTTGGGGCTGTGATGCTAATAAAGGTGGAGCTGCTCCTCTCTTCAGGCTCTTCAGGGTCAAACGCTGAGCGAAGCTGCTCCATACTGTCCAACAGTTTGGGAAACTGTCCGGAGTGAAATGTGCAACCTTTGGATTTGGAAGTTGTCCGGGCTCCTGTTAGAGATATGGGAGTTTAGCAGCTTGTTTTGCATTTTCCGTTCCATCTTAAATGGTGCTCCAGTTACATTCTGGCGCCTGTACAAGCTGCAGCATTTAAGGTGGAATTTGCGATTAAGAACCTGGTGAATAGGAAGCAACTTTAGCCTCGTTTAAAGGTGAGCATCCACCATGTACCGCTGACAGTTGGGTTCCTTGGGGAGGGAATGAAATTAAAGCTGTCCAGGATCTTGGTAGAGATGTGGGAGCTGAAGTTGGCCTACTAGTCACCAGCCTGTTTTGCAAATTTACTGTTCCACCTTAAATAGTACTGCCTAGGCTGTAGCATTTAAGGTGGAACAGAACATTTGATTAAGAGGCTGGCAAAGCCAAACATGAAGGAAGACACAACAGTGTTTGAGGTTCACGGTATGTCAGTTCTATGTACTGAACTCTCCTTATTCAACTATCCCAATGTAAATACAGTTCTTTCAGTTCTACGGCACCCTTAAAGTAACTGAATTCACTCATTATAAGAGCTGTCTGGACACTTTTGGACATTACGGTGTATGCTGTGGAGACAACACTGAGACTGGAATAGTGGATCTCAGACTTTGCGAGAGTTATAGGGGTCTTCTGAAATTGTCTGCATGGTAAAAATTAGCCAGCGGCGTCTGATCTTTCCCCGTTGGTGTCCTTTCTCTGTTGTTGTTTGCTCTTGCTGATCTCTTTCAAAAGACACTGAAGGCTTTTTGACTCTCCGGTTCTTTACATCAGAATACTAAATGAAGATCCCACCTTCTGTGCGGACTGAATAAGAAGACTCTCTCTTTACATAGACCAGATAGAAACTCCATTCTCTCCTTTATGCAAGAGTGAAAAACCATAGCTGTGACAATTGACAGGCTGTGCGCCCTCATCACTTAGCTCTTTTTGAAAGCTAAGCTGTGGGGATCATCAGGGACTGTCTTAACTCAGGGACTTGTCTTGACTAGCTCTTTGAGGGCTGACCCCACCTCATGACCCTCTATATACAGGGGCATGACCCTACGTATGCACATCCTCAGTAGGGGTAAGTGAAAAGGTCAGACACAGATGGTAGGTCCAATTATGAGAACCATGGACGCGGTACAGTGATCTAGAACCAACTGATCTCATTCAGAGTTCAAGTCGAGGTTATGCGCCATGACCAGACTGAATAATAGAGTCAACTGAGCGGGCGGTCCGGGATTCTCAACTGGTTGTTGCGAGATGTTAGTCAAGGATTCTTCACCTCAAGCTGAGATGAATGTAGATTTCCCTCAGGCTCCTTTCAGGTCTGTGGACATTTTACGCCACAATGTATGCAAATACTCCTCATCATAGAATAGCTGTACCCAGAAGGAGGTGTGGGATTGCAGTGCTATTGGGAAGGAAGATAAAGGTTACCAGGAACAATAAATTATGATAAATTTAGACTGATATGATCAATATTTACTGAGCTACACGTACAGAAGTTTCATGCTCGGCTGCACATGTGACGTAAATAAGGAGGGGCCTTATCACTGTACCTGACTGACCCAACAGTCACAATTGTGGACAGTCAGCGAGCAGTGATGCCCTCCATGAGTCGTCCCGTTAGTGCCAGCACCGCACGACGCAGGACTACGTGCACTCAGACCGTTACGACAACTGTATGACAACACCACGTCAACATCACCAAAGACTACAAAGGTGTCGTGCCAGACTGTCATGGAGTGACTCAGAATGGCAGCGGGTCATCTTCAGTAATGAGTCCCACTTTTGTATTGGTGGAGACGACCAACGAATCCGTGTGTGGAGGCACCGTGGTCAGCACCAAGATGAACGGTTTGTTATCATGCGTCACACATTTAGAAGGCCTGGTGTCACTCCACCCCCACCCCTACCGCACCATCTGCAGGAACTGTGTGTTAATATTAAAGCTACATGGGATGGATTATCACAGGACTCCATTAGGAACCTCTATAACTCCATGCCGAGATGTCTGGCATGTTGGGTTAGCAAACATGGCGGCCCGATGCCATACTGAGAGACACTACTTCTGTATGTGTAGCTCTTTAAATATTGCCCATATCAGTCTAAATTTATCATCATTTATTGTTCCTGGTGACCTTTATCTTCCTTCCCCATAGCACTGCAATCTGACACTTCCTTCTGGGTGCAGCTATTCTTTTGGCGATGAGTGTAGCTCATAGTAGTATATTTTATATTGGGTCTTAAAGAGCTCAGCGTTATGGTACATTAGCATTATACAAGGCAAATACAGGCACGTTGAACACTGACATTATGATTAATGTTGTTATCTCTACGTTGTAAATGTTAGGGATAGACACGCAATGGCAAGCTTTGATATGTACAGTGAGAAATACATATAGTTTGGTGTATATACTGTATATATTTGAAATGGCGATATCACAGCAGTAAATCGTTGTTTATTTACTTTGCCCTGGATTATAAGACTCCGCAGTGGACATGAAAGACGATGTGTGGTCAGCGTCAGTAGTTTGCAGACGACAGTGCAGTTACAATTTATGTAAATTTGAGACTTCTCCTGAAGCTGCTTATTTAGTGGTTTATCTGCCGCAGTCCCGGCCTCCACAGTCTCCGCATGGAAAATCCCTCCGAGGAACGGCCTCTAATTGTACCTCGGCCTGTCCACCATTCAAACAACCTGTAAATCTTCTGCGGCGCAACTGCAAAAAAGGAATGTGAGAGTGTTTAGGCAGCACATAACATCGCTCACTCTTCTACCCCCCTCACACACACCAACTCATACTGGCCTTCTGTTGAGATTTCGTGCCGATTAGTCCTCAGCTGTCTCCTGTCACTCTCCTGAGCATTTTGAGAACTTTTCCTGCAAATCTTCTCTGCATGTGTTCCTCCTGGAAGGTCATGACCGAAGATCTCTCGAACAGGTTCAGCAGTGACAGGCCTTCACGTCACCGCAACTGTTGTAGCGTTTCAGTATTTAGTTCATGTTTGTTTTTCTTTTCTTTTTTTCTGCTATATATTTTGTGTTTCTGTTCTTCTTTTTATTTGTTTTATTTGTTTCATTTTATTAGTTTTTTTATACTTTATTTTTCTCATTTTACTAATTTCAAAAGACAACTTACAAAGGGCCAAGTGTATAACAAAAGAGAGAAAAAATAAAATAATAGTGGGGGAAATAAAAGTGGGGGGAAAACAAGAATAAAATAAATAAATAAATAAGTAACAATAATAATAATTTAAAAAAATACGGCGGGCTGTCAAACAGACTAGTATCCGATAGCAACAGTGTGGTTGGTGTAGTGCAGTAGAAAACACCACTACCTGCAAGTGAGCCATCACCCCATATGGGAGACTGGGGTTCGTTTCCCGGTCTGGGTGACTATGCTGTGCTACACCAGTAAGAGTCCTTGGGCAAGACTCCTAACACTACACTGGCTTACCTGTAATACAATTAACCTTGTAGGTCGCTCTGGATAAGAGCTTCAGCTAAACGTCAAAGCTTTTAATATTTTTTATATTAAAATTGAAAAATATAATAATATTTTAAGCAGATGTTTATCATCCTTCCCTACAAACTGAAACACTTTCCCAAAGTAAAAACTCACAAATGACATCTCAAACTTAATTCCAAATAGACTACTCAACGTCTTTAATTCCAATGTCTTGCCAAAAAGACACAAGCACTGGACTGCACATATGTGCTCAGCCATCTGCGCCATTGTCTCTAGCACCATCCGTGGTGGCTTCCTTTGTCCACCAGAGCTCTTCTTTTGGGAGTATAAAAAAACCTAACCAGACATTTCCAATTGTATTCTCTTAAAAGTCTTGAGTTATTTTATTTGTTTTGATTTCTTATTGTGATATTTAGCGTGACACGCTGCTTTCAATACTCTTATGGAGAGTTTCGTATATACACTCGTCGTCAAAAGAATAGCTGCACCCAGAAGGAGGTGTGGGATTGCAGTGCTATTGGGAAGGAAGATAAAGGTTACCAGGAACAATAAATGATGATACATTTAGACTGATATGGGCAATATTTAAAGAGCTACACATACAGAAGTAGTGTCTCTCAGTGTGGCGTTGGGCCACGAATGTCTCACAGTGTCAAACATATGCACCAAGTTTCATTCCTGTTGATTGATTCCTACAAGAGAGCACAATAAAATGGGCCGATTCCAAAACAATAACCGACTCATTAATATTTACACCCCCATAACGTCCATACACTAGCTCACCTAGCCCAGCAAAACAACAACATCAGAGCAAAAAGAAAGATAGATGTGCAGAAATCTACTGTTCTAAGCTGTGAAAGGGATGTTGACATTTTATTGGATGTTAATCGTTTTATTTAATATATCAGTCTATTTGGACATATTGCTTTTAGTGTATTCATACATACATACAAAATAATCACAAACCCGCCCTAACGTTGCCATATCCAACCAAAATGTGAGTGGTTATTTACTAGCACGCAGTTTGAAGTGACTTGATGTACGCATGCATTATTATATATGATGAATTTTGAATGAACTTCAGTTACCTTCAGGGTTACTCTCTGAAGACCATATTATTCTTACCACAGATTAAAATGTGAAAACCATTGTAGGCATGTACAAAATCACTATAATTAACAAAACCTTCATTATGAAATGTCCGTTAACATGTGAAACTGCCACGTTGGCATGCTAAAAAAACATCAAACAAAATATATGATGACATAATATGTGAAGTGTTTCCACTAATGTGTGAAGACATCAGCTTGCATGTAAAAACCCTACATTATGTGTGAAACTGGGGTTTTCACAGGAGATACTGTGATTTTCACAAGTAAAATGTCATTTTTCAATCATCCAAATGTCTACATTAATCAGAATGCATATCCCTAGCAGATGCTAGTACAGGGTTGAATGGGTGATTCCATCTATCTAATTGTAATAGAACACCCAGCTGCTGGTCCAGTCTCTGGTCATCTCAAGGCTAGACTACTGCAACTCGCTCCTGGCTGGTCTTCCTCTACGGGCCATCAGGCCCCTGCAACTGATCCAGAATGCAGCAGCTCGACTCATCTTCAATCTTCCAAAGTTCACCCACGTGACTCCACTGCTGCGCTCCCTTCACTGGCTTCCTGTTGCTGCCCGCTCGTCTACAAAGCCAAGAATGGACCAGCCCCTCCCTACCTTATGGCAATGGTTAAGAGTCAATCAGTACCACGAGTACAGCTCGACTCGAACCACCATCCCTGAAAACGCATGGAAGACAAGCGACCAGACTCTTCTCTGTCCTGGCTCCCAGATGGTGGAATGAACTCCCACTGGGCGTCCGAACAGCGTAGTCTCTCGCAGTCTTCAAACGCAGACTAAAGACCCAAGCACTAGTAGAGGTGTAAGTTGTGTGTATGTACTTGTGTTGTGTTGAACTTATAATGACCTTTTCTTTTCTATAGGTGTGAGCACTGGGCTGGGGTTGCCAGGTAGTGCTCTTTTTGCTCTATATATGTGTGTGTATTGATCTATCTAGGTATCAGCACTGGCCCCCTGTTCGGGCAGTGTCCGAGCTCATGTTAAGTTTTAGGCTCTAAACTTCCTGTACTAGCTGGAATATTATCCAATGGAACACTAAGCACGGTTGTAAGTCGCTCTGGATAAGAGCGTCTGCTAAATGCCTTAAATGTAAATGTAACTGAAAACTGGATTTGGAGAACAGAGAAAACTGTCCGACCAGGCTGGAGTTGGTCTGCAGGCCACTATTTGATTATCCCAGTCACACAATCGAGTCACATTATTATGACCACTTTGTACTTTCCACAGTGGCAGTACGTAGCTCATGAAGGCAGTCACATTTTCGCTGTATTCTCTGGGCCCAATCATCCATGTGGAAGGCACACTCAACCGATTTGGGTATGAATCCATCCTACCAGATTGCGTACACCGATACATGCTGATTGTCTTCCCTGGGGCGGATGGGATCCTCCAGCAAGACAATGCAACATGTCACGCAGCTAGTAATGTCAGACACTGGTTGGAAGAGCATGACCAAGACTTCCTAGTACTACCCTGGCTCCTTAATCGTACAGACTTGAACCCAACTGAGCATCTGTGAGACCACCTTGATCACTGTGTTCACTGTATGGATCCTCCCCCAACACAACCTCTAGCAACTGTGGGATGCACTACAGTCAGCATGGCTCCAGATACCTGTAACAACCTACCAGGACCTTATAGAGTCACTCCCAGCCCGTCTAGCTGCTGTCTATGCTACACACGGTGGTTACTCTGGATATTAGCTGGTGGTCATAATAATGTGACTTGACTGTGTATATGGTGTGTTTGACTGTAGTTATAACTAAAGTTAATGTAGTTCTGCAGCAGACTTTGTGGAATATTTGCATTGAGATGCTGCTGGTAATTATGTAAATATTACTGATTGATTCTGCACTTTGGAACAAGTTGTCACTTGAGAGAATGGTACAAGGTTCTGCATGTAGGACACCGTAGCAAACAGAAACAAACACCACCCTAATACGCTCGATTTCAGAGGAAACACTGGTGTTTACAAAAACAACATGTTGACAGAATTTGCTCAAATGTTCTCAAAAGCAGATTCACAAAACCATCAACCCTCACCAAAACCGTTTAGCCCCTCTCAAAGCCGGCCAAGCCAATCCCAACTTTCTTGCGTGTGTGGTTGAAACGATGACTCATTGCTACAACACAGGAAGTTCAGCCTGCGGTTTGATTATCTCAAATTCTTAGAATCTCTCAGAACATTGAGATACAGAGAATTTGCATGAAGGGTTGGAGTGGTGTTGTAAAGGTCTGTATAGTAGAATAAAGTGTTCTTCTGAGCTGTGCATTATCAGCAAACGTACACCGAGACGTCATTCAACCCCGCCAAAGAAACCAACTCTGCAAATCTCACACACAGCAGATACACCGTGACACAGAAACTAACCACATACACAGTAAAATCAGGTTAGGGAGTTCAGCTCAGACGGTGTATGGAGCACGACTGTCTGGCTTTATCTGAAT
This sequence comes from Semaprochilodus insignis, assembly GCA_034552555.1. NCBI lineage: Eukaryota > Metazoa > Chordata > Actinopteri > Characiformes > Prochilodontidae > Semaprochilodus > Semaprochilodus insignis. Next base: position 37,642,031 of record CM067476.1, read on the forward strand.
TGTGCAGTGCTCGTTATGCATGTTTATATCGGACAGAATACTGAACAGAAAGCTCAGGCACCTGAGGAAAGGCTATTCTGTTGGCAGTAAGTATTCGAGTCAGTTTAAACTCCAGATCTCTCTTCAAGGAGGATCAGTACTTACAGTTACCTTCCTGCACCTGCTTTATCTAATCAATACGGCATTAGATCAAATCAGCTGGTGGGACTGAGCAAATCAATGCAATGGAGAGCAGTGAGGAGTCAGGAACCAAACCTGTGTTCTTCTAACTGTGTTCTTCTAACCTACATAGTCATAACTTCACTGAAAACACTGAAGATTCTTATTACTAACCGCTGTATTTATGTGTTCATTCAAATTAATTCATAAGAACTCGCATTTGTCACTCATATTTCAATATAATCTTCTCAAATAATGGAGAAGATATAATCATCTCAATTACATATGCTGAGGGAAACACTGTGTTTACCAGGCAAAATAAAAAATAAAGAAAAAACAAAAGAAAGAAAGAAAGAAAGAAAGAAGCCGGGAAGAAAAAGAAAGAAATCATCAAATTGAAAAGGAAAACAAATAAAGGAAGGAAAGAAGGTCAAGAGAAGGACAAAAGAAAGAAAGAAAGAAAGAAAGAAAGAAAGAAAGAAAAACAAGGAAACGGCAAAAGAATAAAGCAGGAAGGAAAGAAGAACAACAGAATGATAAGGGAAAAAAGAAAGAAAGAAAGAAAGAAAGAAAGAAAGAGAAAGGGGACAGAAGAGAAGGAAGATGGAAGATGCACAGTACATGTAAAAACAGAGAGAGAAAAGAAGAAGAGGAGTCGCAGGAGGAGAAGTTCAGAGCTCAGCTTACAAACACTAATCAGCAGCTGAGGGTTAAACTCAGCGTGATAACTGCAGGTTCCTCCTCCTGTTTCTCCTCATCTGTTTCCTGGGATCCCTCACTCTGATTCGGTTTTTCTGGTTCCTGAAGAGAGGAGCTGCCGCCTAAACAAACCCTGACCACGGCCGATCACCTGGACAAATGTTTATCCATCTCGCTCTCTTTCTGATGGATCTGTTTTTCTCCACACTCAGAGATAGACAGATGGCCGGAAAACGAGAGTGGTGAGGAACGTCGAGGAGCACGCCTGAGTGCCTCAGGAGCAGGGCTTTTAATGCAGATCAGTTTCTTTACTGTCACCTCCCAGGATTTACAGTTCCCAACGGCTAATGAGATCACAGTGAAGAAATCAGGCTGGAATTTCAGAGACCTTTAATCAATATGACACTTTAAAATAGAAACTCGAATATGAAACAACTCAAAAAAGTCAACTTAAAAAAATCATAAGTTCTCAAGAAAACATTTAGGAAAAAACAGATCACACTGGTGAATGAGGCCCATTGAGATCACTGAGATCACTGAAATCACTGAGATCACTGGGATCACTGAGATAATTGAGATCACTAATACCATTTAGATCACAGACATCATTGGGATTACTGAGTTCATAGATGACTGAGATCATGGAGATCACTAATGTCATTTAGATCACTAACATCATTAAGATCACAGGGATCATTGAGATCACTGAGGTAATTTAAATCACTAAGATCATTGGATTCAATGAGATCACTGAGATAACTGAGATAATTCAAATTACTGAGATCAGTGAGATCATTTAAATCATTAAGATAATTCAGATTAATTTTTCAGTTTCAGAAACGTGATTGAGCTTCCGGAACTCCTGGGTGAAACACACTCAGGTACGGTGATCTCAGGGAGCTGAAAAAGTGAGAGTGGAAAAGTGAGAGTAAATATTGGGATTGGATTAACTGTGTACTTGTATTGGGATTATGAGGAGGAGATGGGATTTACTTTACCGGGCGTTCGTGTTTGGGCTAACAGAACACCTGTATGAATGACGACCTACTGACCTGCACTGTGACAGGTATTCTGATCCAGCCCATCAAAGAGCTTGATGATTACCTGATGAGCTGGACCAGGTGAGCTGGGGTCAGGGAATAGTCAAAACAATGACAGTAGGTTTTACAAAGTCTGCTAAGTAATAATTCCAGAATATATTACAACCCATAATTTACCAAACACAGAGCTCCTCAGTAATAGCAGTCCTGCTCAAATCCACATCTCAGTAATGTAATAATAAAACCGGGTAATAGGAAACGGATGAGGCTGAAGCTGAGTTCCTATTCGAGTTTTCCTGGTCCACCTTAAATGGTGCATCAGCAACATTCTGGGGCCTGTAACTATGGCACAATTTAAGGTGGAATGAGACAGACGTGAATAGGAAACTGACTTCAGCTTTGACTGTGCCGTTTTTTGTAAGATGAAGACAAGGCTATGTGCTGAAATTGAGCGATTTGACAGAATTCCTTAACCCTCACAGTCATGACTCCTGAAATCCACAGTATTTTTGGAGCTGGCCAAATTACAGGAAGAAGGAAAATGAACAGGTAAGCGCCTCGCACAAGGCAGTGCATCTATGTTGTTGGTGTTGTTCGGAAGTGTGGTGCCTGTCACATAATGTTGATTTTCGGTCCAGGCTATTTTGGGATAATGTAGGGAAATTACAGAGATTCTTTATCCTAATCTTAATTTAATCTGTCAAAACAGGCATTTATTACATTGCTACTTTGGAAAAGCTAATCCAGCTTGAACAGGGCTTCAGAAAACTTCTACCTAGTAACACTACTGAAACAAAGTGCTGCAGTAAACCTCACCAAAACATACTGTGAAAACTGTATTCATCAACACATCAGTCATGCACCATATTCCAGTGGGATTAGTATTAGCTGGGGACTGTAAATTAAGTGATTACCAACAACATACATGATTTTAATCTAGTAGGATCTGCCATGTCTGTAGTTTGTAAAGGTCTGCTAAGCAATAACTGGTGTTTCTCAGGGATGTTAGTCTCTGAATACACCACGTCAGTTATTTTTACTGACTGTACATGCCGACGTCAGTAAAGATTCCGATGCCTTTTACCTTCAACTGTAAAACGGACCACAGAAATAATCTCAGGTTATATTAATCCCATGCAAATCGGCATGTGTGTAAATATATCATATATAATCATATCCTGTGGAAAAGAGTATTTCATGGTTTTCCTCCAGTATGGAGGCGCTCGAGGAGGCGTTTAGCTGCATTGTGCATGACACAGATACCTCAGGTTGTTCAAGTCTGTGCTAAACCTCAGGCGTTGTATGATGGACAACACTCACATCCAGAGGACCAGGACTCAGAGGTGCACTTCGGGTAGCTTTAGGTAAGTCATTGTGTAGTGTAGCATATAGCCTACATTCATGTTATGAACATGTAGTTGATCATTTTATAACTGGAATTTTATTATTAATATAACTCGGCAAAAAGATAGATTATCATTCCCTACTTTGTCAGCGGTCACAGGATGCTGCCCACAGGACGCTGTTGGCTGGATATTTTTGGTTGGTGGGCTGGTTTGGTTGGAGGTGACGGCAGTGTGTAAACCGAGTAGCCACTCGATATCCTGTAGTAAAACTACATAACCTCACCTCCCCGATTCCTGTCGGAATAGGGTTTAGATCAGTGATCAGTTGAAAACGGCCTTGGCTATATTTTTTGGTGACCGGAAGATGAGGCTACCAACTAAAATGGAGCTTGATTTGAACCTGTTACTTAATCCTTAACCCTCAACTTCATTACAAGACCACTGAAATCCACCACGTTTGGTGATGTCGGAATTACTGGGAGAATTAAATGATATACCTCTAAAGCCCCTCTTGCAGGGCAGTGTGTCTCCTATCCTGTAGGGCTGAATGAGCCCACTTTAGTAGCGTATTGCTAGTCTGTATGTCGTTTAGTCATACAGCATATTGTTATTGTTCAGGCGTGTGGCTACTGTCGCATAATGCTGATGGAAACGTCTGTGCGATGATGTTTCAGTCAAGGCTATCTGGGTAATTTGCGGAAGCTACAGAGATCCTTTGTCCCGCATAAACAGGCTAGTCAAATTACGCAAAAATTACATTACCAGGCCTCCTCTGGTAATACTAATCCAGCTTGAATAGGGCTGAAGTCCCAGTTCCAAAGACCTCCACTACAGTTTAAACCCTGCAGAGAACGTAACTATGGAAATCAACAAGCAGCAAACTGGAAAGGAAAGCAAACTGGAAAGCAAACTGGAACGCTGCTTACAGAAGGGAAACAAACTGGGTTTTTTTTTCCACAACAATCAAAACAATCTGAAGTGAACTGTGAATAAATAACACAGAATTTAAAAAATAGGAAAATAGTATATATATATATTGTTGCTGTTATAGGAGAGGCCAAAAACCTAATTTAACTTTAAAGTCAATGGAACCAAACGTTTTCCCAAGCAATTTTGAGCCATTTCTGTTGGTCCATTCATCATGCAATGTTCATCCAGTGTAAACATTTACATTTACATTTACATTTAAGGCATTTAGCAGACGCTGTTATCCAGAGCGACTTACAACCATGCTTAGTGTTCCATTGGATAATATTCCAGCTAGTACAGGAAGTTTAGAGCCTAAAACTCACCCTGAGCTCAGACACTGCCCGAACAGGGGGCCAGTGCTGATACCTAGATAGATCAATACACACACATATATAGAGCAAAAAGAGCACTACCTGGCAACCCCACCCCAGTGCTCACACCTATAGAAAAGAAAAGGTCATTATAAGTGCAACACAACACAAGTACATAAACAGCAGCTCATGTGACCAAATGTTGCATAAAAATAAAAATTGACGAAAATGGAGATACATGCATTTCTTTTGGACAGTGACAGTGATATTTATGCTATATGTGTATTATTTAGTTCTGTATTTTTATGTATTTCAGTAACAAAGCAAAGTATTACGTTATAAAATAGATGTTTAACTCCTTGAAACCCTCTTTAGGAAGTTTGGGCACCCCTGCAGTAAATGACATCATATGAAGCAGTTACTGCCCCATTCATTATTCAGATGTAATCAGCTCGTGTGATCAAATGATGCATAAAAGTAGAAGTCAGCAAAAATGGTGATACATGCTTTTCATTGGACAGCGAGAACCTAATAGTCTTTAAATCAAAAAATATCACCAGGAACCGAAATGCAAAATCTTACTCCACAGTTATCCAAAAACATGCCAGTCCCAAGTAGGGCCTGGAGGTCCAGATCTCACAGCAGAAACGTCTCATTATAACCGCCGTAGTGATTTAAAGCGGCAGTTGAGCTGTGGTCTGAGTGCTGAATTCCTAAGAAGCAGCAGCAGATTAAATACCATCTATCTATAGTCTGCAAGAGGACACGCCCCGAACACGAGCACCCACGTCAACACGCTCAGAGGATTTTAAATTCAGACACTTTAATTGACACCCAGCTAGAACATCACTGACAACATCAGCGTCAGAGCTCCATCTGCTTCCTAAGCCGAGGTTATTGTTTGATGTTTTTTATTTAATGACTTTCACTGCAAACGTGGCGTCTTCCCTCGTTCTCTTTTCTTCTTTATAGTAGGGTTTACACAGAAATAGCGCCGCACGCCGCAGAGGTTTAGCCACAGAAAAACAGGAAGAGAACTATCTAAGCTAACAGGAAGTGGGTGCCATATAAGAACGTACCTGAGTGCTCGGCATCGCTGTAGCTGGTACGGAAACTGTAACGAGAGAGTGAGGCTGCTGTCTGAGCTTCTTGAAGCTGCACTGTAAAGCATTCTCTAACTACACAGAGTGAAATGATCAACCAGGCCTGCTGTTATAGAGCCCATCTGCACTGCTGTACTCCGGCAGAGCAGTAGCAGTATTATGGCACTTTCCCACAAAAACATATTTTAAATAATATATTACTATATAAAAACGTTTATATCACAATCACTGTCTTATACCGGCTTCCACATCGCACAATACCACTAATATTTAATCCATGTAATAAAAAAAATCACACTTTCTTGTTTTTTTTATTCATTAGGTGATAAAAATAACTGGTGTTATGAAAATGTCATTGTTAGATGTTTGCTATGCAGTTGCTAAGAGGCTGATATAGTTAATATGGCTGATATGGTGTTGCAGGGTGGTTCCTATGGTGCTGTGATGTGTTTGTTATATTATCTTTAGTGGTTGCTACAGTGTGTGTGTGTGTATATATATATATATATATATATATATATATATATATATATATATATATATATATATATATATATATACATACATAC
>CM067476.1:37658194-37688256 GCA_034552555.1 Semaprochilodus insignis
TCATGCTCCTGTTACTCTCCATACTTAAGTACATTTGAAGGTAAATACTTTAGTACTTTTACTCCAGTGGAGGTCTAAAGGGAGGAACTTCTACTGACACTGGAGGAGTATTTTACCTTGGGGATCTCCACTTTAACTCAGATACATGGATTGTGTACTTTGTCCGCCACATGGATAAAGAGAGCATGAAGGTCTGATAAATACATATCCTGCTTTTTCTTTGCTGTGTTAGAAAGCACATAGATCTGATAGAAGCACATCAGGTATTTATCACATTTACATTCATTGCAAGGTTAGCATCTTCAGCTCATGCAAAAGATTAAAGGTTGCTTTTATATGTGAAATCTCATGTACCATTTAGAATCCGGAGTTTATGCATCATCACTTGACTGCAGCATGTTAAATGCTTTTGAAAAAACGGCCTGATGTATAAGATATTGCTTTATGATTGTTTTGAGAAGGTTTAGCCTTAAAATCCATTCATGGTGGAGGGATACATGCAGGACGTTGTGAAGCAAAATAGACCCCAAAGAAAACATATTATGTCAGATTTTCCACTGTTTAACCGACATCAACATTCCATATAGACACTCCGAAGGGTGTAGGTTCACTGGTGGCTTCTGATATTAAATAAGATGTCTATATTTGTGTTGTAGACATGGTGACCCCTGTTTCCCATCACCACCACTGTTGGGAAGACATCAGAACCATTTCCCACCAAACCCACACCGAATAACTCTGCTTACATCTGAACCACTCAATCAAACGGAAACAACAAGTGTGTGGAATTGCTGTTTAAGCCTTCCTCTCCTTCAGAAACCAGTCTCTCCTGTAAGCGGATGCTCTGCAGAGCAGGCTCCAAAGGTGAACAGACACAGACTTCTGGAAACCATGTTTATATAATCAAAGGCAAGGAAAGAGCTGAATCACTGAAGCTGCAGGATTTCAGGTCTAATGAGGAGGTTTTAGAGACGGAAGATGAGCTAATGCTGAAGCAAACACTGGAGCCAGTCGGAGGACTTGTCGTCTTTTACCCAAGATCTTTCAGCAAGCGTTCAGGCTGTCAGTAAGTGCATGTTTCGTTCAGTCACGTATAACAGGAACCGTGCGCGTGTGTCTTTGAATAAGCAGCCTGAGCTTTAGGCCTGACCAGTATGTCCACTTAACGAAGGTGAGATGTTATGTTAAGAGAGTATCACACCTGTTATCACTCAAATTCCACATTTGGCTGTGACATATCTCCCATTCAGTGCTGGGGTGGGCTCCAGCGCCCCCAGCCACCCTGAAGGATAAGCAGAGGATGAATGCATGAACGAATGAATGAATATCTCCCATTCACATTCCATTTTGGGTCTATGAAGAGCATGCATAGTTTCTGCTGTGACTCACAGTGAAGTGTGTACAGGCTGCTCTTAATCATGGATTTGTAGTAGTTTTGGAATGTTAGTAACCCGCTGTACTTGGGAATCTGTCAGTCGAGCTTGTCACATTCACAGCTGGTCCCAAAACACAGCAGCGAGGCTCCTGTCTGGCAAGAACAGGGAGAGCATTACGTTGATACTAGCGCTGTTGCACTTCTCACCAGTTACATAAACACACTGGTCAGTTTAAAGTGTTATTAAAGCTTTGCAGACAGTTGCTCTCAGCTAATACTCACTCTTGGATGAGGATCAAAGGTGCCTTTTCTGTAGCTGGCCCAAGACTCTGGAACCCAGTGTCCAGCTTTTCACGGAGGAATCCACCACAGCAGATATAATACAGTTCAAAACCTATTTATTCTCCCAGGAGTCATTTTAAAGGTGACATATTCAGACATCTGTTCTGTGTTTTGTCTTGTCTTCAATTGCAGTTGGAACAAAGTCGATATCTTGAAAACTGCAGGACCAGTTAGCCTCCAAAAAAAATGAATGGGATACTATGGGAGAAATAAGGGATAGAGAAAAAACAGAGACAGATGAGCGCGGGTCAGACCAACATTGAATTCGTGCTCAGGGGTCTGCCCTGAGGTGAGGCCAATCGTTTTCTCAGTAGAGAGTTTAGGGCCATTTTGTGCCATTTGTGTTTCCACACAGGGGAATTTGTCTTCCGCATTGAACCCATCCGTGAAGTGAAACACCCACATACACACACACTCTAGTGAACACACACACTAGGGGGCAGTGAGCACACTTGCCCGGAGCAGTGGGCAGCCCTATCCACGGCACCCGGGGAGCAGCTGGAGGTTGGGTGCCTTGCTCAAGGGCACTTCAGTCATTACTATCAGTTTAGGGAATTGAACCAGCGTCCCTACAGCACAAGGCTGGTTCCCCAAACTCCAGCACATGACCACCCCTCATGGGCTGGGCATAGATAGTGTGTTGAAAGGGTTTCTGTTGGTGAACAGAGGTACAGTAAATGGGCGTGTATTTTCCACCCCATTCATTCCTAATGGGAAAAGTTTCAGAATTGAATGAAGAAGAAGAAGAAGAAGAAGAAGAAGAAGAAGAATGTTGGTGGATGGACCCTCTTACCCCCCAAAACCTCCCAACACTGGCCCACATCCAATAATGTTAGTTGGACAGTCCTGCAACTGAAGTCATCAGGAGTGTTTCAGCCTCTACTGCTTTCTGAATCATGCACAGCCATTCAGAACAGAGCTCATTTACATATTTTAATTTTAAAGGCACACTAATTCTAAACCTAATTCTAATTCAATAACCAAACCAGCCCATCTAATTCTTCTAAGGGATAAAGAGCGATAGGAAAGTGATCGTGCAGAAATGAATTCTGACTGTTTTCGGCACATAGCAGTGCATTAATATCATACGTGGTCTTAATAAATCGCAGGGAAAATGAAGCATTTGTGTGAAGAAGTTAAAAATTACCTCCTTCTCTTATAAAGCTTGTGTCGGAGATACGCCACTGACATTATAGCGAGCCAGTCATCCTCTATAAATCCATATTTTGCTATTTGCGTTTTATGTTTTTGTGCTTGTTTTGAAAACCTACCCGCGCTTTACTGACAGTCAGCCATTAACCGTCTATAAAGTCATATGTGGTTTCTTATCTTTTCACCATTAACTTGTTATCAGATGTTTTGCTTTGACCTCTCCAGCTGTAAACTAGTTCAGCACTGGTCTTATCACTGCCTCACTATTGCTCACATGTATGCAACTCCGCAGGGTGATCTATAGTGACCTTTCATCCTAAAGAGCCCTCCATATCCTGATGCTGCTCAGCCAGGGATTCTCTGTACAGTGTCTGTGTTGTGATGTGGAAGATCAGATATCAGCACTACTGTGGGTTCAGTAGGCCTCTGTGGGTAAAGAACATGGCTCATGAAGCTGTAGCTATTGTCAGACTCTCTGCGTTAACCGTTTTCATTCTATAGTGAGGCGATTAAAGGTTTTCAGTGATAACATACCAACCTGGTTATCGATAACAGCATACATTTATTGTAATCTGCTTGTCCTGAACACTGCTCAGATAATCAGCTGGACTCTCAGAAGCTGTAAATATAATCGAAGAGATGATTCATGCATCCAGAATGAGGATTATCTTAATTGTTGGAAGTAGGTCACTACATTATATCATTTTATTTACCCTCATCATCATAAGAACAGCTGAACAAATAGCTGCACAAATAGCTGCACCCAGAAGGTGGGGAGGTTTGACATGGTGAGACATGCGAATGATTCAAGTTTCATGCTCAGCCGTGCATGTGATGTAAGCAAGGACGGGCCTTATCACTGTCCCTGACTGACCCAACAGCCACAATTGCAGACATTCAGTGAACAGTGGTGCCCTCCATGAGTCCTCCTGTTAGTGCCAGCACCATTAGAAGACTACATGCACACAGACCATTACAACGATTGCCCTTAACACCATATCAACGTCACCAAAGATGGCAATGGTGTCGTGCCAGACTGTCATGGAGTGACTCAGAACGGCAGCGGGTCATCTTCAAGGAGGAGTCCCGCTTTTGTCTTGGTTGAGACGACCAACGAATCCGTGTGTGGAGGCACCGTGGTCAGCACCAAGATGGACGGTTTGTTGTCACACGTCACACGTCCAGAAGGCCTGGTGTCAAAACAACTGCATTTAGCAGCTTGTGAACCAATTGCTATGCAGCGGGGTTTGAGGTGGAACGGTGCGGGCACTGCTCCCCCTGCTGACCAAACAGTAGCAGGCGACAGAGCAACAAGCGACCAGTCATTTTCTTATTGGAGTACGAGATTTGTAGCCGCGGTTTAAAGACAAGCAGCAAGCAACACAGCAACAAATCAAGTTTATGCAAATGAATTATGACACAGTGAAGCAAGATTCTAAATCATTGGCTCCATCAAAATCTGAGAACCAATCGTAGGCATGGGGGTCCAAGTTCCCCACAGTTTCTGCTCTCTTTTTGTTCCTACCAGTATTTGGTTCGGTTCTCAGCAGTGTGGTGGTAAATATGGAAGAGAAGCTCATAACCGCTGTTTCTTCTTTCCCCAGTTTATATGATGCGTCTTTGTACATATACATTTAAGGAAAATGAAGTGTGGAAGAAAGTAGAGAATATTGTTGGTGGCTCTAATGAGTTAGGTCACTCGATAGCTAGCGAGGTTAGCCAGCATGCTAACCGGCCAATAAAGCTAGCTACAAATATAAGCAGTTAGGTTTGGTCAATAACAATATGTGCTTTCAAAACTAGCTAGCTAGACCTTGTACATGCCCACAAAGGCCTCCAACACACACAAGAGCACAACCTTGCTAGGGTGAACGTAGGGTTGGTGTTTTTAACACTGTAGAATAATGTGACTATGTTGTGTGACTTTTCCTAAAGTATCATATTTGCCTGAAATATTACACTTAAATGCTGTATTATTGTAGTGTATGACACTAGCTGTGTTTTGTGTTGCTTATTTTGTGGGCGGAGTCAGCAGTATAAAACAAAAGCACAGTGTACTATCTCTGTAAATGGAACGTGGAGTAGTTGCTGCAATTGTGCATATAAAATAAGTCTACCCACTTCCTGTACTGCACTTGTAGTTTCTATTTTGTATGTTTGGTATTAAAGATGATATTGATAATAGCTTTGGTTAGTTAACCACAATTTAGGCTTTTTTAAGGCTTTACACACTCCTACCAAACGTGTTTTGATCATTCAGTTAAGGCAAAGATCAATAACAGTCCAAAATTTAAGTGTTGGTCATATTCTGATTTTTGACCGTATGTAACTGTGATGAATAAGGGTTACTGTGTTTACAGTCTGACATAAAGTCTACATTTTATGACCACAGTGGGGGTCACAGGGGGAAATGAGGGCCTCAGGAGTATCAAATAGGCAATAACCCACCGCCCACACACCTCCCCCCTACTCACCCTCTACCAGACACCTGCCGGCACTGTGAGGTGTGATCCTGTCTGACTGAACAGCTCGTTTTACAGGAAACAGGTGAGAGATAACACACCTAGAGGAAGAGAGAGAGAGAGAGAGAGAGAGAATGATAAAGTGTAGACACGCTGCATTAGGAACAGGGTGGAGCTGCACGTGAGAAAAGCATATTTGCTATGTAAATAAAACTATAACCACTCGTGAGGTTCAGAACAATATGGAAATATCTTTCAACGTGAATTATTCGTCCCTATTTCCCTATTACATTTGCATTCATTTAACCATTTCACCGCATCATAACCGTTACTCACCACCATTTGAAAACGTTGAGCTTTTACATCTTAATTATGAATGGGGAAATAACAATGCATGTTACATAACGTAATACGTTGCTTTGTTACCGTAATACATAAAAATACAGAACTAAATAAGACACATATCCCATAAATATCGTCACTATCCAAAGAAAAACATGTACCTCCATTTTTGTCGATTTTTACTTTTATGCATCATTTGATCACATGAGCTGCTGTTTACATTGTGTGAAAATTTTATGACGAATGGACCAACAAAATTGGCCCAAAACTGCTTGGAAAAAAGTCTGGTTCCATTGACTTACATTAAAGTTAAATCAAGTTTTTGGCCTCTCCTGTAAAGCTGCCATTTTGGAGATACTTGTTTTTCTTTAGACAGCAATGATATGTTTGTTTGGGCTGTGATGGACTGGCGGCCCTTCCATGTCTTTCCTGCCTTCCATCCAGTGAGCACTGGGATAGGCTCCTGCATCCCCGTGACCCAGGATGAAGGATAAGCGGCTTAGAAGATGAATGAATGAACAAATGAATTAATTAATGTTTGTTTGGGGTTAGCATAACTTTCCGGTTGGCCAAATCAAATATCCTCTCTGTGTATGTTAACGATCATCACTCTCACTGGCTGTGTCAGTTGAGAGTAGGCGGAGCAGTGGGTGTGGTCATAGCGCGACTGTGGAAAGTTCATGGCCGTGCACATATTAAACTTGTTTAGGGTCACTAAATCATGAGTGTATTCCAGCCAAGCATGTCATCACACAGCAAAGCTTAATGCAGAAGTCTTGCTACTCTCTTTGTAGGTAGCTGCTAATTTCTACTAGCACGATAAAGGGACTTTCAGTGTTATGGTAGCACCAAGCAACGAATGCTTACATTTTATAGCAACTAGCTAGATTAAATGCAGACATGGGACAGACACTGGCTCGTCTCCAAGTGTTACTGGAGCCGGTTATCTACCTGCCCAACTCGCTCTAGAATGCAGTCCAGTTTTTCCCACAGAATGCCTTATGTGATGCAGCAAATCCAAACAGCTCCTTTCCCTACTTCCCTAAGGTAACCTAATATAATCCATGTCTTTCGAATTAAGCCCTGATGAGAGACATGATACAAGTCAGCACCGCTCACCCGAATCCAAACCACTCCTACACAACCTGAAATTCCTCAAACGCTGCCAGCTCCAGCCCAGAAGACTGTCTAAACTCTGCCTGTACATGCTATCTGCAGATTTTTGACGCCTCCATGCAAATACCCCAACCCCACCCCCTTTAATCTCCTTCTCCTGGATGTGGAGATTGGCTGAGTCATGGTTTCGGTGAGCATTTCCTGCACTGAATGCTGGCGAACTGTTATGTTATTAAAAGATATGTACACAAAAGAAGAGAGAAAGACAGTGTCAATGAAACGACCATAATCAAAGGATAAGTGGATGTGTGCAGAGAGGTGCGATGCATTCTGCAGTATCGACTGATTCCCTGGAGGCGTTTTTCCAGACTCTGATGCTTAATGCATCTCTTGGCCTTCTCTGGTTTCCCAGCGAGCATGCCTGTAACTCTATAACCGTGACCCAGCCTTGTTTCATATTGAGTGTTCAACATATGTGATGACCATAAACTCCCCAAGAGCATGAGGAAGACCCACTGTGTGGAACCAGAGCTCAAAAACTCCCAAACAGCATGATCAGGAATCATGGAGAGGAACCAAGACTCAAAAGGAGACACTCTCTAAGAGTATGAGGAAGATACGGTGGCTGAGAAGTGCAAAAAAAATACATTCAAGAAAACAGAATTACAAAAATAAAAACAAATTTACAAATGAAAAAAAAATTACATTCAAGAAAACAAAATTACAAAAATAAAAACAAATTTACAAATGAAAAAAAAATTACATTCAAGAAAGCAAAATTACACTCTACCACCGCGAAACACTTTAATTGACAAGGGTCCGCAACAAGCACCTCCTGTGTGTTAGACCTACCCTTTCCGTCAGAATTCGCAGTTTGTAAAAGTGTTTCGGGACTGGTAAAAGAGATTCATGTCTTGTAAGTTTGTTTTTACTTTTGTAAGTTTGTTTTCTTGGATGTTATTTTTTTGTTTGTAAATTTATTTTTATTTTTATAATTTTGTTTTCTGAAACATTTGTTTTGCACTTCTTGGCCACCGTAGGAAGAACCATTGAGACAACAGACTCAAACAGAAATACTCCCAAGGAGCATGAAGAATTGTGACTTAGTGATTTATACATGCTTCCTTCTTGGTTGTATTTTCTCATTCGTGACTGCAGTGAATGAAATGTGCAATAAAAATAAACTTGTCTTGCCATTGAGAAGAACCTAGACTCAGATCACAAGCTCCCTAAGAGCCTGAGGAAGAACCACTAAGAAGAACCAATGCTCAAAAGGAGAAACTCCCTAAAAGCATGAGGAGGAACCGCTGAGAAGACCCAAGACTCGAAAAGCGGAACTCCAATAAAGCATGAGGAGGAACCGCTGAGAAGACCCAAGACTCAAAGCTAGAAACTCCCTACAAGCATGAGGAGTAACCGTTGAGAGGAACCAAGACTCAAAAAGCGAAACTCCCTTAAAGCATGAGGAGGAGCCGCTGAGAAGAACCAAGACTCAAAAGGAGAAACCACCTAGGCACCACTTAGAGGAACCAAGACTTGAAAGGAGAAACTACCAAAGAGCATGAGGAGGAACAACTGACAAGAAGCAAGACCCGAAAGAGGAACTTCCTAAAAGCATAAACAGGAACCACTGAGAAGAACCAAGACTTGAAAGAGGAACGGTGATTAGCCCTGGAAAGCGGAGTTAAGTATACAAACATTACAAGATTACAAGTGAGGTTAAACAATGGAGCTCAAGCAGGGGAAAGTTCAGTGTGATAAGCCAACTGAAGTCTTGTCCATGAGTCATGACCTCACTGCTTATGATTAAAATAAGGAGCATCTGATGGACTAACTCTTTCCTGTCTTACCTGATGCGGTGCACATGCCTGCATGGTAATATGTGTTATAAGTCGTGACCAAGATATCAAACACACCTGTTAGCATGACACTTAGCATGTCGATAAACAGCATCAAGTAAGAAGTTCAAACAGCATCGCCAGGAACCACAAAGTAGGTCAACACCTGAAAGAAGCTGATTATATAATCAGAAGTGAAAGGCAGGATGGTTAGCTGTATGGAAAGATGAACTCATTCAGTCTTTTAATCACAACCAAAACTGGCCATTCTCTGTAAGAACCCTGAACAAAGGGACATTCGATCAAAGGAGCCACAAGAGAAAGCCCCGTTCAATCTCCATCCACCCACGTGGGCACACACAGACATAAACAATATACTCACAACCTGAAACAGAGTACCAACCTCAGACTGAGTCACAGGTGCTACAGTAAACTCATGACCTGAATGACAGATTTTGTACTGATGCAGTGGAACCACAAGCAGAAGACAGCAAAATACAAGATACATATTAGAACTACAAATAGCTGTGACATATAAAAGAAGGGAAATGTAATTAATCAGCACGGAAGCTCATAAGTGGGCATCCAAATATGTGTGCAATATAAGCTCACCGGACAAAAAATTAGTCACCTTGCATGTGTAAGGTGGTAGTAAGATGGGGCTATAAATACCTGCGGGGTGTGAGTGACGGGATCCATAGATTAGGAAGAGGTGCTACAGTGCAGTGAATGTCTCGTTCCATGTGTGGTAAATGTCTCCAGAGCAGATGTTAATGATTGGCTAAAAGGAGTGACTGCATTTGGGCGTGCCAAAGACCATAGTGTGAAGGAAGTAGCTGAATCTGCAGGTGTACGGTCATACGGGTCTACCAGCAGTGGCTAAAATCCCAGTCTACAGGAAACTCTCCTCGGAATTGTGCCAGGGAAGGCATCCACCAAATCTGGCCCAACTGCTCAATTCTTTGATGGAAGAGTGTCTGAACATTGATGTGGTCTACATCCAGAAACTTGTCCAGTACACGCCAAATCCAATTACAGCTGTTATTGGTGCTCGTGGAGGTATTACATGCTATTAGGTACGTTTCATTCACAGGGGACCCTTTTTACATCCGGTGAGCTTATGTTACAGTATATGTGTAGTCTTAGAGCACACACACACACACAAAGCACATAGTCATACAGCCTCCATAGACTGTGATGACATAGAGATGGTTGTGCTGATGAGCTTAGTGCCTTTAAACATGGCACTGTCATAGGATGCAATCTTTACCGCAAGTAATAAATTTTCAGTCCTGGGAAGCATCTAGGAGCAACAACAGCTCAGCCACAAAGCAGTAGATCAGTGGTGAAGTGGAGTTGTGTAAAGCACGCCGCCACCAGACTCTGGAGCAGTGGAGACGTGTTCTCTGGAGTAATGCAGCACACTTCACTATCAGGCAGGCTAATGGGTAATACTGTGATTGGTGGATGAATATAGAACCATAGCTCACCTGCTGCTGCACAGTTTGTGTTGGTCATTCTCTAGTCCTTCATCAGTGGTCACAGGATGCTGCCCACAGGACGCTCCCCACAGGACGCTGCTGTGCTGCATAGTTTTGGTTGTTAGACGATTCTCAGTGACACTGAGGTGTCCAGCGGCACTGCTGTGTCTGATCCCCTCACACCAGCACAACACACACTAACACACCACCACCACGTCAGTGTCACTGCAGTGCTGAGAATGATCCACCACCCACATAATACCTGCTCTGTGGTGGTCCTGTGGGGGTCCTGACCATTGAAGAACAGGGTAATAAAGTACACAGAGAAACAGATGGACTACAGTCTGTAACTGTAGAACTACAGAGTGCTCCTATATGGTCAGTGGAGCTCCTAAAATTGACTGCCTTGTATTTTTTGTATTTATTATGCTGTATATTCTACACTTGTTTTTTGCTGTTGTTGATCTGCACTCTTTTATAATGTGCTGCTGTTGTGTATTTGGGTCCTGAAGAACAGCAATCTCTGCCAATGTATAGAACTGAAAATGACCAAGCCTGCTCGGCTCGGCAACTTCGACTGTGTTTTTATGTTATTTTCCTTTAACTTGGAATACATTATATCCGATCTTCCCAGAAATATCTCCTGAGTAACATGGTACTGAATGGCTGGAAATGAAATGAGATTAAAGTGACTTTGCATATTTACATACAGGAGATTTTCACACTCCTGTATGTAAATCTATTTCATTTGCCTACGGGATTTCACCAGCTCAGTGAAGTGAAGTAGGTTAACAGTGCAAACCGTTCCTATTAGCATGCCAGATCCTTCTTACCACTTGTTAAGACTAACGACGGTGGTTCTACCACTCACGATATCTTAGTATCTTAGTTTTTTAATAAGTGCTTTGAGAAAGGTCAAGTAGACAAAGTTCCATTCAGAGGCCTTTCTTTGTTGTGGGGAGCTGTACGGATCAGTGGGAGGCCACCTGCGATGATTCAGATAGTGAATGAGGTGAATGTTCCCTGGATTATTTCAGTTATGATGATATAATGACTGTTCCTCTTTGAAATGGGAACCTTCTGCTGCCTGCTGGAGATTTAAACTCCATCTTATTGGGTGGTGTTTAATAGAGGACCTGCTATAAAGGGCCAGCGTGTATGATGAGCATGGCTCTCGTGCTAAATGAGAACCTTTAGTGAAGAGGAGGAGTTTGATGATTGATATAATAGAAAGAGGGAGAGTGAGCCAGAGAGAGAGAGAGAGAGAGAGAGAGAGAGAGAGAGAGAGAGAGAGAGACACGCCTGTCCTCAGAGCCGTCCCAACCGTTGGAGTTGGGAAACTCTGGATGTGTTGCAACGCCTGATCCTTTTTCTTGTGGGAAAAGTTTACTGTGTGCCTCGGGATATTGTTTTAACTTTTTACTGCAGCAGTTTCCTCCCTGAACTTGGTCATAGCAGCATCATGAGAAGAAAGAACACAGAACTTGTTCTGATTGGTCTAAAGTGATGCAATGTTCTACATGTACACTATGGAAGAACACCTAACAGTGCAGAGTTCTTCTCAACTGCATGCTATTTTCATACTTTCATTCGCAATCAAAATGTGATTTTCTGCTGTTTTTGGTTGTTTTTAATCAGAATGCCAAACCATTAGATATAAATGTGCCATAAAATACATTTCTACATCATTTTATCTTGTTCTGTGATGTACTACATAGAAGGTATGTGACTTTGGTTGGGGTAAAAAATAAAAAATAAAATAAAGAAGCAGTTTTACCCTGTGATTTGGCCTTAGCATGAAACCAGCTCCTTGTTTGGTAAGCTCTGCTCTGATTGGCTGGTTTACAGTGAGACGCCACAAGGATCACACATAGATGCAACATGTCCAAGTAGACTAATTAAAATGACCCTCCATGTAAATAAGCTCCACCCTCATACTATTTAAATAGCTATGCTAGTAACTTGGAGCTAATGCTAGTAGCTAACGTTACCTATACTAGCTACTGGCTTTCCATCTGGACATCAACACACAGTAGATTAAAGTTGATCCTCACTATGAAACTCTCAGTTTAAGATGATCTGCTTCAACCAGCAAACACGGATACAATCACACAGCATGGCTGCTACTTACAGGCTGCTGTTGGGGTTGTGATGCTAATAAAGGTGGAGCTGCTCCTCTCTTCAGTCTCTTCAGTGTTAAACGCTGAGTGGAGCTGCTCCATACTGTCCAACAACTTGGGAAACTGTCCAGAGTGAAATGTGCAGACTGCAGGATTAAAGTCCAGGATCCTGTTAAAGATGTGAGAGCTGAGGTTGGGCATGTTTTGGGGATTTTCCGTTCCACCTTAAATCCTAAAGGTGGAACGGAACATTCAGTTAAGAAAATGACAAAGAGGAATCCAACTTGCGCCTTGTTTAAAGATGAACACCAACCTGCTGCCTACTTCCTGCTGACGGTTCAGTTCCTTGATCAGGGTATGAAAGGTTTCCGACATTCCCTTCACAGCCTGGACCAGCAGATCCTTCAACATAGTCAAGAAGCTCCTCACTGAGAAAAGGAGACAGACGAATCAAACAAAGAAGCTGCTGGTGCTCTCAGAACAATGGACTGACCAACACAGAGTCCAGAACCTTAACACCACTGAATGTGCTGGGGGTTATTTGGACGGTGAGAAGAAACAGGAAATGCTAAACCAGCTTCTAAGACTGAACTTCAGAGGTTGAGTCTCTTTGAGGAACAGAAGGTGAGTCTCCTGAGAAGAATGGAAGCTGTAATGGAGGTGAAGAGTGGACACACTAAACACTCACACAGCTGATATTATATTTAGTTGTTGAGACTTCTGTAATAATATGCTGTTAAATGCATGCTACAAATGAATAACCTGTAACTCATGGCAGGTTATTATAAATGGCCCTGTTCACCTGCAGTGTCTCAGTGTCTTATTCCCCAGTTTAACACCTCTGTCAGTCAGAATGGTATGAGTGTGTGAACATCCCTGTAGTACTACATGGTGACAGTAATAGGTAAGGCATCCACAGGAAGTTTGTGGTAAAAGTTACTGCAGTACCACAGCACTGAATCACACATTCCTTCTGCCCACCAGTTCCAAACCTCTCTCTCTGTCGCTCAACAAGGACCATTTCATCATTCACTGTTTGCACAAGGACACAATCTATACTGTCAAACTTATAAAAGCACTCCAGGGCACACCTACAGGGATTAATGTTTTATGTGCTTATCCAAACCACAAATGAATTTGTCATGTCAGTCATTTCTGCTTTTTCGTGAAACTCGTTCACAAGTCAAAATCTGATTCTTTCTGAGGGTGTATGGTAATTTCAGCTCAGGTAAACCCTCAGCCACTCATTAATTCATTAACTAAAATAAAACAGAGTGACCTCCAACGAGTATCAAAGAGTTTCACTGGAACATTCGGGTTCATTTCAGCTTGGACAAACTCCCAGCTGCTGCTGTTTACTTTCCATGATAAGAGTCAGTGAGGCAAGTTACTCCTCCGGCTCTCGAAAAGTGAATACCGGTTAAAAGACAAACATTTCAGAATAACTTGGAGCAGCGCCATCCATGCCGTTATTGACTGAGAGCGCATATTCTACAGGCTTATTGCCCAAAATTGGACTGTTCTGAATATTAAGCACTTCCTCTGGTTTTCACCCAACTCAAAACACATAGTGACGATATATCCCATTTTTGGGAATGGACAATCAGTTGTCATGCATGTCAGATATACGCCTAAACGTGACTAACCTAAAATGGATACATATAAATATATATATGCTAATATATATCATATATTTGAAATCCTATGGCAAGCCAATACAATTAACTTTGATATATATGCAATGAACATTGATATATTCCATGAATATATTAAAGGTCATTGTATATATATCAAAGTTCATTCCATATATATTAATGCTCTTTCCATATATATCAATATAATATACTGCATATGTTAATTTTTTATACATACGTATAAAAATATAGATCTCATATATATACATATGCCTGATGAGTAGGTGAATACATATGCATAATATATGCTTCACATATATACTATCTGTCTGACATTTGTATGAGGCATATATTTGATGCAATGAACATACATATACATATATCATTGGTCTCATCCAGGACGATGACAAGTCTGCCTACAGACGGACGGTTGATCAGGTAGTCCTCTGGAGCAACCAGAACAACCTGGAGCTGAACACAGCAAAAACAGTGGAGATGACAGTGGACTTCAGGAGAAGCCCCCCAACCCTTCCAGCACTCACCATCCTGGACAGAGCTGTGATGGCTGTTGAGTCTCACAAGTTCCTGGGAACGAAAGTCACCAAGGACCTGAAGTGGGACTGTTCCAGCGTCTTCCCTCAGGCCGGCACTTTAGCCATATGAGGAGCTCAAGGCTACAGAGAAGCTTCTTCCCACATGCCATCACACTCATGAACAGCTGAACATTACCATGCACATTACAATCCATATTTGGGACACTTTATCTGTTCTGTTGTACTGCACTTTTAATTTATCTTTTTTATCTTAGTAATCTTAGTAGTTTCACACATCACTCCATCCTCTGTACTGACTGCCTCAGACTGGTGCTCCATCCTCTGTATTGACTGCCTCAGACTGGTGCGCCATCCTCTGTGCTGGCTGTCTCAGACTGGTGCTCCATCCTCTGTACTGGCTGCCTCAGACTGGTGCTCCATCCTCTGTACTGGCTGTCTCAGACTGGTGCTCCATCCTCTGCACTGACTGCCTCAGACTGGTACGCCATCCTCTGTACTGGCTGTCTCAGACTGGTAAGCCATCCTCTGTACTGGCTGTCTCAGATTGGTGTTTCTCCTTGTACTGCACTTTATAACTTTATAAGCCTTAATCTGCCTCTACATCCGGACTGCTGCACTCAGCACTTTAATACGCATATATGACTCCACACAATGTAAGGTTTACAGGTATGTAAGGTATTGTGTGAGTGTGTGTGTGTGTGTGTGTGTGTGTGTGTTAGGATGTGTGTTTGTACTGTGTGAAATGTTGTCACTCTCTGTGCACTGTGAGCTAATGTAACCAAAGACAAATTCCTTGTATGTGTGAAGGCAAATAAAGCTTGATTCTGATTCTGACTGTGTTATACAAACACCAAAAGAAGGTTTTAAAGCAACATATCTAAACACCAGTAAAAACCTTCATTATGTAACACAAATATAATATATAGTAAACTGTTAAATACGTGTTACATTTATATGTTTGTATTTGTTGATGTGATATAACATCTCTTTCCAAAGAAAAACATGTATCTCCATTTTTGTCGATTTTAGCTTTTCGGCATCATTTGAACACATCAGCTGCTGTTTACACCGACTTACATTAAAACTCAGTTGGGTTTTTGGCCTCCCCTGTAAAGCTACCATTTTGGAGATTTTTCTTTGGGCAGTGGTGATATGTCCCATATTTGAAAATAAGTGGAATCCATATATATGACATATATGTCAATATATATATCATATACACTGCTCAAAAAAATTAAAGGAACACTTTGAAAACACATCAGATCTCATTGGGAAAAAAAATCATGCAGAATATCTTTCCTCATATGGACATATGGGTAATGTGGTAGGAACGAAAGGATGCCACATCGTTTGATGGAAATGAAAATGATCACCCTACAGAGGGTTGAATTCAAAGACACCCTGAAAATCAAAGTGAAACAATGATGCAGCAGGCTAGTCCATTTAACCAAAATTCCATTGCAGCAACTCAAAATGGTACTCAGTAGTTTGTATGGCCTCCACATGCTTGTATGCATGCCTGACAACGTCAGGGCATGCTCCTAATGAGACGACGGATGGTGTCCTGGGGGATCTCCTCCCAGATCTGGACCAGGCCATCACTGAGCTCCTGGACAGTCTGAAGTGCAACCTGGTGGCGTCGGATGGAGCGAAACAATGTCCCAGAGGTGTTCTATTGGATTTAGGTCAGGCGAGCGGGGGGCCAGTCAATGGTATCAATTCCTTCATCCTCCAAGAACTGCCTGCATACTCTCAGTGGGGGATCCGCCAATTCCAGCGTTCTATGGCAAATGCCAATCGAGCTCTATGGTGCTGGGCAGTAAGCACAGGGCCCACTACAGGACGGTGGGCCCTCAGGCCACCCTCATGAAGCCTGTTTCCGATTGTTTGGTCAGACACATTCACAGCAGTGGCCTGCTGGAGTTCATTTTGTAGGGCTCTGGGAAAGCTCATCCTGTTCCTCCTTACACAAAGGAGCAGATACCGGTCCGGCAGAGGGGTTAAGGACCTTCTACGGCCTTGTCCAGCTCCCCTAGAGTAACTCCCCGTCTTCTGGGATCTCCACCATGCTACACCATTAAGACTGTGCTGGGAGACTAGAGGAGTTGGACTACCTGTGCAACTTCTGTAGGGTCCAGGTACTGCACTATGGTACTAGTAGTGACGCTGACCCAAGCCAACTGCAAAACTAGTGAAGAGTCAGTCAGAAAAGATGAGGAGGGACAAAATGTCAATGACCTCCAACTTTTAAACCGTTCCTGTTATGGGGGTCGTCTCATTGTTGCTCCTCTAATGCACCTGTTGTTAATTTCATTAACACTAAAGCAGCTGAAACTGATTAATAACCCCCCAAACTACTTAACTGACCTGATCAATATCCCAGAAGTTGAACCGAGTTGATTCTATACTCTGATTAAAAAGTGTTCCCTTTATTCTTTTTGAGCGGTGTATTTGAAATCCATCTATTTCCATATATCAAATTTCCATATGGGCTGTAAGTCAAAATGACTAACAGGCCAAACTGAAATTTCAGGAATTCACTAATTAAGGACTGCAGCAGGATTTCTGCTGCTGACTGACAGCTGTATTTGCATATGGTTTGCACAGTGTGTGAGTGCAAATCTAAAACATGCACATATTTTGCATATGCAACACAAAAATGTATTCAAATCACTAGTTTATTAAGCGATCACTATCATTCAGTGCATATGGTATTAACTCCTCTGGAAATAACTCCCTGCAGGCTTTCAAGCATGTTCTTAACCCATTAATGAGTGAAATGTTACATATTCTTTGGTGAATACTTTCTCAGGGCTCTGAGCAATCTGATTTTAATTTTTAATTTTAATTTAATTTAAATATTTCAATCTCTAACCAGGGTGGGGGACCTTCAGAGACGTTTCAATGATATCTGGGAAATAAAAAATACGTGTCTGTAACTTATATGGTTATTCTGGTACAATGTTATCATGTATTTAAGTTTTGGTTAAAACAAAAAGGTTAAAATGTTCCAACACCAAACAGAAAGTTGTCCAGTCTGGATTGTTTTCTCTGCTGTATACACTGTAGGTAGGTACAGCTAATCAAGCTCTCTCACTGGTTAGGACTTCAGGAGCTGAACTGAAAGCCTTGCACTTTAGATTAACTACCAATATATTTAGGAAGTGACAGAGGAATCAACCAGTCGTGACAATAATCGTCACTCTAGACCTTCTGGGAGTTCTAGAAATGTCGATACATCATATTCTAAGCAGGTTCCAGTTGGTTGTTAGTAATGGACACCAGCAGCAGCAGCTCTATTCCAGGACTCATTACTGGAAGAGTCATACAAACTCAGTTATGTGTTGATATCTGTTACAGTTAAGTTTCAGATAAAACATCTAGAATGTCTTTTACAAGCTTCAAATGTTTTTGTTCAATCTTGTACAGTCAAAACAATGTTAGCTTAGTGCTAACATGCTATTAGAATTCCTTTTTTGGAATGTTATAGTGCTGTTTCTTGTTTGTCAGCCCAAACTGAAAGCCTAGCTCTAACAGAGGCGTGATTAGGTCGCTTCACTAGCTGGGAGACATTGCTGGATCTAAGGAGACAACAGTGTGAACAGTAGGAAGATTCTTTGACTGTAAATTTTAAGACCTAAAACAGGACAATCTTTGCTATTGGGAGCAAACCTTGCATCTCCAAAGTTGCATGTTTACAGGAGAATAAAACATTAGAAACAAATGACATACTGCAGCAACTGTGGAAGACTTGGAGCCGGTTTCTCAGACCCAGAATTAGCATAAACACAGACTAAAAAAGGATTTCAAATCCTCACTGACTCTGCAAATCGGTCTACAGCTAGGCCTAAACCAGGTGCAGGAAACTGGCCATGTACATCCGAAGGTCTGTGGACTCCAGCATGTCTTGAAGGGTATTAATGGGGCCTTAATTGGAGTAGCAGACTCTAGTCTTCTGGTAAGGCTAGAACATACTAGATGTTAGAACACTGCTGTGAGAATCTGAGAGCATTCACAAGAACATTAGCTAGATCACAAGAACATTCGTCCACAAGAACATTAGCTAGATCAGGTACTGACATTGGATGATCAGTTCTGGATCCCTACAACTCACCCAAAAGAGGCTGCAATTCCACTGCTCTACAGCCCAATGCTGGGGGGCTTCATACAACTCTAGCTCTTCGCTTGGCATTGGGCATGGTGACCTCACTGCAACATACTGGTAATTTGGCAGGTGAAATCATCCTTAATCTAGCCCACCAGTTTCCCAGATAGGGATTAGTTCTAGACCTGGACGACTTCATGAACATTATGAACAGAGAACCCAACCCTATACGTGTTATTTCATGATTTGAGATTGTCATAAGTATACTGCAAGAATATTGGCCTTATTTCTAGACATTCAATCGCTTAATCTAGAGAGTTCTTATTTTGGCAAATAATTTTACTTCAAAGTTTAAAGCAAAAATGTTTGCCAATAGAATTAGACAATTTAAATTAATGTAAAAAAAAATAAAAATAAAAATCAAGCTAGGCAGGTTAAGCCAATATTGGACATATTGCTTAGATTGGAGAAGACGTTCCAAGATCTAATTTTTGTGTGGCTGTTCCAGATAGTCCTTTTCTACTGGTACATTGCTTCTTCTATGGAGATTATATCTATACGATTATAAGTACTATATCTAAGATCTAAGACGTTGTGTCATGCTGGATTCACTTATTAGAAGAGCTATATAGGTAATTTGAACATGTAGCGCATCATATAGTGACCCACATCCGTACAAATTGGACACTACATGGTTCATGTTCATACACTTCTACCTGCATGTTCTCAACCACAGGCATGTCATGAATCCTCCTGATTGGCTCGTCCGGGCATGACTGGAAGACCAAAGAACAAACGCCCATAGCATGTTTTATGACAAGTCAGTCTAATTCCACTGGTTAGCTTACATGTTTACCCTGTGAAGCTTTGAAATGGCCTGTTTACTTTGCGCTGTGACATGAGTCTGAACTTTGAAGGCGCCGCCAGCCAATCAGGTGCCTCCACTGGTGTGATATGCAATCTGTATGCTATCACTCACTGCTGCTCAGAATAGCATTACTACGAAGAGTAGATACACTAGAGATATGCAGCTGGGTACATGTGTGAGTGTGAGAATGTTTTCCCAATACCACTGAAGCATTTACCAAGCTGTGTGTAGGCTGATATGTAAAAATGAATGGTGGGGTGTGTGCGTAATGAGTAATATGCTTAACAGAAACTCACAAAACGCCCTTTTAAATAAAGAAGTGTGAATGACTAAATCTCTCTCCCTGTTTCTGGTTACTATCATTCTTCAGATTTGACTTGTTACTTAGGGATGATTCTACTGAAATAGTTCAAACTGCAGTTTCATAGTAAGAGCTTATATATGTACAAGGATTATGTTCTGATCTATTTAAGACCAATACATTATTAGAGACATTAATAAACTATTTATATACACAATCATCACTTATAGGGTACTTTCTACTGGAAGGTGTTTGTCTACATTTACACAAAACCCTAACCCCTAGATTTACCCTAACCCCCAACATCTACATTTGCACTAAACCCTAACCCCTACTTTTACACTAAACCCTAACCTCTACATTTACACTAACTCCTAGCCCCTACATTTACACTAAACCCCTAGCCCCTACATTTGCACTAAACCCTAACCCCTACATTTACACTAACCCCTAACCTCTACATTTACACTATACCCTAACATCTGCATTTACACTAAACCATAACCTCTACATTTACACTAACTCCTAGCCCCTACATTTACACTAAACCCTAACCCCTACATTTACACTAAAACCTAACCCCTACATTTACATTAAACCCTAACCTCTACATTTACACTAAACCCTCTACATTTACCCTAAACCCTAACCCCTACATTTACACTAAAACCTAACCTCTACATTTACATTAAACCCTAACCTCTACATTTACACTATACCCTAACCATCTACATTTACATTAAACCCTAACCTCTACATTTACACTAAACCCTCTACATTTACCCTAAACCCTAACCCTCTACATTTACACTAATCCCTAACCCTTACATTTACACTAAACCCTAACCCTCTACATTTACACTAAACCCTAACCCCTACATTTACACTAAACTCTAACCCTCTAACTACCAAAACACATTCTTTTTGCAATTAAGTAAAGTTTTGATGATCTGCATAACTCTGTGTGTAGTGGCAGAAAGGCCACAGTCAGTATCTGTAAACCTGCAAAATTCTTGCCCAAAACAAAAATAAAATTCATGGCATACTGGAATGAAAACAGCGACCTCAACAGCAGAGACTGGCTAATCATCCAACCCAGTATATCCCATTATTGTTAGTTGTAGACTAAATAAAACTGCTTAAATTCACTGAGTGTACTGAATTAGCATGCTTCTGTTGTTTACACAGAACATGTTGCAAAGTCATGTTTCCGCCTGCAGTGAAGTTCTTGTGTGTCTTGATGCCTTGTATGAACAGAGATTCTAAATCCACCAAACTTTACACTGTTCATTACGGTAGGTAGCATTCTCCCGGCATCCGCCAAACCTAGATTCATCCATCAGACTGCCAGGTAGCGAAGCGTGACTCATCACTCCAGAGAACGTTTCCACTGCTCCAGAGTCCAGTGACGGTGTGCTTTACACCACTCCAGTCAACGATTAGCTTTGCGCATAGTGATCCTAGGCTTGTGTGCTGGTGCTCGGCCATGTAAACCCACTTCATGAAGCTCCTGATGCACAGTTATCGTGCTGATGTTGCCTCTGTCCAGGCAGTTTGCAACACAGAATAGGTGATTATTACATGCTACATGTTTCAGCACTGAGTGGGTCAGCTCTGTGAGCTTGCCTGATGTACTGCTTCATGGGTGAGCTATTATTGTTCCTAGATGCTTCCATTTAACAATAGTAGCACTCACAGTTGCCCGGGGCGGCTCTAGCAGGACAGAAGCTTCACAAACCGATTTGAGGTAAAGGTGGCATTCTATGACAGTGTCACGTTTGAGGTCACGGAGCTCTTCAATACGGCCCATTCTTCTGCCAGTGTTTGTCTATGGAGATTGCATGGCTATATGCCTGATTTTATATGCCTGTTAGCAATGGGTGTGGTCCAAAAGTTAAACAAAGGAAAAGACTGCAGGAGTGTCAGCGCAATTCCGATTGACAATCAGCCAAGAACTGACACTGTGGCTCTTTACTTCATAGCTGAAACTAAGGCATGTGTACAGACTGCAGGTACCAACATTGACAATTTCAGTCATTCCACTGGATTTTCCAGCAGGGCAGACCGGTCCTGACTGTATGGATTATGAGAGGAGTTAAGCAGCCAGTGTTACTGTAGAGAAAGTCATGCATTTTTGCTAAAAGCCTTTGTTAAATGTTTTAATACAGGGCAGCCGGCACTGACAAACATATTTCATTCAGAAATGAGAAATATTCGAAATATTACCCACAGGAGTCAGCGTCTGGTTTCTGACAGAGGAAGATATATTTATAATGCTTATTTTTGCACTAAGGACAAAATGTACAGCATCTATTAGTATATATATGTCAAAGTTTGAACATAACGTACACATTGGGACAGTAAACATTCAGTCTGTGCTGATATTATATTTATTTCCAAAGAAAATAAGAATATACACTCACCATCAATAGAATAGCTGCACCCAGAAGGAGGTGTGGGATTGCAGTGCTATTGGGAAGGAAGATAAAGGTTACCAGGAACAACAAATGATGATACATTTAGACTGATATGATCAATATTTATTGAGCTACACATACAGAAGTCTGTCTCTCAGTATGGCGTCAGGCCACCATGTTTGCTAACGCAACATGCCAGACGTCTCAGCATGGAGTTGTAGAGGTTCCTAATGGTGTCCTGTGATAATCCATCCCATGCAGTTTGAATATTCTCACACAGTTCCTGCAGATGGTGCGGTAGGGGTGGAGGTGGAGTGACACCAGGCCTTCTGGATGCGTGACGTATGACAACAAACTGTTCATCTTGGTGCTGACCACGGTGCCTCCACACACAGATTCGATGACCCGCTGCCATTCTGAGTCACTCCATGACAGTATAGCACAACACCATTGCAGTCTTTCGTGACGTTGACGTGGTGTTAAGGGCAGTCATCATAACAGTCTGTGTGCATGTAGTCCTGTGTCATGCTGCCATCTGCCAATGGTGCTGGCCCTAACAGGATGACTCATCGAGGACATCACTGCTCGCTGAATGTCTGCAGTCATGACTGTTGGGTCAGTCAGGTATAGCGATAAGGCCCGTCCTTGCTTGCGTCACGTGCGGCCGAGCGTGAAACTTGAATCATTTGCATGTCTCATGATGTCAAACCTGCCCACCAAGTTTCTTTCCTGTCAGTTGATTCCTTCTGGGTGCAGCTATTTTGTTGACAATAAGTATACGTTTCTGTCGTTCTTGACTTGGAGACTAGTTCTAGGTCTAGTTCTAGTGATTCTGTTTCACTAAAGCTGGAGAACATGCAGTAAAATGTAATCCTTGGAAGGTGCTTGTCGGAAATCCATAATATTCCAAATAATACAAATACACAGACTGAACACAAACAGTCTGTAGAAGACGGTAGACCTCCAGAGTTGACCATTTAGCTCTGAACTTGACCTCCTGCAGGTGCAATCTGTTAATTATTAACCCCTCGTTATCACACTTCAAATACACAGCGGCTCCTGGAGCAGCCTACTCAGCTAAAGTGGTTTTAGTGGACACGTGGTTGATATTGCACCTTCCTTCAGCTCCTATCTGATATTTCCACTCTCCTAAAGTGTGGAAATAGCTCTGACGAATTAGGTTCCACTCTGAGGGCGATTGCTGTTCATTGTGTCATAAGAACAGCTGCCCGTGACTTCAAATAACCCCACCGTACGGCTGGACGTCAGTATGACGAGGCAGAGACACGTAACTGTGATTCTGATATTAGATTTCAGCTCTGTTCTGTCGTCCACTGAGTTATTGTCAGGAGCTTATTGCATCCCTGATCTCATCTGAGTCTGAGCTCTGTCTGAATGAGCCTGCTGGAAAACCAGACGTGGCCGAAATGACCTCAGACAGAGATCTGAAGACCACTTAAACAGTCAGCTGTCTGAATCGAAACTGCAATAATGAATTTTAATGGGCGTAGCGCACTGATGCGACACTCCCAACAAAGAGCAGCATGTGGTGATCTTTGTCTTTTAAATTTAGCCATATATTAAATACCTACTGTTGTGAGGTCGGAAAAGACTCTGTGTATGTCACAACACCTACATTTAGAACGAGTTATATATTCAAACTAATAAGAAACGGTAGAACGCAAAGTGTATATCACAATAGGTTTAAACTACTCATTAATGTATATATCATATACATCTTATGTACACTGAAAGAGTGAATAAATCATGTATATCATATGTACGGTCAGTAAGTGTATATATCAAATCGTATGCACAGTCAAGGAGTATATATAGCATATATATGTACAAACAACTGTATATATCATATATCATATGCACAGTCAATAAGTGTATATACCATATACATCGTACGCAAAGTCCATGAGGGTATAAATGATATATATCAAATATACAGCCTATGACACGTTTATATATGATACGGTGTATCATATATATCGTGTGAACAGTCGATCAGTGTTCATATCATATCATAGGAACAGTCAGTGATTCAGCTCCTCTGTGTGATTGTAGACCCCCTCTGTCATTCATACAACCGATGGATTCTTGTTACAGTAGAAGCTCTGGAGCTCCATCCAGCCTCAATCAGGTCTAAGGCTCCATGTACTTCAGTTATCAACAAATTGGCACACATTGCAGCAGCTGGACATTTGGTTTAGTTATATCAAGACAGCCATGACTGGAACTTCTCACCATTTAAAGGCAGCAGGTAGAGTCGCACTGCAGTTGGGCTTCAGTTTAGAGCTTGTCCACATAGTGGTGTTAATTTAGCACTTTATTAACACGTGACTAACACACTAACTTGGACACCACTACTGGTAACATGATCTTATTTCTTATATATGTATATACGTAGATGTTTTTAGTCATCACACTGAAGGAGCGCTGGGATTTAGTGCTACAACTCTGTCAGAAATGGGAAACCATGTAAACTGGGCAATGGACTCAGCTGCTGGCGTTGGTGGAGTCCAGTCAGACCTCTGGATCTAAAGCCTGAGCAGTAGTTCTTCCACCCAGTCTGGAACACAGAGGAAGTGGGGTATGTCTGTTTACAGGCGGAGGAACTCCAGCTTAGTGAGCTGCACACGCTCCAAACCCAGAGGGAGTCTGTGAGGGATTCTGACTAACGGTCCTTCCTGGTAATGAACACTCTGCCCCCCCCCCCCCCAACACAAGCGCACACACCAAAAAAAAACAAACACTCAGTGATCGTGGTGGGCAGCTGGAGTTCACATGCTCTCCAGAGTACAATCGGTCATTTCCAGCTGACACAGAGTGAGCTGGAAAACCTAAACGGAAATTAGAGCACACAGACTCAGCTATTCTGATAAAGCAGTGAGTGTGTTATATGAACACTAATAACACTGTCATTATCTGATGCCGGCAGTTAACAGATTATCATGTAGATGGCATAGGACGATATAGCGGATTAAAGTCTGGATTACTCAGGAAAGCCGATAAAGACACCTGAATTTCAGCCAAATAATCAGGTTATTGAGGGCATATGTACTGTTAATCTGTTAATCTGTTGTCTTTTGTTTTCCTACATCTGCGGATGTGTGCACACAACCGGAGGAAAAGACAACCCCCCCCTCCCACACACACACCACACACACACACATACATTTGGTTGATCACTACTACCACCACATTTACTACCCATTTCTGATATAATAATAATAATAATAATAAACAATTAATAGATTTTAACAGTTTATCTAAGTAATGTAAATGTAACTAGGAAAGTGCACATCCTGAAGAAAACACAGAATGTTGCACAGCTTAAGTGGTTCCTGCTAGGCTGTGGTTGCTATAGGGGGAATGAGGGATGAATAAACGACACATCGAGGAGTACAGGTCAGTATGTCTGTGGATTAAAGTTTGGGGATCTACCCTGAGTGAGTAAATGCAGTTTGGTGGCTATAGGTTAATGGAAACAATAGAGTTTGGGTAGGGCCAAAAATGAATGGGACTCTATGGTGGGTGGAACCATTTTATGGGAAAAAATTCTGGAAAATTCTGTTGCTACGCGGAAACCATGCATCAGATCAAAAAGCTGTATACAAGTATTCCAGTCCCCATCAGACTGAACAATTTGTAGCTGGACTGGTGTTGATATCTCGAAAACTGCAGGACTACTTAGAGGAGAAAAAGTTTGGATGAGGAAGAAGCAGCAGAGGAAAAAGAGGAAGAAGAGGAAGAGGAAGAAGAGGAAGAAGAACAGGAAGAATGTGCAACATAAATACGCTGCAGATCAAAGCCAGGCATCAAACAGCATCTCACATACAGATCCAGTCATACCAAAACATCACAGTCAGCTCTGACTATCCTGAACTGCTGATCAGTCTTCTCGCTCAGTCACTCAACTGTATCGGTTGGCGTCATTCTGCTGTATGACTAGACGCCTAAACAGCAAAAAAGAGAAAGAGAAAACCAATTAGCAGACTGCTATAAAGGTCTCACGCTCTATATACAGGACCAGGGCTCAGGAAGCTTACTAGCTAGGTTTGATTGCGAGTTCGGAGATACGACATAAACAACAAGTGTGTCGGAAAAATATAACATTCCCAGACAGTAAAACTGTTCTGGCCCAAATCTGTCTCACTTGCTGCAGGAATTGACTGCACTTGGGTGCACCACTCCCGGCTGCAAGATGTGGGCCACATATGTGCCAGATTAGGGCCACACCTGGGCAACTCTGTTGTATCCGTGCCAGAAGTGGACCAGCTCTGTGTTGGGACAGGTGGGCCACATTTGGCTCACTGGAGACTGCCACTGGGGTGTGTTTTTGTTTCTAGCCATATTTCTGGTTTGTATATTAGGAAATGTGTGTTGGTGCTGTTACAAGTGGATAACCACTTTTGGATTTAACCACTTTGTCCACTCACTGTCCACTCTATTAGACACTCCTACCGTCACAGGACGCTGCCCACAGGATGCTGTTGGCTGGATAGTTTTGGTTAACGATTCTCAGTCCAGCAGTGACTCTGAGGTGTCCGGCAGCAATGCTGTGTCTGATCCACTCACACCAGCACAACACACACTAACACACCAGCACTACGTCAGTGTCACTGCAGTGCTGAGTATGATCCACCACCGACATAATACCTGCTCTGTGGTGGTCCTGTGGGGGTCCTGACCATTGAAGAACAGGGTAATACAGTATACAGAGAAACAGATGGACTACAGTCTGTAACTGTAGAACTACAGAGTGCTCCTATATGGTCAGTGGAGCTGATAAGATGGACAGTGAGTGTAGATACAAGGAGACGTTCCTAATGAAGACCTGTAAAGCTCAAATTGGTTGATTAAATAATATGAACATTGTTTATCCACATGATTACGGCATGAATACATATGGGGCACAGTTTGAACTGAGAGCCGCTCGGAAGACGGGGAAACTTTCAAATTGCTCACATATTTTTGGTGGTGAAGGAGGGAAAGGGCGAGAAAGCGAGAGAGAGAAGGAATGGGAGAGTGCAACAGACTGTGAACTGCAGAGAGAGGCCCCAGTCTTGGAACACAGGTTCCGTGTTAAACAGACACCTGGGAACTCTCACGTGCATTCAGACTTGGTGAGGGGGGGCAGGTGGGCGGGTGCTGACAGACCAGTCAGTGATAGGGGTGGGGGAAGAAAAGAACCAAATATCTGCGTGGGAGAATGGGACAGCTTCCAACTTGCACTTGAAGGTGGTGGTGAGGGGGGGTGTGGTGGTATGTGGGGGGTCATTCTGTCGCTTGGCTTTTCCAGGGAACCGTGTAAACGGGTCTTCTCATGTTCTTTAGTGGAAACGGAACACGTTGGCCTCCCTGCGCATGGCCGGCAGCCTCGGCACGTGCTCCTCCTTACTCGAGCCGATTGGCTCACGCTTTTGACCAATGCTGGAGTTTCTTCAGACTAGGAAGTGGACGGCCCCCTGCTCCAAAACCACACAAATCTAGAAGCACAGTGAACTGCAGAAGCCTCCACCCTCACCCGGGCTGGAGAAGCATAACTACCGGGGTTTTGATGACTTCTACAGCTGAGGCTAATAAAAATGTGCTCATTTCAGACAGTTCTCTCCGTGGCTGAGCAGATGGAGCAACACGGCTAGTGCTGATAAACACTAGAAGTCAGTAGTCACCCAAATCTTTGCTGCTCTGGGGCAGCTGCACACAAGTCTAAGGTCACCATGTCTAAGTCCAAGGGTGGGCTTGAGGGGTATGAAGGCCCCCCCAGCATTGGGCAGTGATGATGGAGCTTCATCCAGTATCTTTGGGAAGAGCTGGAGTGATCCACAACTGATCATGCAACATCAGTACCTGACCACACTAAAACTCCTATGGATACTGAATGCAATCAAATCCTCACGGCAATGTTCACACATCTAGTATAAAGCTATTTTTTTAATGCTGTATTTATGTGCTTGTTTTGAGTTATTATGCTAGTTACAATGACTGGTTTAGATGTCTGGTTGTTTAAATGCAGGTTGCCAGGTAATTCTAGGTGGTTGCGAAGGTGTTGGTTTCTGTGGTATTCTGGGTAGTTGCTAGATTGTTGCTGAGCAGTTGCTGTTGTATTACAGGCGATTGATTGGTGGTAGGTATGATGTTCCAAGGGACTGCCAAGGTGTTGCTAATACTACTACTACTACTAAGAATATTAATATTAATAATATTATTGTTATTAATCATAAGCTAACCTCCATAGGCAAAAACTGATCAATAGAATGGGAGGCTAAGGTTGTCATGCCCAATGTGCAAAGCCCAAGTGTAGGTTAAAGGGGTGTAAAGCCGTCCAGCTTTGGGCTGTAGACCATGGAACTTCTCTGGAGTGATGATGGAGCTTTGGGATGAGCTGGAGTGATCCAAAACTGATCATCCAACATCAGTACCTGACCTCACTAATGCTCTTGTAAATGCTGAATGCAATCAAAAGGCCACTGCAATGTTCCAACATCTAGAGTAAAGCCTTCTCAGTAGAGTGGAGGCTGTTACTGCAGCAAAGGCCCCATTAACACTCTTCGTTTCAGAGGAAACGCTGGCGTAATATATGACCACAAACAAGAGGAGGAACAAAGCGCAGCTCTGCTGAGGTCTACTGAACATGACAAAAGCGAAAACAAAGTAGTCGAGGGCCGCAGGACTACTTCTCTTCCTACCCCGCCGTCAGCCCCCCTCCCACTCAGAGCTCCCTCTTTCCTGTGAAGGAGTTTCTGTGAAGAATGTGCTTTTGGCAGTGTGCCAGCATTTATGCACTGCTGGCGGGAAAAGTCCCTCCCTTTGTCAGAAGCGCCCGCCATTCCGGAATCCTCCACCAGGCGCCTCGGCGCGTCCTGATTGGCTGGACGCTTCGCGCGCTTTCTCTGCCTTCACACATGGTGGCGGAGCTCGGAACAAAAGGTCAACGAGGCTGAGCTACTATACAGAACTATATATACACACACACACACACAAACGCTTACAGGCAAACTCCACCAAAATGGTCAAAATTCCTGCATAATTAAACAGGCGAGATGCACACAGAGTCATTCAGAGTGCTTTGGTGTGAAATGCTCTGTTCAGAGTCAGAACTGTATACAGTGGTGGTGATGGGAACCAGACGTGCACCTCTAGAAGCTCCTGTACAGAAAGTTAGTAGAAGAAATGGTTATGAATACGCTGCCTGATGAATGAGACGCTTAGTGACAGCTTAGAGGAGGTTTAGCCCTAAAACAGGACCCTATTATTGTGGGCCACATCCTTGGGTTTGTTCTGACCCAGTATATGCCTTCAGCCTAGATCTGACCCACACACTGTAAAGTGAGCTGAAGTAATGGACGTGGCCCAAATACATTGTTGGTCCACAACATTCAGGCCAGAATTGGCCCAAAAATATAGACACAAGGTAAAACCATATGAACCAATGACCTGGCCTAACGTTCTGGCCTAACAGCTGCCCAGTCAACCAACACATGTATAGGTAAGCCAGAATTAACTGTCTGCTCTCTGGGTTGTGTGGTTCTGGCCCTTGGCCCCAACAAACCAAATTGCGTCTTGCGCCCCCAGGCCAAAACATTTAGACAACCCTTGTTTAAGACGCATGTTGAACTCCAATAGTGTGGGATAGTAAATAAGATGTCTATATTTGTGTTGTAGTCATGACCCCTAGTGACCCCTGGTAACCCCTGCTTCCCATCACCACCACTATAAAAGAACATCAGAGTCTACAATCAACCATGTCACACCAAACCACACAAATTTCAGACATTTGGTGGAATCGCCCATTGCATTTGCTGTAAGTAAACCACCTTAGCCCTTCACCTACCAATCTGTGTTGTTTTCCTAAATAAAAGCTGCTTATTAAGACCACCAACTGACCCTTCAGCCACCCCATCCAGCACCTCTCTCTCTCCCTCTGTCTGCCATTTCTTGCT